>CM067334.1:66767500-67325000 GCA_034376525.1 Nicotiana benthamiana | reverse complement strand
ATGCACTCTTTATTTTACGCTAATTATGAGAATTAAAAATGAGTTGGATGACGTATCGTGAAAGTGCCAAAACAATTACTCTGTGATAACATATTCGTTATAGATAATTGTACTTCATACTTCATAGTTTTTTACTTTTGATGACCTTCAATGTTGTAGCAACAAGTAAATTTGATCATCCATTAATTTAAATATTATATAGAATATAAATATTAAAATTATGTTAAATTTTGTATTATTTAAGAAAAAGCAAATTTGATCATAAATAACACGAGGGGTCGATAATAATAAATAACTAAAAAGGAGCTCCATGGCCGCCCTAGAAATTACAAGACAGTAGATAGCCAAAAAATATACAAGTCATAACAAAATCAGTACAAAAGGATGCTAAAATAAGACTTGAATTTTCAAAGTTATCAAAACCTCTCCATTTTCTCATTATACAATTGAAAAAGACAAAATTACTATCTAAAAATAATCTAAGAGAGAGACGCATATCATAGACACATCATAAGTTAAAAGACATGCTTAAAAGTTGCTCAACGCATATTACACATGATTCCTGCTCCTCAGTAGAAACAAAATCTCAAATTCTAAGAGATATCTATTCCATTTTATTTCAAGCTTAATTTAATCATAACTTTTATTATAATATATATTTGATAAAAAATTACTTTTACATTAAGTGGAAGTCACTAGGAGAAAAATATATATATGTGAAATTATCTTAGCACAAATTCAGAAATCAGATAACATAGAGTAGTATTGGAGCGTTGAACTAAATATATTTCATAAGTTTAAGTCGCCTCACACTAATTGATGAATATACCGAATTCTTAGATCCTTTTAGAAATAATTAAACAAAAATATAAAATTAGACACAACAACAACAACTTCCCAGTATACTCCCACCAGGTGGGGTTTGGGGAAGGTAATATGTAGACAGCCTTACCCCTACCCAAAAGGGCAGGGAGGCTGCTTCCAAGCGACCCTCGGCGCATAGGACAGAATGAAGAGCTGCATTGGAAAACAAAGATAAAGTTAGGAACCAAGACAAGACAAAACACAATAACAAAACAAAGTATAAGTAATCCTGCAGAAATAACGTAAATGATTATGTAAACATAAGAAACATAAATACCGTCGCATGCGACAATAACAAGCGACAACTATCATATTACCAACCAAGAGGGGACCTACGCTAAAACACTAGTCATCTACGGGTAACCCTACTATCCTACACCCAACCCCGGGTGGGGCGAACGAAGGACTCTAAGAGCCCGTAGCCTGCAACCCTGATTCTAGACCTCCAGACTCCCCTATCAAGGGTCAAGTCCTCGGTAACCTGCATACTAGTCATGTCCTGCCTAATCACCTCTCCCCAATGCTTCCTAGGCCTCCCTCTACCCCGCCGACCACCAACAATCTCCAGCCGCTCGCAGCTCCTCACCGGGGCATCGGGACCCCTCCTCCGTACATGCCCGAACCACCTCAGCCTCGCTTCCCGCATCTTCTCGTCCACCGGGGCCACCTCTACCTTCTGTCGAATAACTTCATTCTTAATCTTATCTAGCCTGGTGTGCCCACACATCCACCTAAGCATCCTCATCTCAGCAACCTTCATTCTCTGAACATGGGAGTTCTTCAGGGGCCAGCACTCTGCCCCATACAACATCGCAGGTCTAACCACGGCTCTGTAGAATTTCCCCTTGAGTTTGTGTGGGATTTTCTTGTCACACAGGACCCCAGAAGCAAGCCTCCACTTCGACCACCCTGCTCCTATCCGATGGGTGACGTCCCCGTCAATCTCTCCGTTCCCCTGAATCACAGACCCAAATTAGACACAAATTACGAAAATATAAAATTAGACACAAATTACGCACATAGTTGTTGGGCCCGGACTTAGCCCGGGCATAACCTCGCTATATATATATATATATATAGCAGACTGTAGCAAAATTCCTAACTTGAACGCTGGGTTCAAGAGTCAACTTTCAACAATTTAAAGATTGTGTTTTCTTCGAATTGATTCAGTTTTTTCAGAATGGTTTATTGCGATCATTGCATAAAATTCAGTCGGCCAGACTATTGGGATGACAAAGTGTAAGCTTTAATTTCTCATGCAAAGTATTTATTTATTTATTTATTTATTTATTTATTTGTGCATTCTACTCCTTATGATTCATTCTAAATATATATTTTTTCTTTTCATAGATGTTGTAGGAACTGTGGGAAAATCCTATATGAAGAAAATTTTACAACTGAACCAACTTTTGTCAACATTATGGCACGACAGGTTTGTCTAATTTGATGCAAATTGGTTCAATATATTTTTAATTAACCTTGAATCTATTGTTATTATTTGTTACAATAGTTTGTTCACAGTAGATTATTGGTTTAGCTAAATTCACAGAAGTTTAAGGTCTGAGAAAACCTCTTATGATTTTGGAGTCATGATTCGAAACACAAGAATTACAAACCATGTATTCAACGTATCCTAACCAAAGGCGAAGCCAGAATTTGTAACTTATGATTTCGAGATTTTAATCTAGTTGCTAGTTTCTAAATTGAACAATTTGTATTGTTGTATTTACCCGAAAATTACAAGTTGGGGACATACGGGCTTTTCCTTAGAGGAAGTGGATTTGC
This sequence comes from Nicotiana benthamiana, assembly GCA_034376525.1. Classification (NCBI taxonomy): domain Eukaryota; kingdom Viridiplantae; phylum Streptophyta; class Magnoliopsida; order Solanales; family Solanaceae; genus Nicotiana; species Nicotiana benthamiana. The sequence continues at coordinate 67,322,351 of CM067334.1, read as the reverse complement.
AGCAACCACAACTTATGTCACCAGTTATCGAAAAATCCGACGAAACGTATGAATTGCTTTGTCTATAGCAATTCATAAGATGCAGAAGAATTTAACCTTAGCCGTCGTTTGTTTCACAAAAGAAGCATTAGGAAAAACCCTATTTTTTCTACACTCATAACGGTGTATTTATAGGTTATAAGTAGGGTTCAGAGGGAGGACTTATTAATGGACTTATGGTCCGTTTATGGGTAAATCCGATTCAATAATATTTTTCAACGTGTACATATTCAAATGATTTCTTTAAATAAATATGAGGTTTGAACCAAAACTAGTTAGTTTGGCTTAACTCCTAACCAAAGCTCTAGCTCCGCCTCGAGCCTAACTATATAAAAAAATTGCCCTTATTCACAGACATGTGACATGTCATATATCTGGGAAAAAAATAGCTTGGGCACATAACTGACTCTTGTTATTTGTGCTATATTATGTGCAGAAGAAACAACTGGAGAAGGCACTAAAATTGCTCCATCATGTGCAGAAGAAACAACTGAAATGGCCAGCAGAATTGAAAATTTCTTCTCCTAAGGTATGGAAAATAAATAAATAAAGAAAATATCTTTTGCTTTCTTTAGCACACATAATGCTGAACGTAGTACCTTAATCATAGTTCTTATCATTCCTATATGGCTATAATTTGTCTTCTCTTGAATGCTGGGGAACAAAAAACTTAATTGAGATTCTTGAATTATATTCTATTTTTATTTTTCTTCGTGTTGAGGATTTACTGGAAACAACCTTTTTATATTTATAGTAAGGGTAAGGTCTTCATATTCATTATCCTCTCCAAACCCTCACTTGTAAAATTATATTGGATTTATTATTATTGTTGTTATCGTATGTGCATTAGAAAGAGGAGAAAATTATTATGTGGTACTGGTTAAAGACAACTAATAGAATAGAAGAGTAACATCTAATTCTACTTTGAGGAGGTTATATGATTTCTCTATCATAATAAAGTCTTTGTTATGTATTGGTTCAATAATAAACTTCAATATCATGTGCTTGTAGTCTATAGTACAGACTTGGGCAAAGGTAGCTCGTTGCATAAATTCGTGCTTATGCAGAATTTGGGGAAGGATCGCACCGTAATGGGATATAATGTGGGTAGCTTACCCTGATGCGAGTATCAGTGATTGATTCAACGATGCTAAAGTGTATTATGTTTTAGTTTTTCTTGTTGTTATGGTGTAATTTTGCTCTTTGTCATAGTTAGTGTGAAGCTAAATTCCGTTTTTAGCTTTAGCAAACATGTGATCTGAACAGACTAGTCAATGCTCAGGTAAGTATGATTACTTAGCAGTTGAGGAATATGGCCGGTGCACTAAGCTCCCGTTATGCGCGTGGTTTCGGAAAGGACCGGACCACAAGGGTCTATTGTACGTAGCCTTACCCTGCATTTCTGCAAGAGGCTGTTCCATGGTTTGAATCTGTGACCCCTTGGTCACATGACAACAACTTTACCAGCTACGACAAGACTCCCCTTATAGACAGATACAATAAATTCATGGAAATACTCTAGCTTCTTCTTATTGATATTATCCTTTGTTTTTCTGGTTTTGCATGTTATATTGCATCAATTTTCATTGTATTGATTATTATATTTAGGCCAAAAGGTTTCCATATGCAACCATTAGACTATATATAAAGTTGAAAAATATTATGAAACATTGAAATATTCTAATCCATAGGTAATAATATAAACTAGATGACACATATCCAGGCACTTTTAATTAGTAAAATCCACTTGTATTTTTGTCACTTATCGTTCTCATATATAAGTAGTTTGTAACTCTTGAATTTGTTAAAACTGCAGATGGCACTCGCAAAATCAGAGGAAAGTGAAAATGTGGTTGATGCACGCGATAATTTCCTTGTTCAAAGGGGAAAAATTGATACTGAAACAGAGGAAATTTATGAAGCAGTTGACAATATGGAAAATTAAAGATATATATTATAAGGAGGTAGAAGATTTCCAAGACATATTACTGAGGATCTTTAGTTATAGACTAATAGTGTTGGATTACACAATATGAGGCCATATGATTTCCGGGCATTATTTATTGATTTATTAAGTTTTGATAATAGTTTATCAGCTTTTCTTATGAATCTTCTTCTATTATATTTCAATTGGTCAATCTAGCTACCACTACTGCTACTACTATACGTTAAGTTGTCAATCTCAAGCAAATTGGGTCAACCATATAAATCCTACGTAATTAATAATGTCGCTCCCATATTTAAGCTCATAATATTATGTATAGTGAGGATTCATCGTATTTTATATCTGCTACCAGACTATCACAATCTTCTTTTTCTATTAGGGTCGGAGTCCGATAATGTGAGCAAATTCATACCAGAAATTTGTGTTGTAGCATTGTATGAAGATGTGTGACTCGTAATCTTGTTCTAAGAAATATTAAGCTGAAGATAATATAAATTGTTCAGTGCTAATATAGTGTCATTAACTTCTCTTTTTAAATGCTTTATGATTTCCAAGAGTTATTTTTGATTTATTAAGTTTTGGTAATAGTTTGTCAATTTTAATCATGAATCTTTATTCCATATATTTCAATTGTCAATCTAGCTACAACTACTGTTACTATTACACGTCAATTCCAAGCAAACAGGGCCAACAACAACAATAATATGTTCAGTATAGTCCCAAAAGTGAGTCTGAGTGTGTAGGCAGACTTTATATTTCCTTACCTTGTGCAGGTAGAGAGGTTGTTTCTGATAGGCCCTCGCCTCATGCAAGCATAATCAACAACATTCTACGATAACATCAGGTAGTAGTAGAGATCTACGATAATTCTACCATAATTCTCGATCTCCACATCCTTCTATCAAGGGTCCTGCCGTTGACAACCACTTACCCCTAAAGGAAAGTTGGGCAGACTATATGAACCAACAACAACAACAACAACTACCCAGTATATTCCCACCAGGTGGGGTGTGGGGAGGGTAATATGTAGACGAGCCTTACCCCTACCCGAAAGGGCAGGGAGGCTGTTTCCAATCGACCCTCGGCTCATAGGATTAGGGGGAAAATAGTAGTAAAACAGAACAGAGACAAAAACAAAACAGAAACAATATAGCATTAATGCATAAGAAATTCCAGCATAAATAGCGATAATAATAATCTGGACAAAGGAAACAAAATACCAATATACAATAACAAGTAATAGTAACGTACAGTAAACACAAATCATCTATGAGTAACCCTGCTGACCCACCCCCAACCCCGGGAGAAGCGAACGAAAAACTCTAGGGGCCCCTATCCTACAACCCTGATTCTAGACCTCCAGACTTTCCTATCAAGGGCCATGTCCTCGGAAACCTGTATTCTAGCCATGTCCTTCCTAATCACCTCTCCCCAATACTTCTTGGGCCTCCCTCTGCCGCGCCGACCGCCAACAATCTCCAGCCGCTCGCAGCTCCTCACCGGTGCATCAGGACTTCTCCTCAGCACATGCCCGAACCACCTCAGTCGCGCTTCACGCATCTTCTCGTCCACCGGGACACCCCCACCTTCTCTCGAATAATTTCATTCTTAATCTTATCCAGCCTGGTGTGCCCGCACATCCACCTAAGCATCCTCATCTCCGCGACCCTCATCCTCTGAACATGGGAATTCTTCACGGGCCAGCACTCCGCCTCATACAGTATCGCAGGTCTAACTAGGGCTCTATAGAATTTTCCCTTGAGTTTGTGTGGAACTTTCCTGGCACACAGAAGTCCTGATGCAAGCCTCCACTTAGCCCACCCTGCTCCTATACGATGCGTGACATCCCCGTCAATCTCTCCGTCCCCCTGAATTACCGACCCAAGATATCGGACGCTGTCCTTCTTGGCGATGGCCTGGGAGCCAATCATCACGTCCCTGCCTACTTCGCTCGGATCGGCGCTAAACTTGCACTCCAGGTATTCTGTCTTAGATCTGCTTAATTTGAAACCTTTAGACTCGAGAGTCTGCCTCCAAACCTCTAACCTTTCAATAACACCGACCCTCGTCTCATCTATCAATACTATATCATCAGCAAATAACATACACCAAGGCACATCCCCTTGAATATGACGGGTAAGAGCATCTATCACTAATGCAAACAAGAGGGGGCTCAGCGCCGATCCTTGATGGAGCCCCATAACCACTGGAAAATGGCCTGATTCGCCACCCACCGTCCTAACCCTAGTCTTAGCTCCATTGTACATGTCCTTGATTACTCTGATGTAGGCTTCCGGCACACTCTTCGCCTCCAAACACCTCCATAGCACCTCCCTTGGGACCTTATCATACGCCTTCTCCAGGTCAATAAGCACCATGTGAAGACCCCTTCTCTTATCCCTGAATTGCTCCGCCAGCCGCCTGACAAGGTGGATCGCCTCTGTAGTGGAGCGGCCCGGCATGAAATCGAACTGGTTCCCAGATATAGATGTCACCCCCCTCACCCTCGTCTCAATCACGCTCTCCCAAACCTTCATGGTGTGACTTAATAATTTGATACCCCTATAATTGTTGCAGCACTGGATGTCCCCTTTGTTCTTGTACAAGGGCACCACTGTACTACATCTCCACTCATCCGGCATCCTTTTGGTCCTGAAGATCGCATTGAACAACCTGGAGAGCCACTCTCCCCCCAGACTTACCCATGCACTTCCAGAACTCCACCGGGATCTCGTCAGGCCCGGTCGCTCGACCCCTACTCATCCTACGCAAAGCCCCCATGACCTCATCCACCCTAATGCGCTTGCAGTACCCAAGGTCCCTATGCCGCTCAGAATGCCCCGTCTCCCCTAGCTCTATGTCACGACCCCCCTCCTCGTTAAGTAAGTCCCGAAAGTACTCCTGCCACCTCTGTTTGATTTGAGATTCCCCCAGTAGAACTCTACCGTCCTCGCCCTTGATGCACCTAACTTGATCTAGATCGCGAGCCTTCCTCTCCCTCGCTTTAGCTAACCGGAATAACTTCTTATCCCCGCCTCTCTCCCCTAGCTCTTCGTACAGTGAGGATTCATCGTATTATACATCGACTGCTAGCCTATTGCATTTCTTCTTCTTTTATCAGAGCCTGAGTCGATAATGTGAGCAAATTCACACCGACAATTTGTATTGCAGCACTCCTTCTTATTGTTTTAAAATATATGAATATGTGCAACTTGTGATATTATTCTAAGAGATAATAATAAGATGAAAATATAAACTGTTTAGTGATAATATAGTAATATTGAGAAAATTAATCATCTCCTCTTCTTTTCGTTTCAATTTGTAGTTTTTACTCTAGTAAATAATTAAAGAGGTAAATAATGGAGTATAATTAACTACCAAATGAAATAATTAATAGTTCAATAGTTTTTAAGGGCTCGTTTGGTTTGATGGAGAATAATTAATCTCGAAATTAAATTTAAAACGAATTTATTTTACATTTATTGAGATAAAGATCGCTTTTTATCTAATTTCAGAGTTAGATATTCTAAATTGTAATAGCAAACAACCCCTGAGAAAAACAAGAAGGATGACACAGAAAAGATCTGACAATAACAAAACCAACTTCTCTTTGTTCCCTCTCCCACTTTCCCCTTTCTCTATTGAAACCCTAATTATCTTCGTCTACGCGATTCTCTCTCTCTACACACACAGAGTTCCTTGCTCTTATTTCAATATCTAGGATTTCTCAGCTTCAAAATCTCTCGAATTTCATTTTCAATCTACTATATGCAGATATAAATATAGTAACAATAAATTGATATATACGTATAGTTCTAGAAGAAATGTATAGAGATCGAGGAGGAGGAGGTGGCGGAGGAGGACCGTTGGATCGGAAACGAATCAACGATGCGTTGGATAAGCACTTAGAGAAGTTATCACCGTCTACATCTAGGTCTTTGAAGGATAAAGCTGTTCCGTCTACCTCCGCCTCCGCCGGTGGTTGTGGTGGAAAATCGCATTTTGATCATCGCAATACCAGCAAAAACAAGTGCTCTGATGGTTAGCATCTTATATTTATCATCTTCCATTTTTAGAAAGCATTTGGTTTTGCCTTTATCGGGTAAAATGTAGTCTTTAGTTAAAAGATCCACATGCTGTTTTGCTTTAACGTGTTTTTAATAAATAGATACGTGATTTTGGAAGTAATTGCTGGATATGAGCTTTTAAGGCTTTAGGTGTGATATTATAATACGGTGGTTTTTAACCACATTCTCCGTCCCATTTTATGTGACAATATTTGAGTGGGCATGGGTTTAAGACATATAGAAGACTTTAGAAATTAGTCATTAAGGCCATAGACATTTGAGTAGTATTAATCATGTCATGAAAGGTAGAATTGGAAGTTTAAAGCTAAAATTGTCTCCGTTTTAGAGATAGGTATTATTCTTTTCAGTACAACGAAAAAGGAGTCACATAAAATGGGACAAAAGTTTTTCCTTTTTAGTTGGGAATAATGGTTTCCAACTGTTTTTTGTCATGTTCAGAATCTTGAAAGATAGACTGTTGCCATTTTTCGTGTTTGCTGTAAATTGTTTTTTTAATCCATTTTCTTTTGTATTTATGGGGGAAATTAGTTTAACAACTGATCAAGACACACTATTGTTCTTGTACTAAAGTTGCTTTCATTTTCGTTTCTCTGTAATGATGCATCCGTTTGGAAGTAATGGAAATATTCCTTCAGCATGAAATGAATTCAGATATAGTTTTATCTAGTCACATAGCATGAACATTGAAAAAATTAGTGTGTTCCGAATATATAATTATTTTGCTTGTGGTTCTCTTTTTTTTTTTTTGATTTGCACCGGGTGTCCAAGTCTCTACGAGCCTCGACTAATTTCGGGGGTGCACAGGCCCTCGGCAAGGAGTTTCCCGCAAGTGCACCACGGTTAATTCAGGTTTTACCCAGTCTGATGGCCCTCAAAAATTTTGCTTGTGGTTCTCTCTGGATGTTTCCAAACTGTATTTCAGATATTCCTAGATTCTCAGCACGGCTATAGAAAGATTATTCCTGTGGTTTCGTATGTAATTTTTCTGGTTGTCACAGTCAATTCTTGCTAGAGGTTTACAAAGTTGAGTTTTTTTTAATTAAAAAAATCGTTTGTTTTGTAATGTGCAACCATAAGTGCAGGCTAGACTTTTGTGGTCTTTTTATTCTATTACTGGTGAATACAGGTTCTATATCATGCCATTGTAATCTAGTATGGAATGAGCTTTGAGGTTAAGATTGAAAACTCCTATGGTATATTCCATAACTTATTAACAGTATTTGCCATTTTTTCTGAATTATTTATCTTTAACTCAGCCTTTTATGTTTCAATGTATAAAAGAAAAACTTCAGCTGTTTAAGTAGAGTTGTTTGTCTTCTACTCATGGTTGGTTCTTGATGTTGAGTTGTGGAAAGCTTGTAGCAACATCTTTCTGAATAAAATAGCTGTTTAAGTCTTCTCGAGGTGCGCTACCTTTTTGGGTATAGCTTGGCATACTATACTGGCCTACCTAACTCACTATTTTCCTTGCATTTCAAATGACGTGAGTACATTCTCATGTTTATGTATTTTGTAGAGGAATCTGAAACGGACAGTGAAGAGTCTGATGTTAGTGGTTCTGATGGGGATGATACTTCATGGATTTCTTGGTTTTGTAACCTTCGTGGTAATGAGTTCTTCTGTGAAGTTGATGATGATTACATTCAAGATGATTTTAACCTCTGTGGATTGAGCAGTCAAGTTCCCTACTATGACTATGCTCTTGACCTCATCCTTGATGTTGAATCCTCCCATGGTATCTACTCTCTTGTTTAGATTACTTCATATTTTATGATGAATTGCTGAAGATTGATTTTGGACTTACTTTTCAGTTGAAGGATGCAATTTTCATGTCTTCTAAAACTATAGGGTTCGCTCTTTTATTTCCTATGGACTATTTTGACAAATTAGTATCTTTAGTGAAGTAAACATGTGGAGAACTGGTCAGCTTTAAAAACAACAACTACCCAGTATAGTCCCACAAAGTGGGGTGTGGGGAGGGTAATATGTAGACTAGCCTTACCCCTACCCGAAAGGGCAGAGAGGCTGTTTGCAATCGACCCTCGGCTCAGTGAAGGAAAGTAAAAACAAAAACAAAAACAAAAACAAAAGAGCATTAGTAACTCCAGCAGAAATAGCGTAAATAATTATCTAAACATAAGAACCATAAATAAATATCATGCAATAATATCATACAGTAACTACCATAAATAACTACCATAAGTGAGACACAATCCAAAACACAAATCATCTATGGATAGCCCTGCCAAGCCTCACCCAACCCCGGGTGAGGAGTACGAAAAACTCTAGGAGCCCCTATCCTACAACCCTGATGCTAGACCTCCAGACTTTCCTATCAAGGGTCATGTCCTCGGAAACGCGCATTCTAGCCATGTCGTGTCTAATCACCTCTCCCCAATACCTCTTAGGCCTCCCTCTACCTCGTCGAACGCCGACAATCGCCAGCCGCTCACAACTCCTCACCGGGGCATCAGGACTTCTCCTCCGCACATGTCCGAACCACCTCAGCCTCACTTCTCGCATCTTCTCATCCACCGGGGCCACCCCCACCTTCTCCCGAATAACTTCATTCTTAATCTTATCTAACCTGGTGAGCCCGCACATCCACCTGAGCATCCTCATCTCCACAACCTTCATTCTCTGAACATGAGAGTTCTTCACTGGCCAGCACTCCGCCCCATACAACATTGCAGGTCTAACCACAACTCTATAAAATTTCCCCTTGAGTTTCTGTGGAACTTTCTTGTCACTCAGAACTCCTGATGCAAGCCTCCACTTTAACCACCCCGCTCCTTTACGATGAGTGACGTCCCTATCAATCTCTCCGTCCCCCTGAATCACCGACCCAAGATATCTGACATTGTCCCTCTTGGCGATGACCTGGGATCCAATCATCACGTCCCTGCCTACTTCGCTTGGCTCGGCACTAAACTTGCACTCCAGGTATTCTGTCTTAGATCTGCTTATTTTGAAACCCTTAGACTCAAGAGTCTGTCTCCATACCTCTAACCTCTCAATAACACCAACCCTCGTCTCGTCTATCAAGACTATGTCATCAGCAAATAGCATACACCAAGACACATCCCCTTGAATATGTCGGGTTAGAACATCCATCACGTAGGAAAACAAGAGAGGGCTAAGCGCCGATCCTTGATGGAGCCCCATAACCATTGGAAAATGGTCAGAGTCGCCACCCGCCGTCCTAACCCTAGTCTTAGCTCCATCATACATATCCTTGATTATTCTGATGTAGGCTTTCGGCACGCTCTTCGCCTCCAAGCACCTGCATAGCACCTCCCTTGGGACCTTGTCATACGCCTTCTCCAAGTCGATAAGCACCATGTGCAGGTCCTTCTTCTGGTCAGCTTTGCTTGATATATTTTTGGTTGTTTGGAATAACTTCTTGTAAAGGCTGGGAGAAACTAGTGAAAGTTTCCTCGTTAAAAAAAGAAAAAAAGAAAAAAGAAAAAAGAAACGAGAAACTACTGAAAGTTAATTTTGAGTCGCATTCTACCAGGTTCATCCAACTGGTCTAGGCTTATCCATGTTATAATGACATGTATAAATGTCCATTTGTAGATATTTGGGTAAATTTTATCGTTAGATCATCTTATATCCGTTTGTCCAGTAGTAAGTTTTTGGAGGAATGCATCCTGTCATTGTCCGTGTTTGATGTGACATTCATGCCGAATATCAGCAATTCTAAATGAAGCCATTGAATCATTTTATCAATAGATAGAAATAACGGTGTCCCCATGGCTCATTGTGTCTTGTATTCTATTGCCCGTCTCATTGAAAATTTTAAAAATCAACCACCCATGCTTGCCCAGGAAGAAAAGATGGTAGAGGGAAATGTTCTGTTTACGTTGTCTAACTGCTGGTAGAAACAGTTTCTTTAAAAACAAAAATCTCAAAATAGTGATAAGGTTCATGGGGCTTGAAGCAAAAAACTTGAAGTTGAGCGCATGCTTTTTGGAATGAAGCGCACAGTTCATGGCGGTAAAGAATACCAACATATGTGGAATTTACTCAATTTAGTAGTGCAGTGATCAAACTGCAATATATCGATATTAATCCAACTCCTCAAAATTGAGATTCAACAAACCCATCGCTTTTGGTTAGGATCACCTTGCACGTCTTTGTTTGAAGCGTTCACTTATATGAAATACATGACTTCACCCATAAAGTGATAACCCTTCGTGTGACATTGTTTCATCGCTTTAGGCGACGAAACGATGGTTTTTAATAAGACGGGATAAAAAGAGCTGCTTCTTTTCAATCAAGGAATAGGGCACACTTTTATGAAACACATGATTTCACCCGTTAAGCGATAACCCTCGCTTCACATCGCTTAATTGCTTTAAGAGACAAAAGGATGGCTGTTTTATGACATTGGGTAAAATGAGCTGCTTCTTTTCATTCAAAAAATCAATTTTCCCTGGTATTATGGTAGTTTTGCATTGAGATAACGTCATACACCAAAAAAAAATCTTTTTTCATGTTGTGGCTTGTTTGCTGGTGCAAAAATATGAAGTGGATCCCTCTTCTTTCTCGACTTAGTCTCTTCTGATAGGAAATTTTTATTTTTCTAAGCCAGTTTTAATCTTATCGATTCCAATTCTTAATGGCTTGCAACAACAATAACATACCCATGTGATCCCCCAAGTGGGATCTGGGGCGGGTAGTGTAGGCGGACCTTACCCCTACCTTCTTAATGACTTGCACTAGAGAAAAAATACATACCATGGGAGGATTTATGTTTGTATCACCAATATATAATTTGAATCAAATTAAGTATCTTAAAATATGTGTCTAGTCAAATACCATTAACTAAAACCACGAATTGATTATAATATCCCCCTTTTTTTTGTAATTCATATGATGCAATTGGAGCTATCAGCAGTAACACTCAATTTAGATATCCAAAACAAAATAGTGGTATTTGCTAGCAACAACTTGCTCCACCGAAAAATAACACGGGGCCCAACGTTGAGAAATACAATAACAATGGCTCTGATACCATGCGAAGAAATGAGGGGAGGATTGCCAAGACCATATAAAGAGATCACAACCCATTGTGCATCTTTATGTAGATTCCTTTTTAGGAACTCTTGGAGTTCATGCTATCAATATTAATTTTTGTTCTTGAGAAATTTAAATAATCAAAGTACTTTTCTTAATTATTGTCAAGTGCTATTTTCTTTTGCAGTTCCTTCTTTTGTATAAGAACATTTCTAGTTATCCTTCTTTTTTCTTTGAGGGATCTTGGGGTGGGTTATTGGAGTTTTGATCTGTTTCAATAGGCTCTTAACTAATTCAGGTTCTTTGAAAATTTGATATATGTGATGCTTTGAATCGTTCTGTTGCATGATCTAACAAGCTCTCTGTTCCAAGTCTTGGATCTGTTTTAAGATAATAATGCCTGTGCTGAAAATCTCCTAAGTTGCTCCAACATAGCAGTTTAGGTGCCGCACCCGTGTCGACACGACACTAATATGGGTGTGGGTATGGAATCCGTACTTGATCTGGTAAAATAATTTTGGGTACTTTGATCACGACGGAAGGAAATATTCGAGACGAGATACAATTTGATTCCCTAAATCAAAACCAAAACTCGAGTAAATTTGAAAAAATAACATACCTTATCTAGGAAATCAATCTTTTACTTATCTATAATTTGAGAATAAAAAAGAAATCAACACTTGACAAGCTATACTTAAGTATTTCCACAAAATTTCTCATAATTTAGAAATATTTTTATATTTTTGAATTATTTTTAGCCGGATTCATGCATCCGTACTAGGTTCCATATCCCTGAATCTTAGAATTTACATCTCGAGAGATCCGACCTCTAGATCCGTACCCGTGTCGGACACCTGCACCCGTGTCCGAGCAACTTAAATATCTCTCTCTGCTACCAGTACATCCTTGGAATAATGGTGGCAGATCAAGCTATTTGAACATTTCTTTTTAGTTTATGTTTTCACGCTAGAAAAACATCCTACATGATAATCTAAGTAAACTTCCGTCTCTATGTAATGGCAACCAAGAATGTTGTCTGATATCCAAGATGCAGCAGTATCATCTTGCATAGTAAGACAATTGCAGTTTGTCAAAGTTTTCCTGCATTGAATAGGTGATATGTTCACAGAGGAGCAGAATGAATTAGTTGAATCGGCAGCAGAGATGTTATACGGTTTGATTCATGTTCGGTACATTTTGACTACCAAGGGAATGGCCGCAATGGTAATTTCTTATCACCATTCTCTTGTATACTTTCATATTTGGACCTCCTGTTGATCTTCATTACTATTTAACCTATCCTTGAAATGATAGTTCCTTATATCTGTGCCAAACCTTGAAATGATGGTTCCTTATATCTGTGCCAAACCTTGAAATGATGGTTTTTTATATCTGAGCCAAACCTTTCAGTTGGAGAAGTACAAAAACTATGACTTTGGAAGATGCCCGCGAGTTTATTGCAGTGGACAGCCTTGCCTTCCTGTTGGTCAATCAGATATTCCACGCTCAAGTACTGTAAAAATATACTGTCCCAAGTGTGAGGACATTTATTACCCCCGATCAAAGTACCAAGGCAGTATCCTTTTCTGCTACCACTTCTTGATGTGCCCCCTCTCTCTCTCTCTCCCCCCCCCCCCCCCCCCCCCCAAACACACACACAATATACACACACACATACATTTATGTGTGTGTATTAGTTCTTTTCATCCGTATATTTCCTCTAATAGCAATTATGTTTTCTCAAAATCTCTAATGCAGTTCACGCTTATGTTTGGTTGAGCTGCATCCATTTTACATAAGGATTCTGCCCTTGTAAGTTGCATATAAATTTTGACATTAGGTCTGCTCATAAGTTGCATATTGGTCCTTGTTCGCTTGCCGTGAGTAGCCTATTTCTATCCTTATAGATTTCTTTAACTGCTAAAGATATTGATGGGGCTTACTTTGGGACAACATTTCCTCATCTCTTCTTGATGACTTATGGACACCTCAAGCCGCAAAAACCAACGCAAAATTATACTCCCAGGGTGTTTGGTTTCAAGATCCACAAGACTTAACAGTAAAGCCGTTGTGATGTTGTGAAGAGATCATATTTTCTGCCAGTAATGATTCTTACCTGGCTTTTGATGTACAATTCGTCATGGTAGAGGCAGTTGAAGCAGAGGAGCTCTTGACAATGATGAAAAATTGTTCTTCGTCGATGAAAGGCATCTTGGGCCAGTCCGTCAACTGAAATTTGTTCCCAAAATATCGTCGTAAATTTACAAGAGCTTTGTAAGCTTACTTCTTTACCAGTTTGAGTATGGATTTATGTTTCCTCATCAACCACTTTTCGTAGGCTGTCCGTTGATCCTTTCATCTAAGCTTCATAACTTACCGCTACCATTTTCCAACAGAGGTACTTATCAGGATTCTAGACTAGTGTACGTCGGTGTTTCGCCCTTATTTGTAGGACAATTTCCAGTTGAAATGATGTGATTGTATCGAAATTGTTATCCAAGCTAAAGTTGTATGCTGATACATAAATCTTGAGGCTGACACCCTTCTTTATGTTTGTATTTTCTGTTTTGAATTATGTTATATTTGAAATATAACAATTCTGGCTTGCATGCAGACAAGTGGATTAGGTGCTAAAAGTGTTTAGGGGACAAAAAGTGAAAATTGGAGCTAAGTTTAAGTAACTGTCTTAGGTATTTGGGCAAAAATTAAAAATTTTGTACATTTTTGTGGGACAGGACTTATTATGTTTTTCAACGAAACATAAGTTCCATATATGGCAACAAAAGAACCTAAAACTCAATAAACATGACTTCTATCCCAACACTAGTTGAGTAAGGCTTTCATGATGTTGAGGTAACATATGCATGGGAACAATATAGACAAACTAATGCCTGTAAATGCACCTATAAATATTCGAAAAAAGGAACGACTAATGCAACAATAACTGTGCTGATGACCAAAACCGTTAGCTCGTAGGGTTTACTCTTGCGACAAGGAAATATATTTTCAATGGCCGTCATAATTAGTTATTGGATTAATGTCACTTTGCGACAATACATTTTGTCCGTACATTAAGTACCCAATTATTGCCATTGATCCATTAGTAATAAAGCACAATAGTAGAACCTGTTGACAACAAAAAGAAAAGTGGATGAATTATCTCTACATGTAGTACAAAGAAAATATAGTAATTACTTATTTAAACTTTCCTTTTTTCAGTTTCATTATGGACCTTTATAAGTTGAAAATATTCTTAAATATCTGGTATAAGCAAAGGTAAAACTGTTGGACGGTTACATAAGTTCATGTTGGAACTAAAAATAGCAAATTTGACCTTAAAGCTTTTCCTATAATCTTAAAACTCCAAGAATTTTTTGAGTTTTTCACTACTTTTGCAAGAAAAAGTTAAACTCAAAACTTTAAATCTCAGAAAAAGGAAATACTTAGTGTGGAAAGTTTTCAACAAGGTACTATAAAAAACAGATTAAACAATCTTTTTAAAAAGTGAATGATACTTTTTCTATTCCATTTTATACGCCAATCTATCTTCATTTTTTTTCTCCAAAAAAAATGTCACCTTTCTACCTTTATAATTTACCCTTAATGGCATAATGTTATAACCTTAGAAATGTCATAACATATTTAAGACTACAAGTTCTAGAGGTACTTTTGCGATATAGCTGAAATATTTTTCTTTTTAAGCTCCATACTTACACAAATACCGTCATACAAAAAGAAACGAAAAAAATACATGCTATCAGAAAATTACCTTAGGAAACTGGCTCTTGTCCTTCATGGAATTACAGAGTGTCGGAAAAACTGCATGACCACAATAACAAAACGTGAACGTAGACAATTGAGGCTTGCTCAGTTGGTAAAGCACCTCCACCTACGACCGTTAGGTCCTGGGTTCGAGTCACCAGGGAGGGGAAGTGTGTAAGCACTATAGATCCTCATAATTTGGAAGGGGTTTAAGAAAAAAAAAACGTGAACATACTTAGTGCAGTTGTCAATCCACTCGATCTCCAAAGTATTAATCCTTTCTGTTGAAAACCGACACCATCAACTTCACCAACTAAAATAATAGACGCCAAAACTCCTCCCGCAGAAACATAAGCCAATAAACCTAAGTTTCTTAACCATGTTGTTGGCAATATTATCAGGATATGTCTTAATTGTTGGTGAGACACTCATGCATTTTTGTAAAAGTAATCCAGTATACAAATTGCTACCAAAAACACAACCATCCTCCTTCTGAAAGTGCATAGGGTACTCATAATATTCCAACACCTATATTAAAGAAGGAAAGGGGAACAAAAAAGAGTTTGGGCCCGTTTGACCATAAAACAAGATTCAGTTTTCCAATTATTTTTTCGAAATTAGTGTTTGACCATAAATATTTTAAATTTTAGTTGAAGTTAAATTTTGAAATCTTTTTGGAATTTGAAAAACTCCAAAAAATTATTTTTCAAATTTTTTCACTTCAAAGCACTCAAAAAAATTCAAAAACAGCTCTAAATTATATTCATGCCCTAACACAACTCTAATTTTCAAATATTACTTTTAACTTGAATTTTTTTATCTTTTTTACGGTATTTCACAATTCTTATGTCACGCCCACTAAGAAGTTTCAATGCATCGGCTTTGAAAATATTTATATAATCATGCCACTTCTATAATATAAGTATTAATTGGTACGTGATAAAAATAGTACCCTCTCTAGTATAATTGCTTGAACTACACTAATTACAAAAATATATACTCAACTTTTAGTGTGTGTAATTTTATTCAATAATAAATTTAAAAGAGAGAGAGACATAAGACAACGCATGTTATTGACTTATTTTTGGACCAAATTTTAAGCAAAAAGCAAAAATTGATAGGAATTTTTTTTTCCAAATATTCATAACAAAAAATAGAATTTAAGTGATTATCACTATTTTTGTCTAGGTATATCTGAAAAATAACGAGATATTAATTAACCTGATAATGCATTAACACCATTGAAGCATGTTCTAAAGAAAGATCCTCAGGTTGTGCGATTTGATTTTGACTCTCAATTCTCTCCACAATATGGGACTCCATGTTTTATGAATACTACACCAAACTTACCAAATGATAGTCTATATATACTTGCAAATATATGGAAAAGAAAAATATCAATGTTAGAGGTCGTTCTGGTACATAACAATAATAATCATATTATTTCATTCCAGCATAATGTTTACAGTAAAATTATAGGATTAATTATCCCATATAAAAAACGGGATAACTAATCCTATAGTATATCCCACCATTGTACCAAACCGACACTTAAAAAGCTAGTCATTTTCGTGGGTTGATCATAGCCTCACCTTTCACTAGGTAACATAATTTATTCCCTCCCTTTTCATTTTATATAATGGTGTTTAATTGACTTAGTTTGAATTTTAACAATTAAAAAAAATACATATAAAAACTTTTCTCTCCATCCGCAAGTGATTTTAAGAAAGACTTTTGAAATATATTAAGTATGCTTAAAATTAGTGACGGATGGAGAATATACAATATGGTTCAACTGAATTCAGTATATATATATTTATATATATATATATATATATATATATATATATATATATATATATATATATATATATATATATATATATATATATATATATATATATATATGCGTGTGTGTGAGAAAAATAATAATAATTTCAATAAATATTGAATATTCTATATTTGTTGATTGAGCCCTAAAGGGAGGTAGTGAGTGTGAGTAGATAACCATTTAAGAAATGTCACGCAAAGTAGGTGCTTTGGACAGTTAGAACACCTGAATCCCAATAGTAAATTAAATTAACTCATATACTATTTTCTCTTTTTTCACTATAAAGCAATATATACTATTTTCTCTTTTTTCACTATAAAGCAATATATTCTCTTGAGCATCAACTTCACTTAGCTTTTTCTATTATTATTTTTCAGATGTTTTTTAGTGGAGAAGATAGTTATTTAATTAATGGAATAGCGTCAATAAAATTCTACGTAAATCAGAGGCGAAGTCAAATTTTTAATTTTATAGGTTCTAAATTTGTTTAAGAGTATGTTAATACTGAATTCTAAATTTAATATATATATATATATAAAGAATTTTTTAATATAAAAATATTATTTAAACAAATACTACTGAATATTCGATATATCTAAACTTCTAACTCCGCCCCTAAAGTCATTCTATAGGCATCAACGGATGGCCCCTCATACTTAATCGTGGGGATAGTGCATACATTGGGCCTACCGGATGGCATAGGCTGAAATAAAGTTTTTTTTGTCAATTAAAAAATGTGACTTTTACCTACCTATATCATATATCAAATATTATTATCTTCAATGTTTAAGGTTTATATTTATTACATTTAAGCATATTAAATTACCATTTATATACCATAATTCAAATTAGGCATATAATTAAGGGTTCATTTATATTAGGCATAATTATAGGACTGTATCTTCCCACTTTTTCTTTCCTTTCATCTCAACTCTTCACAACACACACACTTTTAACCCCGATAACACTGGGCACTGACTCCCGATTCACTGGAAGATATATTAGTCATCTACATCATTTAAATTCCACACACAGTCAATCCTGATCCCTCATACACAGACATTCCTTTTTGACAGGTAATTTAAGAATCAAATTCCAAGAGAAGCAAAACTATGGTTTTCTAGTCCTATATTTGAAGATTTAAGTACCATAGGTGGAATAGATTGAGATGTTCTACCATTTAATACTATGGCAACACAATCGATTAAGTTCTTTGATTGAACCGCTTGAATTCCCACTGGAAATAATAATGGCAGAGAGTTCAAAATTTTTTGACCTTTTTTTTTATGGGCAGTGGTTGAAGGTTACTGGTTAACACGGTCGATTGAAACTCGAAGAAGAAGAAGACATATTTCAGAATTTTTAGATATTTTGTAGTCAAATTAGAAAAATTATAGATAAATTGTAGACTATTTTTTTGCAGAAGATTTTGTAGAAGCTTTAATTGTTTTGGATTTGTGAAAATAGAAAATAATGCATCTACAATCAGAATACAAATAATTTACAATTTATCTACAAGATATCTACAAAATAGATACATTGAATTTTAATATCCAAATTCTCGTTTCAATTGTAGCATAATTGGCATTTTCGACATAATTATAGAAGATTTGTAGAAGTTTTAGTCTTCCCAATCTACAATTCACCTATAATTTATCTACAATTTATCTAAAATATATCTACAATTCTATAATTTAATATCCAAATTCCCATTTCAATTGTAGCATAATTGGCATTTTCGACATAATTGTAGAAGATTTGTAGAAGTTTTAGTCTTCCCAATCTACAATTCACCTACAATTTATCTACAATTTATCTAAAATATATCTACAATTCTATAATTTAACTACAATTTATCTACAATTTCTGAAAATATCGAGTTTCAATTTGAAATTCAGTCAAAACCAAGTCTAATCTTCACCAAAACACCTCAAAATTTAGATATAAACTCCTAAACATATTCCGAATTATTTACAACAACACACAATCCAAACAAATAATGATTTTTGAAAACCCAAATTTGAATTCAAAGCTTTCAAGCTTTTTAATGGCTATCAATGGTGGAAAATATATGGAGAAAGAGAGAATTATGCAGCAATGGGATTTCCTTCCGTTTTAAATTTCAAATTTAATGGTGATAGGATCACACGCAGATCTGATTCCTACAAATTTCGCACGATTTTAGGGGAGAATCTACCTATTTTTGGTTTGGTATATATTTTGTAGTGACACTGTGGACTAGGCGGGTAAATACCAAATATGAACATTTTTTGTAATAAAATTTGGTATATGGTATAGATAAGAAAAAATCCCTTAAAATAATCCTTTTTTCTTTTTTCAAAGTTCCGAAAAATAAAATTCAAATTTTGGGAGAATTTGAAAAACGGTTCTTAAAAGTTTTTCAAATATTCTAAGAACTCAGAAAATAATTTCAAAGTTTTGATATAAACTTTTTTTTATATGAAAACGGATATGATTCCTTGATTTTTAATGAAAGAATTAGGGTTCGAGCTCCAGAAATAAAATTTTATTTTGTATAGTGGGCTTCCTCTTTTTGATGGGCCTTACGCAGCTCGAATTCGGATTAATTAGAGTTCCAACGTAGGTACTAGACAAAAAAGATCAACAACAATACTTAAATAGAAAAGATAAAGAGCAAATTTATTTTTACCAAACATGAGTAATATATATATTGTTTATTTTGAATTATCTTATGAGAAATTAGAAATAATCAGATTTACAAGTGGCTATTCAAAAATAGCCATAATTTTAAAAATAATTGAATTTAATCACTTTTTATGTAATGACAAATTTGAACAAAAACATTGTTCAAAATTTGAAAAAATACTCTTGTATAATATACCGGTCCAGCAAAATATATTGGAGATTTTGTTCCAATCTCTAGTATATTATACTGGAACTTTTCGCGTGTTGGAGTTCCAGCATAATATGCTGGAAATTCATAAACAGGTATACCGATCTCCAGTATATTATGCTGGAACTTTCTGTGTTGCAACAAAATAATAATTTTTTTTCAATGATTTTGCAAATACTAGCTTTTTTTGAATGACCAATACGAAAACTTACTAACCCGTGCTGTTTTTCCTATTTATATTTCTGATGTTCGTTACTAAATAAAGTATTAGTCATTCACAAGCAAATAATATAAATAGCTAGCTTTTGGAGAGCAAATATTAAAGCCTGAATAAAAAGAAATAAATTGCATTACTAAAAGAAAGATATACTATTCAATAGCAGCTTTGGGTATTGTCACGATAAAGTAATCAAATTATTTAGCTATATAACTTTTTATCCGAACAAAATAATGCTTACTCTTTTTTTTTTCTTCTTCTTTTTATCTCACTCTGCTCTGCAAGGAAACTGTAGTATCATTTTTGTATTTTACATCTGCTCCATAAATTTCTTTTCGAATAATAAGCCTAGCCAGTTCAATGTTTTTAATGAATTTTCTCTCTATATATATATATAAACTTTTGAAAGTGTAATTTACGTGTGGAGGAAGAGCAAAAAAAAAAAAAAAACGAATATAAGTTGAGAAAAAAATTTCAGTTAAAATTTCAATATATTATTTTTTTTCCGGCGTGGGAAAGTTTTCCGATGATGAATTATTTCCCTCAAATCTGATTTTGCTTTGCTAATGAATAAACTTTAATTTGTGTGTGAAAAATAGAAGAAAAACAGTTAGACAAAGTTATCGGTGAATGAATATTCACCGGAATTAGAAAAGAGATGAAAAAAAGTAAAAATAAAAAAGTAAAAGAAAAAGGGAAAGAGAAAGGAAAAGGAAAAGGAAAAAGAGTAAGAAAAAATGGTAAAAAGGTAAAAAAAAAATTAATCTAAAATCGTTTTTTCTTGCTTCTCACTCTCCTTTGGGAAAGTGAAATACACACACTCTCCACATCAACGTTAAGGGGATAAATAATTATATTTAAACTAAATTTAAGGCGGTAATAGAATCCCCGCAAAAAAATATATATTTAGAATTTCGGATATAGATCGGGGGTACTTATGCATTTTCCCGTCTAAAATTAACTCTAAAATGACTACTTATAAAATTTCTAGGAACTTCGGCTATGCCTTAAATTAGGGTTCTGAAATCGGCTATTTCTGCAATTCTACCACATGCCTGCCATTATATTTACAGACTTGGGAGATCAAGGGGGAGTGTTATGATAAATAGTAATTATGGTGGATGTCTACTCTTCTTTCATGATCTTCATCTCAAATGGTTTATGACATATTCAATGACATATTCCATGACATATTTTCTTCACTTTTTATGCCTATATAAAGGCCTTGTAATAGATAGGAAAATACACACAATTGAAGAATAAAATCTCTTCCTTCTCTCTATCTATATTTCTCGACTCTGATTTAAAATAAAATCTAACCATCACGGTAAGTTATCTTCTTTTAAAGTTCTCGACTCTGGTTTAAAATTATCAGGTACAATATGTTTCTCTCTTGTATAAGAATAATGATATGTTTTGTTGGATACTTAGTTCTCAATTTTGTTTAAAAACAAAAATAGATAGAGAAAGATACTCATACTTCACCATGATCTCCTTATTTATGAATAAAGATGTAATGATTTTAATGAACTGCTTCTTAATTGATTTGCATTATTAGAATATAAATAGAAGTAATCAACAATAGACTTAGATAACAATAATATTTTCTTGACAGTAATACGTATCCAAAATATGAATATAAATAGTGTTTGCATCATTAAAATATTACATCCTACTTTGACTAAATCCAATAAGCTTTTATTGATTGTTCATATTCTTCTGTGTAGAAATAAAACATGTTAGTAATAATGAGGTTACTTGAAATTGTTTTTGTTTTCAAGTCTATTTTCTTATTGAATTCAAGTATATCTAGTTACATGCTTAAGTACTTGGGTACACCTAACATAATGTGTTATTATATATTATTGTGCAGTATAACATGATATCCTACACTAGCTACATTTAACTATTTATTTTGACAAGCCTACATACAGAATATTAGTACACATGGAGATACAATGTAGGTATAGATTTTACGATATTAAGATTTTTATATTCTTTAGGTGCACATATAATTCTTTTATATGGTCAATCTAGAAAAGTAACAATACTAGTTATGTAGCATGTCAAATCACTTAGCCAAATTATTACTAAAATTGCTTGATAAATATCTTAGTGCAATAAGTGTATTCATATTAGCCGGTATTGTCCTACACGTATTTAGTACACTTTAAATCATGCTAATTAACTTGAATGATTTAATGATGATGCATGCACTAACTAGACATACAAGATTAAGTATGGATATCTCACAAAACAAACTTGGATCAGAATTCAATTGTAAAATATTTGTTAATTGATTCATGTACCACACATACAATATTCAAAGAGAAGAAATTTCTCTCATTTAAGTATGTGTAAGGCAGATGTTGCTACAATTTCTGGTAGTAGTAAATTAATTGAAGGCTCTGAAAGAGCTACTATAACTATACCTAAAGGAACAATATTTATCATAGAGAATACAATGTTCTCTTCCAAGTCCAAGAGGAACTTGTTGAGTTTTAAAGATATCCGTCAAAATGGATATCATATTGAGACAATAGACGAGAATAATCTTGAATACCTCATCATTACAAAGAATGTCTCTGGCCAAAAGATGGTTATTGAGAAGTTCTCATCTTTATCTTGTGACCTGTATTGGACAAGAATTAGTGCAATTGAGACATATTCTACCGTAAACCAAAAGGTTACTGATTCCAATACTTTCGTACTTTGGCATGATCGATTGGGACATCCTGGATCAATTATGATGAGACGGATTATAGAAAACTCAAATGGTCATCCATTAAAGAATTTAAAGATTCTTTTAAATGAATTTTCTTGCATTTCTTGTTATCAAGGCAAGTTAATTATTAGACCATCACCAACAAAGGTTGTCACCTGCATTTTTGAAACGTATACAAGGAGACATTTGTGGACCTATTCACCCACCTAGTGGGTCGTTTAGATAATTTATGGTCTTAATAGATGCATCTTCTAGATGTCTCATGTGTGCCTATTGTCATCTCGCAACCTTGCGTTTGCAAAATTAATGACACAGATAATTCGACTACGGGCAAAATTTTTTGATAATCTAATTAAGTCTATTAGACTAGATCATGTTGCTGAGTTTTCATCCCAAGCATTTAATGATTATTGCTTATCAATTGGGATGAAAGTGGAACGTCCTGTAGATCATGTTCACACTCAAAATGGTCTTGGAGAGTCTTTATTTAAACATCTGCAGTGATAGCAAGACCGTTACTCATGAAATGAGGCTGCCCACTTCGGTTTGGGGTCACGCCATTTTTGCATGCAGCAATGCTAGTTTGTCTCAGACCGACAAATTATCACAAATATTCCCCGTTGCAATTAGTTTTGGGTCATGACCTATTATATCCCATTTAATAATTTTTGGATGCGCATTATATGTGTCTGTAACACCGCCATATCGCAGCAGAATGGGTCCGCAAAGAAGGTTAGGAATATATGTTGGGTTTGAATCACCCTCCATTATTCGCTACCTCGAAACATTGACAGGGAATTTGTTCACTGCACTATTTGTAGACTGTCGATTCGATGAGTACTTTTCCCAAAATTAGGGGGAGAAGTTGGTGAAACCAAACCGGAAATTTTGTGAAAAAATCCATCATTATCTCATCTTGATCCACGTGCCTCTATTTAGAAAAAGAGGTGCAAAATATTATTCATTTGCAAAGAATAGTAAATCAAATGCCAACCGCATTTACGGATTTGAAAAGGATAACAAAATTACATATCCCGCAGAGAATGTGATAGCA
Organism: Nicotiana benthamiana; assembly: GCA_034376525.1. Taxonomy (NCBI): domain Eukaryota; kingdom Viridiplantae; phylum Streptophyta; class Magnoliopsida; order Solanales; family Solanaceae; genus Nicotiana; species Nicotiana benthamiana. The sequence goes on along the minus strand of CM067334.1, from coordinate 67,298,793 downwards.
GTATGTGATAAGTCTGAAAGAAGACAAAATTATTACCGTGAAGGTATCAATGGATGTGGATGTGGAAATAGACGAAATTATAATCGTCATCGTTGTGATAATGAGAATAATAAGGATTCTCAAAATAATTCTTCACTCTGTGAAAGTAATATTTGTCATCGATTTGACATGAGATTTTATATAGCACATATAGATGATTATGGTCCATTCATGGTGTGAATGTGACAACATCTGATTTATGAATACATATTCATTATTGGAAGAATATGAACATGCTATTGGTATTGAATATACCACACTCACCTCTAGAATGAGGGTTGAGATGATATAAGAAAATAATGTCATTATTATGGCATGAATGGTCATTGGTCACGTACCTATTGTACGCCGAAATTTTGGCAATGTGATTATTAAAGGACAATAATAATGCAAGAAACATATCTTGCATATAATTTTGACATGACCATAATGGTACAACTTTCTCTTTAAAAAAAATATTCACTATATGGATATTGATTAATATGTGATAGTACCAAATTAATTGAGAACTCTGTAATAGCCAATTATATTATTTTGGAGAAACACAATTGATTACCAATAAGGTACTGTATTATAGTAAGTCTCAAAGAAACTTATTCAGTTTCCAAAGTATACGCGAAAGCGATTGATTATATTGAGACTATAAATAAAGGAAAGATTTGATATCTTCTATTATTACAACTTGTAGCGGGATAATATGTATGTGAAAAGCTACCCGCTTTATTCTCCAATTTGTACTATACAAACAAAAGAATGCCACAATAAAGCGGATGTTTATTGATATAAAAACCCATATCATAATAAACTTAGAGTTTATCGATAATTGCACATGTCATGATGTAAACCTGAATTTTATCAATATTGATAATTTATTCAGTTGGCATTCGGGTTAGCCATATCAATTTAAGTATGATGTGAAACAATAATAGAGAATTCACATGGGTAAAATATTAAAGAACTAGAAAGTTCTTTACGAATTCATTTGCATTACTTGTTTTCATTAATTAATTGACCAACTTAAGCTGGGGTTGAATCCCATAAATTCTGGAAATATCAAAGGTAAATATGGGCCCATTCACCTTCCATGTATACCACATAAGATGCATTTATGAGATGGTTACATGTGCGATTATTATTAACCTGCAACCTGGCCAGTGCTTGCAAGGTAACTTGCTCAGTAATCTAATTTCAAGCATAATTTCCAGATTTTTTATTCAAGATAGTTCATCTTGATAAGTTGGTTTACATCATAGTTGGTTTAGCAAAATAATTTATTGAGTGCCTCCACTTAATAGCTAAACTATTGCTTATGAGAACAAAGTTATCATTATCGATTTGATATACGTTATATACGAGAGTATATTATATTCTTCTCTCACAAGTGGTTCAGGGTTAGGAACCAAATAATTTCATCTTATTATTATTGATGTGCAGTGTATATTAACATGATAATGCACAAAGATGGGTTCCCAGAGTTGAGGAAACAAGTTAGTTTTTCTAACATGAGGGGGAGACATGATAAACACTTGAGAAAAAGTTACATAGAACGGATTATCATTTGTATATATAGATCCTCGAACATCATAACATGAACTTGAAGTTCATAAAAGGATAATTCAATTGCAACATATTGCAAAGCATGCCATACGCATTTGCTGACCCAAAGAAAGTAACTATATTCTCATTGCAAATGCTCATATTAAGTCCTAGAAGGACAAAGTCTTTGGTACTCTTAAAGCGTATAGACAAATCAGTTTCATATAGAACTTCTTAATAAATAAGATGAGCAAATGATCAAAATGATCATAATAAGGAGGCAAGTGATCTAGAAGATCACATGACATAACACTTCATAAAATCTCATGAGAGATTCAGGTACCTGAATATACAAATGAAGAGATCTCCATGTTACGTCTTTATGAAAATTTACTGGAACCGATATAAAATGTTCGTCGACGACATCTATGATAGCGCTAAATATCGATGAGGATCTTAAGTTTGTCAAATACAGACAAAAGTATTGGCCAAATGGAAGAGATACAATTCAAGTAGAATTGATTCCATATGAAAGACATGTAGTTTTGGACATGTAGTTCAAATACTTAAAAGTATAAAGTCAATGGTATGTGCAATCGGTTTTCGATATCTTATTTGTCTAGCATGACATGAAAACTTGATATGCATCTAAAGTCTATAATATGTCTTATATGACTTAACTTATATGACAATCGATGAAGGATTTAAGTTGCTTGAAGCATATATAATTCTTGATCTTGAGGTACCACTTCCTCAGCGCAATTTATGCAAAAATGTATCTTGCTATAACTATAAGCATGATAATGTGATAGCGAGGATACCTTTATGGAGATATTGAAGAGCCATTTCACGATATTTGTGAAGACGTTATATATCTATCACGAGTGATGATTTCAAGGTGCAAATATTCATTCAAGTTAATATGGTTGATTTATTTATCAATTCTCTACCAACGATCTCTTGAAGATGGTGCACAAGATTGGAATGTGAAGGCTCATGGATGTGAATTGATGCTCTCATCAGGGGGAGTTAATACGCGTTGTACTCTTTTTCCCTTACAAGGTTTTGTCCCACTGGGTTTTCCTTGTAAGGTTTTTAACGAGGCACCCAAAAGGTGTATTATTAGATATGTGTACTCTTTTCCTTTTCTAGAATTTTTTCCCATTGGATTTTATTTTAGTTAAGGTTTTTAATGAGGCACATTATCTATGGACATCCAAGGGGGAGTGTTATGATAAATAGTAATTATGGTGGATGTCTACTCTTCTTCCATGATCTTCATCTCAAATGGTAAATGACATATTCAATGACATATTTTGTATGTTCAATGACATATTCCATGACATATTTTCTTCACTTTTTTTGCCTATATAAAGGCCTTGTAATAGATAGGAAATTACACACAATTGAAGAAGAAAATCTCTTCCTTCTCTCTATCTACATTTCTTGTTCATGTTTCACTAAGTTGCTTATATTTCTTGTTCATGTTTTACTAAATTGCTTTCATTTTATAACAGATTGAGATTTGTTTTGTGGACATTTTTAATTGGGATTTTTATATAACTATACCATATCAAATTTTATTACCTTCATTGCTTAAGAATTGTGTTAATTATATTTAAGCATACCAAATTACCATTTATATACCATAATTCAAATTAAGGATATAATTATTGCTTCATTTATTCTAGGCGTAATTTTAGGAGCATATATTCACTTTTTTTTGTTTACCCGCCTCTCTCTCCTCTCACCTCCACGATTTACCTTCAGTTAATCCCCCCCTCCCCCACGATTTACCTTCAGTTTTTTGTAGATGTTCTGCGTCTGAATCTCTTCTACTAGTATTTCTCTCTTCCTCTACTTTTCTCCTCATCATCGACATCTTCAGCCGCACTATAAAATTCACAGATCGCATGCTGTTCGTTACACTTCTCTTCTGACACTAAACGCACCTAAGTGAATTTTTCTCTGTCTATATGCAGGAAGTGGAATCGATTTTCCTCGTAATGTATCAAATTAGTTAATCACTGATGTCGATCATCGTCCTTGTATTGAACATCTAGAAAGTTCTTTGACTAACTTACATAATGGCTGATTGAAGGAGTAGTTAGGTTGTGCAATTTGTAAAGGAAATGATTTTCTCATGGAAGACAATAAAGTTGACAGTGTGGGTGCAAATTGTAGTTTATTTGTAGTTTTTATGTAGAAATTTTGTAGATGAAGAGCAAATTTTATTGTCAATATTTTTTTTGACACAAGATTGTAGTTTAATTGTAGCATAAATGTAGTAATTTTGTAGATACTCTTAAAAAATAATACAACTTTATACAATACTTAAACTGATTTGTAGTTTATTTGTAGAAATTTTATCTACAAGATATCTACAAAGTGAATACATTGAATTTTAATATCCCAATTCCCATTTCAATTATAGCATAATTGGCACTGTCGACATAATTGTAGAAGATTTGTAGAAATTCTAGTCTTCCCAATCTACAATTTATCTAAAATTCTACAATTTATCTACGATTTTTGGAAATGTATCTTCTTCTTCGACGAGTTTCAATGTGAAATTCAGTCAAAACCAAGTCTAATCTTCACCAAAACCCCTCAAAATTGAGATATAAACTTCTAAACATATTCTGAATTATTTACAACACCCAATCCAAACAAATACTGATTTTTGAAAATCTGAATTTGAATTCAAAAGCTTTCAAGCTTTTTAATGGCTATCAATGGTGGAAAACATATGGAAGAATAGATTTTTTCAACTTTGGGATTTTTGACATGATATCTACGAACTGAATACATTGAATTTTAATATTCCAATTCCCATTTCTATTGTAGCATAACTGGAATTTTTGACATAATTGTAGAAGACTTGTAGAAGTTTTAGTATCCCAATCTATAATTTATCTACAATATATCTATAATTTATCTACAATTCTATAATTTATCTACAATTCTAGAAATATGTCTTCTTCTTCTTCTTCGACGAGTTTCAATCTGAAATTCAGTCAAAACCAAGTCTAATCTTCACCAAAACCCCTCAAAATTGAGATATAAACTCCTAAACATATTCCGAATTATTTACAAGAACACCAATCCAAACAAATAATGATTGTTGAAAACCCGAATTTGAATTCAAAAGCTTTCAAGCTTTTTAATGGCTATCAATGGTGAAAAATATATGGAAGAATAGATTTTTTCAACTTTGGGATTTTTGACATGATTTCGTGTAGTTGATAGAGAAAAAATCGAAGAACAGATATAGTTTCGACAATTTGAGTACTGATGTCGACGAAGAACAACTTTGTATTCTACAATTTGTATTGCGTTGTAGAATTCGTAGAATCAATTTGATTACTGGAGCTTCAATAGCTTGCGTTTTTTGAGAATTGTAGTAGAGTCAGAAAAGACAGATCTGTTTCCGCTGAGGAAGGAGAGAATTACGCAGCAATAAGATCTCCTTCCGTTTCAAAATTCAATACGCAGATCTGGTGCCTTATTTTTAGCGCGATTGTTATGGAAAAATCTACCTATTATTGAATTGGTATATATTTTGTAGAAAAAGTGTCGAACTACACAGGTAAATAACAAATTATGAACATTTTTGGTAATAATGTTTCATATAGACATAAATAGGTAAAAATCCCTATTAATTTTGGTTAATGCATCTGATCTAACACTATTATATTTGTCTTTAAAAGATTGTATATTAATATAAAATAAAAATTTAAAGTAAAGTTATTTTAAAACATAAAAATATATAGTATATCTTTTTAAACGAACTAATAAGAAAATTTGTGAGAGATGTAAAATTTGTGACGTGGAATTCCCTGATTGGATAGATTCACAACCCCTTGCACGTAGCATTTCTCAAAACAGAATCAATTTTTTAATTGGTAAACAGAATCAATTTCTCAAAACATTTCAGTACTAAGTTTTTTGAGTGCATAATTGAGAACATCAAAATAACTGAAAAAATGGAGCAGACCTTCATCATGATCAAGCCTGATGGTGTCCAACGTGGCCTGGTTTGCTCAGATCCAATTTCGTTTAATTTTGGTTTAGTGTTTGTTGAGCTACACTTTTGTTAATTCCTTTTAGATGCAAGTAATTCGCTTTTTTCGTCAGTTGATCTATTGTTTTTGATTGACTTATTTTGGATTACTGTATTGATGTTATGTTTCAGGTTGGTGAGATTATTGGAAGATTCGAGAAGAAAGGTTTCTAATTTTATCTTTGTTTTGTTTTAATGCTGCTTTCCATTTTATCCTATGCGCCGAGGGTCGACTGGAAACAGCCTCTGTGCCCTTTCGGGTAGGGGTAAGGCTCGTCTACATATTACCCTCCCCAGACCCCACCTGGTGGGAATAGACTGGGTAGTTGTTGTTGTTGTTGTTGTAGCTTTAGTGTAATATTCTTTGTTCAGTTGATCGAAAATTACGCTATTCAAATCAGGTAAAAACATATATATATATATATATATATATATACACACACACAGAACAACAACAACTATCCAGTATAGTCCCACAGGGTGGGGGTATGGGGTAATATGTACGCAGGTAATATGTACGCAGGCTTTATCCCACCCGAAAGAATGAGGCTGTTTCCCGTTGACCCTCGGCTTAGAAAAAGAAAAGGAAAAACAGAAACACAAACAAAAACAAAACAGCATTAGTAACTCCAGCAGAAATCGCTATACATAATTATGTAGACATAGACCATAACTAACATGACATGCAAAAGGAAAAGGTAAACAAAAATAGAAGTAAATGGGCATCCATACATATTAATTTAGCCACATTCAGTAAATAAAATGGGATGCAGAAACACCGTCCACTAGCTAAAAGCCCATATCGTACAACCCTGATACCAGACCTCCAGACTCTCCTATTAAGGGCCATGTCCTCGGAAATCCGCATTCTAGTCATGTCATGCCTAATCACCTCTCCCCGATACTTCTTTGGCCTCCCTCTGCCTCGACTCGCGCCAACCACCTCCAACTGCTCACAACTCCTCACCAAGGCATCTGGGCTTCTCCTCCGCACATGCCCAAACCACCTGAGCCTCGCCTTCCGCAACTTCTCATCCACTAGGTCCACCCCCACCTTTTCCCCGAATAACTTCATTCTTAATCTTATCTAACTTACTAAGCCTGCGTGCGCGCACACACACCTAAATATATATATATAAAAATAACAACAACAACCCAGTATAATCTCACTTAGTGGGGTCTCGGGAGGGTAGTGTGTACGCAGACCTTACCCCTACCCTTGGGTAGAGAGGCTGTTTCCAAATAGACCCCTGGCATCCTTCCCTCCAAGAACTTCCCACCTTGCTCTTGGGGAGACTCGAACTCACAACCTCTCGGTTGGAAGTGGGGGTTGCTTACCATCAGAGCAACCCCTCTTGTATATATATATAATTTTGAATATATATATATATATATATATATATATATATATATATATATATATATAATTTTGAATGCGATTTATAATAAATGGAACTTCTAGTACGGTAGCAAAGGTAGTTTAAAAATGGATTTAGGTCATAGGTTCAGTCCTAGGTATGGCAGTCTTGCATCCCTTTGAATCCTTTGGTAGAATTCCCGACTCTGCCACAAATCCAACAAGTAAAATTGTCTCCGTGTGACCTATACGTCATGGGTTCGAGCCATGTAATTGAGCCATTAAGGCTTGCATAAATGTAAGTTGCCTACATCACACTCGCTCGAAGTGCGACCCTTCCCCGGACCCCGAATGTTTCATGCACCTGACTGCCTTTACTTAAGTATTGTTCCCAAAAGGATATTCCCAGTCATAATTTTGTATTGCCCTTGTTGTAATTTTTTAATATCTCTGTGACAACTTTATTATTTGATGATTGTATAATTCTTACTTTTTTCGCTCGTTCTGATTAATTTGCTAGAACTAAACTTATCATGTTGGTTACTTTGTTTGAATCTAGGCTTGAAGCTCATTACTGTGGATCGCGCTTTTGCTGAAAAGCACTATGCGGACTTGTCTGCAAAGCCTTTCTTCAATGAGCTTGTTGATTACATTGTGTCTGGCCCCGTTGTTGCAATGGTCCGGGCGGGTAAGGGTGTTGTTTCTACCGGTAGGAAGATTATTGGTGCAACAAACCCATTAGAGTCTGCTGCTGGCACCATTCGTGGTGATTATTCTATTGACATTGGGAGGTAAAACATTTAATTTCCAGTTTAGTGTTTTCTGTTGCGTTCATCTCTCTCAAGCCAATGTGCCTATAGTTAGGACTATTTTGTGTTCCAACACCAAGTAAAAGCTCGTTTATGATCGCTATGCTCATGATATGTAATTCAGTAGTTCAAGCTCTTGTACTTGCAACGATGTTAATTGCTCAGTGATTGAAAACGTAGATCTGTTCCTTCGATAATCATTAATTGCAGAATTATCAGCCGCTTTAACAAGGACTGAAGCTCTAAAAGGAAGTAGAGCAATGAACTCATAATTGTAGAACATTCCTTGTTAGTATCCGTGTTCAGCTTTGCCTTTTCTTTTCTCCAGTCATAATTCTGAATATTGCATCAGAAAATATCATTTGTGCCAAGTTCACCTTTTCTTTTATGGCTTTGATAGCCGCAACTGTTATCTTATTGTTCCACGAGTTGAATTAGTCCATAATTTATCTAGAAAATGTTACGTTAAGTTTTAGATTCTTTGGTCTATTTCTTATCTTGGGAAAGTGGATCCTATTGTTGCTTTAATGCTGTGACTATGCTGGCGTGAGTCGGGGGTCTATCGGAAACTGCCTCTCTACCTACTCAAGGTATGGGTAAGGTTGTGTACATCCTAACCCCGACACCCCACTTGCAGGATTCCACCGATTTATTTGTTGTTGTTGTTGGAAAGTGGATCCTATTCAATCTGACTCTTATGTATTTATGTTGTTTGAGATGACGGAGTAAATTGGTACGTTTGCCCTATCAAATTAGTCTGGTAGCTGTAACTATGAGAACATATTTGATTGCAGGAACGTTATTCATGGAAGTGATTCTGTTGAGAGCGCTAAGAAGGAAATTGCTCTTTGGTTTCCTGAAGGTGTCGTGCAATGGCAGAGCAGCCTTCACTCTTGGATCTATGAGTAAAAGATATTATGAGTTAACTAATTTATTGGTGCCCATTTTTTATTTTATTTTTTTGGTTTTTCTTGCTGCAACTTAAGAAATTTTACTGATGTTTGAGTAGAAACATAGTTGCTTCAGACCTGTTTCCATTTGCTATTTCAGAAGACTAAGATATGATGATATTAGCAGAATTACTATAATGATATTTAGTCATTTCTCTTAAAGTTGTATTTTCCTGAGTCGAGGGTCTACCGGAAACGGACTGTCCACCTTCTCAAGGTAGGGGTAAGGACTATACACACACTACCTTCCCACGCCCCGCTTGTAGGATTACATTGAGTTTTTTGTTGTTGTTGTTGTTGTTGAACTTAAAGTTGTATTTTACATAATTAAGCTTCGTCATCCGGTTCCAGTTGTAGAAACAACCTCTTACAGAAATGTAGGTAAGGCTGCATACGATAAACACTTATGGTCTAACCTTTTTTCGGATCCCGCGCATAGAAAGAGCTTAGTGCATCGGGCTGCTCTTTTGGGCGTTGTCATCAGTCCTTTATTATTGTCTAAGAAAAAGCCTTGAAATGGAAGGTGTATCATGTGTATTAAGGGGTCGTTTTGTATGCGGTTAGAAGGAAGATTATGCATGTATAAGGGGTAGCATAACTTATACCGTGTTTGGTAGATATTAGTTATGTTGTATAAAATTCTGCATAACTAATACCATGTTTGGTTGACAATTCTCAATTATACATAAATAATACATGTATAAGTTATGACTCAATGTGTGTGTTAATTTATGCAGGGTAGAAGATGGAATAACTAATACATGTATTAGTAATATACGGATAAAATATTAAAATGACAAATTTACCCCTATCACTTTACACATAAGGCTTTCTTAGATATTCTATATCAAACTGTGCAAGAATGGAGATAGGGATGCCTTACTGCTAGGCTCTTCCTCTTCTCAATCTATTAAGAGACAAAATCAGTAAATTGACATATATTTCTCTGATCTAGCGCCTATTGTTCTCTCAATCGGGTGAGAAGTTTTTGAAACCCTGAACTTTTTTTTTCTATTTTTTCTCCTTTTATTTTTTTCTCTTGTGAATCTGATGAGAGATGAATTTCTGGAAGAAACTTTAATTTTTTCAATAATTTCTAGTAAAGTTTCAGTTTTGAGTACATCCAAATATATGATATGGGTTCTGTTTGTTTGTTAAAAGCAAAAAAATAAAATAAAAAATCTTTCCAATAAAAATGTGGTTCTTGTATAATCAGTTTCTTTAGCTTCAGAAATTGCAAGATGAGAGCAACCTTGACTTTGTGTTTGAAGTATTGTTATTTATTTGAAGATTCAGAAACATCGAAGGCTTAAAATATGGTGATTAATTAAATAACAAAAAATGATACTCTAATAAGACTACTTTTGGTTGATAAGACTCCAGAAACGTTTGTTTTTGTGTAGCAATTGTCAAATCTATATGTCTAGGAGAAGAAAATAAGAATTGGTAAAATGTTTCTTTAATATGCAATGTATGTTTCACTATATATGCTCAGCTTAATAATGATTTGGCATCTTTTAATGCAAATAGGTGTTTATGGATCCTCAACAATTATGCGATGTCGAAGGCTTTATCATCCTTGAAGAGATTGTGGTGCAATCTTATATTATCCTTATTTGTCTTTTTATGGCTATTTACAGTATGTTCTTAAAAACGCAAAGTAGAAATAAACAGGTTAGATATTGCATGAGTGCTAGAATTCCTAAAATCTTGTCTCATCTAAATTTTATTATCCGTGACAATGATACTGTATGTATTGATAAGCTTAGGATTGATAAAAGTGCCTTTCATGTATTAGCTACCTTAGCCAGGAACGTTGGAGTGTTGACAGATACTACAAATATGTCATGTAGTGAAAAGTTAGCAATGTTCTTAAATATTTTGGCTCATCACGAGAAGAACAGGTCTATCAAGGTTGATTATATTAGATCAGGGTGAAGTGTAAGTCAAGCCTTCAATGAATGTTTAAGAGCTATTCTCAAACTAACTCTATTTTTAATTGTTAAACCTAAGCCGGTGCTCGAAGATGAGACTGATGACCAATGGAAATGGTTTAAGGTTGGTAAATTTCAGTCTAGCATTTGATTAAGTATAGAAATATTTAAATATTATTATAAAAGCATTTTATTGATAACTCTATTTTAGTATTTAGACTTCAATTTATTTTATAGGGTTGTTTAGATGCATTGGATGGTACTTACATTCCCATTAGAGTTCAATCTATACATAAACCAAGATATAGGACCTGGAAAGGAGATATAGCAACTAATGTATTTGGGGTTTGTGATAAAAATTTCAACTTTACCTATGTATTACCTGTTTGGGAGAGATCGGCTGATGATGGTCGTGTATTACGAGATGCAATTGTACGAAACAATGGTTTGAAAGTATCCGAGAGTATGCTATACACACACCTATCTATTCCAATTAAGAAAGTAGATTAATATTTCTATGTAATTATATCCTTTTATATACTTTGTAGGTAATTATTATTTATGCGACGGAGGATATACAAATGGAAATGGTTTTCTTTCACCCTTCCAAGGATATAGCTACTGCCTAAAGGATTGGCAAGGTGACAATCCACCACCTAGATGCCGGTAGGAGCTCTTTAATATGAAGCATGCTAGAGCGCGTAATGTTATTGAAAGAGCGTTTGGTATATTAAAAGGACGTTGGGAAATTCTTAGAAGTCCTTCATGGTACTCTGTTAAGGTCCATAATAGAATTATTATTGCTTGTTGCTTGATACAAAATTTCATTCGGAGAGAGATGAATGTCGACCCCTTAAATGTGGAAATGGAAAACCATATGGAGCATCAACATGAAAATGAAAATATTAATACAGTTGAACCATCTGATGAGTGGACCACTTGGAGGGATGAGTTAGCCCAATTTATGTGGAATGAAGGATCTGAAAATTAATCCTTGTAATTCTTAGATTACCTTTGTAAATAGTAGTAGTTTTATTGTTCTGTGAAGAAAAATTGTGAATCTTTTTGTATGTCTCGCATTGTTGTTTGTGGAAACAAATAGTGAACCTTAATGTATCTTTGACAACATCTTTTTGAAGACAAGTAGTAAGTCATTTTGTATGCCTCACATCAGTTTTTGACAGATAGTAAATCTTTATGATTTTTTATAGATTGAAATGAGTAGTATCACAGAAACACCATATAATGAAGCTTCAAAAAGGGGAAGAAAAACAACACCTAAGCCTCGAAGGGTATGGACTATATAAGAGGAACTCACTTTTGTAGATTCATTAAAAGAATTGTGTGCTAAGGCTGGAGAGGAGATAATGGAACTTTTAAGAATGGGCATTTAATAGAGTTGGAACGCTACATGCATGCTCGTCATCCTAATTCCAGATTGAAATCTCAACCACATATCGATTGTAAAATAAGATCATGGAAGAGGAGTTATTCAAGTATATCGTTACTAAAGAGTCGAAGTGGCTTGGGATTCCAATATAGCGATGGAACTATCTTAGTTGACTATCCAAAATCTTGGGATGACTTTATACAGGTAAATTACATCTTTTTAAATCATTAGTCAACTATTGCTAGTTACTTATGCTTTTTATTGGTAAATATAATCTATGTATTTGGAACATTGCTAATTATTGTTGTATTTCTTTTTGTTTTATTAGATTGATCCACTTGCCAAGTCAATGAACACGAAGAAATGGCCATTGTTTGCTGATTGGGAAGAAATATTTGGCAAGGATAGAGCAACAGGTGAGTTTGCTGAGGGTCCGGAGGATGCTGTTGAAGAAATAGAAAGAACTGAAGCTCAGGAAACTCCCAATGACATGTCTTTGGGATTTCTCTCGTTGTGGTTGATGAAGATGATGATGGGGATGCTCCAGCCACAGGAGGAGATCACCCTGCTCAAGAGGAACCTAATATACCAACTGGAGCAACACAAAGGCCATTTACTGCTCAAGAGAAAACTAATATATCAATTGGAGAAGCACAAAGTTCATTCACTGGAACAACTCAGAGAGGTGAAACCCAACAAACTCAGAACAAGGTAATAATTCTAAGGCATCATCTTCTAATGCTAAATGCAAAAGAAGAAGAAGTACAATTAAGGATGAGAATGAGATTGTTCTTAAAGGTCTAGTGGATGTGATGAAACAATTTACTGAAAGTCATGATAAAAGAATGAGTGATTTAATTTACAAGTTAGGGGAGCGTGACTTATCCGATATTCACAGTATGATCTTCTCTATCCTTGGATCCCCAGCATTTGAGTTATACAGCTCGGATCAGCGAGTCAAGGCAGCAATGGGAATTACTCAAGATGTAAAAAGAATGGAATTCTTTTTAAGCGTGGGTGAACTTGATCGTCAAATCATGGTGTGGATGATTATTAATGACAAGCTTTAAATATTTCGATGGTTTTTATTTTGCTACTTTGTGATATCTGAATGTTGTATTTTGTTACCTCGTCAGTATCCACAAATGTAAGTATATGTGGTTGTTCTGGCCTGAAAGTATGTTATTTTTATATAACAAATGTAGATAGAAATTTGCTATATCTTGACAGTATTTTGTGAAGTAGCCAATAGTATTTTGGTATCATTTTCAGTTGGTTTAATTGTTGTTGCATGTGCTCAAATGTAAAATCTGATGTTGTGTTTGCTGTGACTTAGAGTTGTTTTACTGCTGTCGAAAAGAGAATGCTGCTGAAATAGATCATTGTGGTGTTTACTATGGTGGACAGAGTGGTTCTCCTTTGAGAGTGCTTCCTGATCCATTTGCTGCTGAAATAGATCCTGTGTTGTCTGTGATGTCTGCAATGGATGAAGAGCAGATTGCTGCTGTTAAGGACATTGGTACCAAGAACTACTCGTGCATTCTGCAGCATAAATAATTTGCTTTAGCCAAGACATTTTATATCTTAATCGTTGTCGTACTTTGATGTCTGTTGATTATGAACTCGACTTATTCCTATTGGCATGGCTTGAATTGTTGAACTTTATGGTTTGTCTGGTAAGACAAAGAACTGGATTTGATAGCAGAAGTGATCTATATGAATGTCACTTTTTACTGGTTTCATTCAAAAAAAATATATCTGAGCATAGTATTTTATCAGACAAATATGTATGTCACTAATAATAACTGTGAGTTTTTTTCAATAAATGCACTTATTTAGCCTTCTTCTATTCTGGTACTACATTTAAACTTAAGGCTATATAGCACACTTTGATTAGAAGAAAATAGTATACACTCTAGTTCTGTCTGTTTGCCTTTGGTAGTACTAATTGTCATTTTGGCGTGGTAGAAAATAGTATACACTCTAGTCATAATAAATTAAAACATGTGACATGTTGTTGCATAAATAAATGAAAAGAGAGAAAAAACAATGTAAAAGAAGGCCAGGGGTATAGTTGTAAACAAGCATTTTACTTTAAATTTTATATAATGTATATCAATTTCTAATACAACAAACCAAACATTCAAATAAATAATCTCTGCATAAGTAATTCATGCATACCTAACACCTGCATAACTAATCCATGTATAACTAATACCTGCATAATTAGTACGTATATAAGTAATACCTGCATAACTCTTACCGGTAACCAAACAACTCGTAAGTGTTGATATTCGAGTGTTGAGGGGTGTTATACTCCTTAATTTTATGTCAGCATTTGATTGGATAATTATAGGTAAATATCAATAGAAAGTAAGATTAGTTATAGCCTAAAAATAAGAAAAAAAAAAAACTTGTTATAACAAGTTAAAATAACTGAAAATGTAAAAATATTTAAGTTCTTAAATCCAAAACAACATGCCTTTTGTCAGCTAGTATATGGCACTATATGGCGAAGGGAATATGCCTTTCTTTTGAAGCAATAAATAAAAAATCATGCACGTTGATTAGTTTGTATTTGCTTTATACCATATGTTGACATTTTAAGATTTCTTTGGTCAAATTTCTCTATAACAATATTTTTATATAATAACATTTTATTATAAAAGCTGTTATGAACTAAAGCAAAAGACAAGAACAATAGAACAAGAACAGTAGCAATAGAGAGAAGAGTAGAGAGAGTTCTTCTTATTGAGTTGAGAGGGGTCTCAAGGGATGATTTACAATGGTAGGGGGCACCTCTATTTATAGGGGAGAGGAAGATTTAGCTACCACTAATAGAACTCTAAAATCTCTCTAATTAAATACATTAAAGACATTCACCTTAAATAGAAGTGTAAGAATCTTCTATTTCATAACACTCCCCCTTGAATGTCTATTCAATGATGTGCCTCATAAAACCTTAAAACCAAAACCCAATGGGAAAAAATTAAAGTAAGGAAAAAGAGTACACATGTTTGAATATGCGCCTATTGGTTGCCTCGTTAAAAACCTTCCAAGGAAAACCCAGTGGGACAAAACCTTGTAAGGGAAAAAGAGTGCAACGCGCATTGACTCCCCCTAATGAGTACATCGATTTATATCCTTGAGCATTTGCATTCCAATCTTGTGCATCATCTTCAAAACGATCTTTGGTAGACGTTTGATAAGTAAATCAACCATATTGACTTGAATAAATATTCCGCACCTTGAAATCATCATTCTTGATAGATATAAACATCTTCATATAATGTCGTGGAATAGCTTTTCAATATCTCCATAGATGCATTCTCAATGCCATCATGCTTATAGTTATAGCAAGATACATATGTACACAAATTGTACTTAGGATGTGGTACTTCAGGACCAAGAATTGCATATGCTTCAAGCAACTTAAATCTTTCAAGTTAAGTCATATAAGTCGCATAATAGACTTTAGCTGCATATCAAGTTTTCATGTCATGCTAAACAAATAAGATATCGAAAATTGACTATACATACCTTTGACTTTTATCTTTCAAGCATTTGAACTATAGGTTCAAAACTACATGTCTTTCATATGGAATCAATTCTTCTTGAATTGTATCTCTTCCATTTAGTTACTTTCTTTGAGTCAGTAAATGCGTAAAGCATGCTTTGCAATATGTTGCAATTTGAATTATCCCTTTTATGAACTTCAGGTTCATATCATGATATTCGGGGATATACATATACAAATGAGAATTCATCCCATGTAACATTTTCTCAAGTGTTTATCATGTCTCCCCCTCATGTTAGTAAAGCTAACATGTTTCCTCAACTTTGGGAAATCATCTTTGTGCATTATGTCAATATACACAGCACCTTAATAATAAGATGAAATTATTTGGTTCCTGACCCTGAACCACTTGTGAGGGGAGAATATACTCTCGTATACAACTTATATCAAACTGATATATATATAACTTAGTTCTCATAAGAAACAGTTTAGCTATTAAGTGGAAGCACTCAATAATTATCTTGCTAAACCAACTTTAATATAAACCAACTTATCAAGATGAACTGTCTTGAGTAGAGAATCTGGAAACTATGCTCGAAGTTAGATTACTGAGCGATTTACCTCGCAAGCACTGCCAGGCTGCGGGTTAATAACAATGGCGCATGTAACCATATCATAGATGCATCATATGTGGTATACATGGCAGGTGAATGGGCCCATATTCACCTTTGATATTTCCAGAATTTAGGGGCTTCAACCCGAACTCTTTAGTTGGTCAGTTCATTAATGAGAACAAGTGATACAAGAGTATTCGTAAAGAACTTTCTAGTTCTTTAATATTCACCTATGTGAATTTGCACATCATACTTAAAATGAGATGGCTAACACGAATGTCAACTGACTAAATTATCAATATTGGTAAACTTCAAATTTACACCATGACATGTGCACTTATCAATAAACTTCGGGTTTATTATGACATGGGTTTTATACCAATAGATATCCACTTTATTGTGGCATTCTTTCTTTTGTGTAGTACAAACTGGAGAACAAAGCGGGTAGCTTTTCATATACAAATTACCCCGCTACAAGTTGTAGTAATAGGAGAATCAAAGCCTTCCTTTATTTATAGTCTCAATATCATCAATCGCCTTCGCGTGTACTTTTGGAAACTGGATAAGTTTCTTTGAGACTTACTACAGCACAATACTCAATTGTGTTTCTCCAACATAGTAATAATTGGCTCTTCGAGAGCTCTCAATTAACTTTGTACTACCACAGGTTCATCAACATCCGTGTGGTGAATATCTTTCTTAAAGAGAAAGTTATACCATTATGGTCATGTCAAACTTATATGCAAGATATGTTTCTTGCATTATCGTTGTCCTTTAATGGTCATATTTCCAAAATACTTTGGCGTACAATAGGTACGCGACCAACGATCATTCATGCCATATATCATCTCAAACCTCCTTCTAGGGGTGAGGGTGGTATCATCTCAAGCCTCCTTCTAGGAGTGAGTGTGGTATATTCAATACCAATTTCATGTTCATATTCTTCCAACATTGAATATGTATTTGTGAATCACATTCACTTCGAGGATATGTGATTTTGTTATCCTTTTCAAATCTATAAATGCTTCAGGCATTTGATTTGCTATTCTTTGCAAATGGATAATCTTTTGTGCCTCTTTCTTTCAAATAGAGGTATGTGGATCAAGATGAGATAATGATGCATTTTTCCACAAAATTTCCCGTTTGGTTTCACCAACTTCTCCCCCTAATTTTGGGAAAAGTGTCTCATCAAATTGACAGTCTGCAAATAGTGCAGTGAACAAATCTCCTGTCAATGTTTCGAGGTAGCGAATAATGGAGGACGCGTCAAACTCAACATATATTCCTAACCTCCTTTGCAAACCCATTTTGGTGCGGGATGGCGGTGCTACAGGCACCTATACTGCGCATCCAAAGCTTCTTAAATGGGATATATTGGGTTCATGACCCAAAACCAATTGCAATAGGGAATATTTGTGTCAATTCGTCAGTCAGAGACGAACTAGCATTGCTGCATGCAACATGGCGTGACCCCAAACCGAAGTGGGCAGCCGACGAACTAGCATTGCTTCATGCAAAATGGCGTGTCCCCAAACCGAAGGGGGCAGCCGACAAACTAGTATTGTTGCATGCAAAATGGCGTGAACCCAAATCGAAATGGGTAGCCTCGTTTTCATGAAGAATTCAAGATTATTCTCATCTATTGTCTCAATATGATATCCATTTTGAATGATATCTTTAAAACTCAACAAGTCCTTCTTAGACTTGGAGGAGAACATTGCATTCTCTATGATTAACGTCATGCCTTTGGGCAGAGTTACAATTGCTCTTCCGGAGCCTTCAATCAATTTACTACTTCCATAGATTGTAGTAATGTTTGCCTTACACAATTACTCTTCTTTTCTTTGAGTATTGTATGTGTAGTACATGAATCAACTAGGCAAATACTTTTACAATTGGACGTTGGTCCAAGTTCGCTTTGTGAGATATCCATATTTGCTATCCCATAGTTTAACATACAAAAGAAATACACGAACATAGGAATAAACAAGTTCAATTCTTTTGTGTCACATAATATCTTCAAAATCTGCTACTAACAGTTGGCTAACAAAATCAGATATGTTATCCATAATCAATTCCTTTGCAGTTTGAAAATTTCAGCGTTTTTCATAAGACAATCGATTATTAAATACACACAATCGATTGTTGGAACATAGACAATCGATTGTGGATGATTTTTGAAAAATTCCAGATTACACTGCCTAACGACAATCGATTGTTAGATATAGACAATCGATTGTGGGTGATTTTTGAAAAATTCCAGACCTCACTGTTTCAAGACAATCGATTGTTAGACAAAGACAATCGATTGTTGGCTATTTTTGAAAAATTCCAGAACACACTGTTTCAAGACAATCGATTGTTAGACAAAGACAATCGATTGTTGGCTATTTTTGAAAAAATTCCAGAACACACTGTTTCAAGACAATCGATTGTTAGCCAAAGACAATCAATTGTTGATCAATTGTTTTTCAACTTTAATGTGAAAATAGTTGATAATCGACTAGTTTTTCAGGCTAGTCGATTACCCCCACTGGAAAATAAAAGTTTTATTGATATTTGAACATATTGAAGATATTCTAAAGAACTACTGCTAACATTGCTTTATGAACTAACTAATACGAGCTAATGCTAATGACTATTAGTTTATTCACTAAGTAATACAAATAAGTAGAACAAAATCAAATAACTCCATCTTCTTTCATCACGGATCCATCGCCGATTAGGTGGTCTATTTTTCCATCGGGTTGCTCAAAGAAGTCTGCCACATCCAGGTGGGTGATGTCCTCATTGTCGTCATAGACAAAGTTTGTTTCAGGGCCTTTTCTCTTTTGAGATGCTTGATAAAGGTCAACCAAGTGTCTTGGTATACGGCAAATCTTTGACCAGTGCCCTTTCCCACCGCAACGATAACATATAGTTTCTGAACTATTTGCCTTAGGATCTTCGGGATCCCGTTTCTGCTTTCGGTGGTTATCTCTCTTTGGGGGGTGACGGACTTCTTTGGAATTTCTTCCTTGTCCACGTCCTTGGCTTTGACCCCGTTTATGACCGTGATCATGGTCCCTTTTATGTTTGGCATAATGCGAGTGCACCATATCTGCTTCAGGCAGTGGTGTAGACCTAGTTGGTCTATTTTCGTGATTTCTCATGAGCAGATCATTATTTCGCTCAGCCACTAGTAAGAGAGAAATCAGTTCAGAGTACTTCGTAAAGCCTTTCTCTCGGTACTGTTGCTGCAGTACCATATTGGAGGCATGAAACGTTGTAAACGTTTTCTCAAGCATATCGTAATCGGAGATGTTATCTCCACATAGCTTCAGTTTAGAAGTAATTCTGAACATAGCAGAATTATATTCAGAAACGGACTTAAAGTCCTGTAGCCTCAGATGGGCCCAATCATATCGTGCTTGTGGCAGAGTGACCAACTTCAGGTTGTCATATCTCTCCTTTAAGTTGTTCCACAAAACGAGTGGATCCTTGACAGTGAGATATTCAATCTTCAAACCTTCGTCAAGATGGTGGCGCAAGAAAATCAAGGCCTTCGCACAATCTTGGGTGGATGCTTTTTCTTTATCTTTGAGGGTGTCTCCGAGACCCATAGCATCTAGGTGGATTTCAGCATCCAACACCCATGTCATATAGTTCTTGCCCGAAATTTCAAGGGCAACGAACTTTCTTTTCATAATGTCAAACATACTCGAAAATTAAATTAGGAAGAGGGAAAATACCTTGGATTTTCGAGAATGATACTTGAGACGGTAGAGTCTCGCGCTGATAACGTGTTATGAACTAAAGCAAAAGACAAGAACAATAGAACAAGAACAGTAGCAATAGAGAGAAGAGTAGAGAGAGTTCTTCTTATTGAGTTGAGAGGGGTCTCAAGGGATGATTTACAATGGTAGGGGGCACCTCTATTTATAGGGGAGAGGAAGATTTAGCTACCACTAATAGAACTCTAAAATCTCTCTAATTAAATACATTAAAGACATTCACCTTAAATAGAAGTGTAAGAATCTTCTATTTCATAATAAAAGCTAATTTTTTTCGGAATTAAATGTCATATTATATTATAAAATATATTTTATATAACAACACTTCACTTTTAATATTCAAAAATATTCGAAACAAACGAGGCTGTTAAAGAGAGATTTAACTGTATTCCTGATTTTCCCTATTGTTTGTCCAGTGTCAATTACTATCCTCCAATTTTAAGGGTGGACAACCTCTCGCTACAAATTACGTGTTCATTCAAACTTAATAACTTATGCTTGTACTTTGTATTTAATAATTTTACTAAACTTGTATAAATAATAGACTCGGAATCTAGAAAACCAAATGATTGAATTTTGAACTCGGATCCAAAAAATTTAAGTTCAAGATTCACGTGCACTCTACTTCCAATTAAAATAGCCTAAATTGGCAGTCGAGAATAATAATTTACTGTTTTACTTCTATAATTAATTTGTAAATTACGAGGATAATGAAGAACACTCCCAAATATTTTCTATTTTAATAAAAAAGAATTTACCAAAAAACGAGAAGTAAGACTAAGTTTATCAATGACAAGGGACAATGAGAATCTCTCAATATCTGCATATGATTTAACTTTTGCACTTTGGAGAATGTGGAAAGTGGAAAGCATGATGTTTTTTTCGACATAATCTTTAGACTTAGATCTAAAATAGGGAAACGTGATTAATAAATCCTAACCTAACATGTTTAAAATTAATTACCTTTTCCACTGTGTACACGCATGTGTTAACTTTACATATTATTATGTCCACTTGTTGTC
Source organism: Nicotiana benthamiana (assembly GCA_034376525.1). Classification (NCBI taxonomy): domain Eukaryota; kingdom Viridiplantae; phylum Streptophyta; class Magnoliopsida; order Solanales; family Solanaceae; genus Nicotiana; species Nicotiana benthamiana. Next base: position 67,277,789 of record CM067334.1, on the reverse strand, counting down.
ACTTTTTTGTTTTTTTAAATCCACTTGTTATAAACTACTTTCTTAAATAGAAACACTATTCCAATTTTTTTGTGCATATATAGAAGAGCTATTATGTAAAACACAAAAAAAATTAGCTTGAGAGAGAAGGAATACGATCGATAAGATTGCGAAAATGAATAGAGGGTGGGTGGTTTTCATGTTCGTGATGGCTGTAATAGCACTTTGCAGCCATCATTCAGTGGTGGCGGAAGATCTCGCCACCTATTTGCTGCCACATGCTAGCATACCTAGTTGCAGTAACAGCGATAAATCGAAAATAAAGAAGTGCATGACAAATACAGCCTCTCCAGATAAATGTTGTCCATTATTTAAGAGGACAATTGGCACAAATTGTAAGTGTTATCGTTATGCCAAAGATTTGGATAATCAAGCTTTAATTACTCTTCAAGCTTATTGTGATGTCAATAATCCATGTAAGAGTGTCCAAGTAAGTTCCTTCTTCTCTCTGCTTCACATTAAAACATTTAGAAAGTTAGAAAACGAATTATATATATATATATATATATATATATATATATATATATATATGGGATTTTATATCTTTGTTGAGCTTCTTTTCGGCATTCCTGCAATGTTATATAGGGCAGCCCGGTACACTAAGCTCTCACTATATGTGTGGTTCCGGGAAGATAAAAGGTTATTTTTAACATTTCGAACTCATGACCTTTGGGTCACATGATAGCAATTTCACCAATTACCCTAAGACTTACTTTATTCTCGCTTCTTTCTAATTTAATATGACTGACATTTAATTGGATAGAGTGCAATTAAGACTAACCAAATAAAGCTTTTAGAACTCAGAAAAACTGAATTAACTTTGAATTTTGATTTGGTTTTTGGTTCACCTAAAGAAAAATCGAAAACTGAACAAATTGAATAGTTGGACAGCTGAATTGAATCGACCGACGCTATAGGGAGCATTTTTCCCTTTAGTGGACCTTGTACAATGCGAATCTGGTATAACCAGTGGATTACGACATTGAATGCTTTGAACAAAACACACACAAAAAAAGTAATTATTGATTACTCATTATTCTTATTGTTGGAACCTCACAAAGCCTTTTTGTTGGAACCCTAATTTGTCTGAGATCGAGGTATAATTGTTGTTGTTGTTGTTGTTAATTTTGCTCGAACCTCACAAAATCTTTTGAGAAAATTTACCTGCAGAGGGAGGAAGCAGAGGCGGTCGCCACCATATTTGCCACCCCGCGCCCGCGCCCCCGTCCACGGCCACAGCCAAAATGCAGTGCTAGTGATGAAGCAAAGGTTAAAAAATGCATGACAAACACAACTTCCATAGATGCATGTTGCCCAACATTCCAAAGCATATTGGGCAGAAGTTGCCCTTGTTATGCTTATGCTATGTTGTTAGACAATCAAGCTTTGATTACTCTTCAAGCTTATTGTGATGTTAGCAATCCTTGTAAAAAAGCGCAAGTAAGTTAAGCCATCCCTCTTTACTCTACTCAACGTTGTGTAATATATTTCATTTTATACGACACTCTTTTTTAATCTCGTAAAAAATATAAAATGACATACTTTTATTTTTAGAAATTCTTTAATATGTTAATCATCTTATCCTAGCTATTAGAATTAGTGGCGGATCTAAAGCATTGTACACTCAAATATCTTTATAACAATCTCATTTGTTCCGAAATTTTTTGGCTGCTATAGAAAAATATTGTTATAGAGGAGATATATTATAACATAATATAATATTGAGTTCCGAAAAAATTCGACTTTTATAGTGAATGACTATTATATAAAGATGTTGTTATAGAGAGGTCTGAGTGTATATGAGTTCCCGGGAAATTAGTAATTTTTGCGTAGATCCTCTATTAAGAAATCTACTAAATATCTAACTATGAATTCAGTTATTGTTGTATATTATTTAAGACTACATAAAAACCCGTAAACTTCAAATCATGCACCAAATTCGCCTTTCTATTTTTTTTATTCAAAATACCATACTAGTGAAATATCACCATATAATATAAAATCATTAATTACTCCCTTCATCTCAATTTATTATATGGCACTGTTTGATTTGGCATGAATTAAAGAAAATAAAAATAAAAAATACTTTTAAAAATTATGGTCTAAACTAAGTTTTATACATTTGTATGGCTATTATAAATCACCTCATTAATACTGTGGTTAATTTTCTGGTTTCAGGTGATATGATAGATCGAGCTAGCCAGGATGGAGATGGAAAAAATTAAATAATAATGTACATTTAATTCCTAGTGATGAACTACTCCTATTTGTTTACCTCTGTTGCAACTGATCTGTTTTATCTTCGTACCAAAGTTTTGTTGGGAATAAACCCGCTACCAAAATTATATTTACGATAATAAAAGCGGAATAATAATGTGGCACCAAGATTTTTACGTGGAAAACCCTTCTGAATAATGGAAAAAACCACCGCCCTGAGAGGAGAAACTGATATCACTATAATAAGAAATTTTACACTTTGTAAGTCCGAGTAAAATACTCCAAATACCACTACAACACTCAAAAGAAAATAACCCTCTTTTGATATTTCCACCTTACTATAATATCGCTCACTCTCTATTTTCCTCACAGACTATTTTCTTATACCCTGTCTGTGAAACCTTACTCTTTTTTCTCTCTTTTTGTTGGTCTAAAATGAGAGCCGAAGCTCTCACTTTATAGGCACAAAACAGCGCCTTTCTTGAACTTTCATTTCTGCAGCATGCCATTTTGGACAAAAACAACAACAACGTGGTCTGCTAATGAGTTGTCATATTTGACAAAAATGAGTAAAGAAAAAAATGTCTTCCATGATTTAAGGGGGCTGGACCCCATCAATCTCCCCCTCCAGTCCCATTTATCTAGAGGAGACAACACTGTCTTCTAGTTTGAATGCAAGACAACAAGTTCTTTGCATAGCTCGAACTTGTTCCTTGGTACCACCTCGGTCAGCATATCTGCGGGATTCTCGCTTGTAGAAATCTTCAAGACTTTTAGAGATTCATCATCTACCATTTCTCGAATCCAATAATATCTCACGTCAATATGTTTCGTCCTTGCATGGTACATAGAGTTCTTGCTAAGGTCTATTGCACTTTGACTATCACAATAGACGATATACTCCTTTTGACGTCATCCAAGCTCTTGAAGGAACGGTTTGAGACATACCTAATCTTAGCCAGCTTCAGTAGTGACAATATATTCCGCTTCTGTTGTAGAGAGTGCGACATACTTCTACAACCTCGACTGCCATGATATAGCTCCCCTGAAAATGTAAACAAATATCCAGTTGTGGATTTTCTGTTGTCAATGTCACCTGTCATATCAACATTTGTATAGCCGTTCAAGATTGGATCAGATCCTCCAAAGCACAAACAATATCACGTGGTGCCTCTTATGTACCTGAGTATCCACTTGACTACTTCCCAATGTTCCTTTCCAGGATTTTCAAAACCCGCTGACAACACCAACTGCGTGAGCAATATCAGGTCTAGTACATACCATTGCATACATTAGGCTTCCGACTGCTGAAGAATAAGGAACTCTAGCCATGTTCCCTTTCTCCTCCTATGTTGTAGGACACATCTTTTTGCTCAATTTTAAATGACTAGCAAGATGTGTGGTGACTGGCTTAGCATTCTTCATGTTGAAGCGTTCTAGTACACGTTCAATGTACTTCTCATGAGATAACCACAACTTTCTACTTGTTCTCTCTCGAACTATCTTCATCCTCAGAATTTGTTGTGCTGGGCCCAAGTCCTTCATATAAAATGACTTGGACAGATCTCCTTTCAACTTTGCTATCAACCCCTTATTTTTTCCTACAATTAACATGTCATCCACATACAACAATAATATAATAACATTATTCTCAGAAAATCTTTTGAAGTATACACATGAATCAGAATAGGTCTTTATATATGTTTGACTTTTCATGAATGAGTCAAACTTCATGTACCACTGCCTTGGTGCCTGCTTTAATCCATAAAGACTTTTATTCAATTTGCACACCAAGTGTTTCTTTCCAGCTACTTCAAATCCTTCTGGCTGCTCCATATAAATCTCTTCTTTCAAATCTCCATGAAGAAATGCAGTTTTCACATCCAACCGCTCCCCTTCAAGATCTAGGCTAGCTGCTAAGCTCAAAATTGTTCGAATAGAAGTCATTTTGACAACAGGTGAGAAAATTTCGTCAAAATCAATACCTTTCTTCTCCTCGAAGCCTTTAACCACCAGTCGAGCTTTGTATTTGACCAGCTTGCCATTTCCATCTTTCTTGAGTTTAAAGACCCATCTGCATTTGAGTGGTCTTTTTACCCTTTAGAAGTTCAACCAGCTTGTACGTGTCATTTTTCTATAGAGATTTCATCTCTTCTTGCATAGCTTTCATCCACTGGTTCTTTTCTGGATGGGACAGCACCTCCTTAAGACATTCTGACTTTCCCTCATCACTGATGAGGACATACTCTGTGGAAGGGTACCTGCATGACTCTACCCTTGGCCTCTCCGATCTTCTCAGAGGTTCAGGTTGTTCTTCTTCCTGAGTGGGGTGCTCCACTTCCTCGACACCTTCATCAAGTTGCTCTCCCTACTCAATAACCTCACCAGGTTGCTCCCCCTGCTCGGCAATCTCATTGGTCGTACTTTCTGCACTTGTGGGATTGTTAGAAATAGAAGGAATAGTAACAAGGTTAGGAATTATACCATTATTCGCCTTTTCTAACATATCAACAGCAGTTCCAACTTCACTTTCTTTGAAGATTACATCTCTGCTTCTGATGTCTTTTTTCTTTACAGGATCCCACAATCTGTACCCGAACTCTTCATCTCCGTGTCCGATAAATATGCAGGGAACAGATTATCATCCAACTTTGTTCTCTGCTCTTTCGGTACATGTGCAAAAGCTCTGCAACCGAACACCTTCAGATGCAAGTAGGACACCTCCTTATTGGTCCAAACTTTCTCTGGGATGTCAAACGCCAATAGAACTGATGGACTCCTATTGATCAGGTAACAGGTTGTTTGAACTGCTTCACCCCAGAATGACTTAGGTAGTTTAGCCATTCTGAGCATGCTTCTCACCTTCTCCACAATAGTGCGGTTCATCCTCTCTGCTACACCATTGTGTTGTGGGGTTCTAAGAACTATATTTTCATGTCTGATCCCATGACTTGAACTTTACTCTTCAAATTCCCTTGAAGTGTACTCACCTCCATTGTCACTTCGGAGACGCTTTAGCTCTTGACCTGTCTCCCTTTCTACTAGAGCATGAAACTTCTGGAAAACTTGAAACACATGATCTTTAGTTTTCAAAATATAAACCCATAATTTTCGTGAAGCATCATCATAAAAGTAACAAAATATTTGTTACCGCCCATTGATTCAATTTCCATTGGGCCACAAACATCAGAATATACAAAATCAAGTATATTCAATTTTCTTCAGATGATGTCTGAAATGAGGCTCTATGCTGCTTACCAAATAAACAGTAGTCACAGGGTTTTATTGTTGTATATTTGGCATAAGAAATAAGTGATTTCTTGGCAAGAATCTGCAATCCCTTCTCGCTCATATGACCCATTCTTTTATGCCACAAATCTGCAGAAATCTCATCTTGTGCCGCATTCAATTCACCTTAGCATATTTCTGCATTTGTCCTGTACAACGTGCCACGAGCAACTTCCTTTGCAATCACCAATGATCCCTTGGTGAGTCTCCAATTTTGATTTGCAAAGTAGTTCTCGTATCCATCTCGGTCCAAAGCAATCCCCGAGATCAAATTCATCCGAAAATCAGGTACATGCCGCACATCCTTTAGAACCAATGTGCATCCGACATTTGTCTTGATACAAATGTCACCAATCCCCGCAATCTTTGAGTAACTCGTGTTACCATTCTCACTATGTCGAAATCACCTGCTACATATCTGCAAAAAAGATCTCTTACCTGTGTGGCATGGTAAGATGCCGCTGTGTCAACACCCATTCCGATTCTGGACCGGACAGGTGCATGTATTCCTCTTCCTCATTTATAAAGAGGACAACATTATCATTATTTTGCACCATGGCGGCTGTGTTGTCGTCATTCTTCTGGCCACTAGTTTCACCTTTGCTCTTCCTTGGATTTGGGAAATCTCTTTTGAAGTGACCTGGTTGATCATAGTTGTAGCAATTTCTGGCTTTTGATTTGGATCGATTCTTTGTCTTTCCACGAGCTCCGGATCTACCATAGGTGCTCGAACTCCTTTGATAACTCCTGCCTCTACCTTCTGTGATAAGAGCTTGTCCTTGATTTTCATGCTTCTTTCTCATCTTCTCATTGAGTAAAAGAGCCGATGTGACATCTTTCAACTCAATAGTAGTTTTACCGTGCAGGATGGTTGTTGCCAAATTATCGTACGAAGATGGCAACGAGTTCAATAGCAAGATGTCTTTATCTGCCTCCTCGATTTTCACTCCGAGGTAGACAAGCTGTGTGATTTGTCTGTTAAATACATTTAAATGTGACAAAAAATTCATACCTTCACCCATGTGTAGGGCGTATAACTACTTCTTAGGTACAATTTATTTGTTAGCGTTTTGGACATGTATAGGTTTTCCAACCTTGTCCAAATTCCACGTGCAGTGTCTTCATCAATGATGTTATTTACCACATCATCCGATAAGTGCAGCCTGATTGCACTAGCAGCTCTTTCATCCAAGTCAGCTCAATCCTCAGCTTTCATGGTATTGGGCTTTTTGGCATCAGCATCTTGTACCTTGTGTAATTCTTATTGGATGAGCAGATCCCTCATCCTTATTTTCCATGTTGAGAAACCGTTATCTCCGTTGAATTTTGCTACCTCGTACTTTACTCCAAACATTTTTAGTTTCACCGAGTATAGTAATACTGATAGTGAATATTATTTCAATGAACGAGCAGAACCTGTGCTTTGATACAAGTTGTTGGGAATAAACCCCTACCAAAATGATATTCACGGTAATAAAAGCGGAATAACAATGTAGCACCGAGATACGGTAATTAAAAAGAATAAAAGAGTAACAATGGCACCAAGATTTTTACGTGGAAAACCCTTCTGAATAAGGGAAAAAATCACGGCCCTGAGAGGAGCAACTGATATCACTACAGTAAGGAATTCTACACTTTGTTGGTCCGAGTAAAATACTCCAAAGACCACTACAACACTCAAAAGAAAATAACCCTCTTTTGATATTTCCACCTCACTACAATATCGCTCACTCTCTATTTTCCTCATAGACTATTTTCTTATACCCTGTATGTGAAACCTTACTCTTTTTTCTCTCTTTTTGTTGGTCTAAAATGAGAGCCGAAGCTCTCATTTTATAGGCAGAAAACAGCATACCTTTCTTGAACTTTCATTTCTGCAACATGTCATTTTGGACAAAAACAACAACAATGTGGGCTGCTAATGAGTTGTCATCTTTGATAAAAATAAGGAAAGAAGAAAATGTCTTCCTTGATTTAAGAGGGCTGGACCCCATCATGTTTTTGAGTTTAGTCTTTAACATGCGTTTCAAGAGGAAGTGATGTACTGTTTTATATTTAAGTGAGCAAAAACTTAGCATCGTTTTGCATTACATATCTGCTCATAGCAATCTATTTTTGCGTTTCGTATGTTCTCAAATAGGCCCAGACACTACGTTTTGTGCAGAATATGGAAGACTAGTTACGATTTGCCCGGGTTGTGCCCGGCCCAATAACCATAAAGTTTTCGTATGTCCTATATGATTATTTGAAGCAATATATTCAAAAGAATTTGCACGGGACATTTTAAAGCTAAGTATCAATTTCTAGAGTAATTATGCTTGCTACTGTCACAACCCAAAATTCACTAAGGGTCGTAGTGGTGCCGGACATCGCAATCAGGCCAGCCAACTCAAATACTAAATTAAACCGCATTTGAACACATTTGAAATCCAGGATTTTTCCTTCATTATTTAGAAATTTTTAAAGAATATAGTTTCGAATCAAATTTAAAAGTTAAGCAATTAAAACATTACTTCAAACCATCCCAGAACCCGGTGTCACAAGTGCATGAACATCTATTGGAAAGAGAAATTAAATACAACATCCGTCCGGAATACAATGGGCCAAATAATACAGTACACTGGAAGGGACTGCTCTAGCTGCGGCCGTCTCGAATGATGCAGCCCGCCTAGTCCCTGAGTCATCCGTGCTGCTATGCCTAGTAGACCACTGGTGTTACAAATACATGTGCAACAAAATGCACAGCAAGTGTAGTATGAGTATGAAAATAACGTGTACCCAATGAGTATCCTGCCTAATTCCGAAGGGGTAGAGATGAGATGATCAACTTTGGCACTTATTAATGGTCCAATAATAACATACTAAACTTGAGGAATTTATGGATTTATCTAGCATGCTCTAGTTCATAAAGCTGTAAAACGGGTAAATACCTTAAATAATTAGCAAAGGATTTTTCAGATTTCTTTTCATTTATCTTCAGTAATTTATGTCAGGCCAAAAAGGCAACATCAACATCACGTACATCATGTAAGCAATATAAACATGCGCATATCATGCCGAGGCGACGGCTCGATCCAACAAAAATATAAATTGTGCTCTGCAGAGGGTCGAACGGCCCGAACCAATAAATGCATCTATTTTTCCCGCTCGTGAAACATCCATGCGATGCGGTCAACATAAAGTAAACAAATACCCTGCTCGCGAATCATCCATGCGACGTAGGCACACACAGGAATACATGTTCAAACAGTCAATTAAGAATTATCGGAGAACATTTTATCCAATAAGAACCAAATCTTCTTTCAACAATTTAAGAAAATGAAGTTTAATCCCATTTGAAATTTATTTCTAGTTCAATTGGATTTTAACAATTCAAATGTGAATAAGATGGAGAATATCCCAAGGATAGGATGCTTTTTGATCCTAGACTACCCAGACAATAGCATAACAGTAGCTATGCACGGACTCTCGTCACCTCGTGTGTATATATCCCCCACAAATAAGAGAACATAACCAATTTAACTCACATATTGGGTAAATTCCCCCGCACAAGATTAGGATGGAGACTCACCTTGCTCCGAAGACTTATAACCGGTATTCTACATTCTTCCGAAAGCTTGAACCAACACACAATGCTCCAAAACTAGCCAATGGCCATACAAATTCTTTAATATATGCTCATTTATACATTACAACCTAATTTATACAACTCCTAACCCCGAACAAAAAGTTGACAAAAATGCCCTCAGGACCACGTGCCTAGAATCCAAAATTTTTCGAAGATAAACTTTGCCCTTGACCTTATAAACTCAAATATATAATTTTCTCTTAATTTCATACTCAAAATCGTGGTCAAATTCCAAGAACACAATATTTCTAGGTTTTCATCTAACCCTCAATTTTCTACCTATTTTCATACTAAAATCCATACATAATTAATGTATTTAACTCAAAATAGTAAGGAATAACTTACCATAGCATTGTTGATGAAGATCCTCTCTTGAACCCTTCCAAGAAACTCCCAAGCCATGAAAACTGTAAGAGAAGTGGCCAAAATCCGACTTTTAAAAGAACCCTCTGCCTCCAGGCATTTTCGCTTCTGCGGAACCATGCCCGCTTCCACGGTCCCGCTTCTGCGGACCGCTTGCTGCTTCTGCGACTTCCATCCACGTCCAGGCACTGCGCTTCTACGGTCAGCCCACCGTTTTTGCGGTTCAATATCATCGGATTAAGGGCCACTTCTGTGGTCCTGGCTACCCTCATCCTCAATCGCTTCTACGGTTTCTTCCTCGCTTCTGCGGTCCCGCAGAAGTGGAAATACCAGATACCAGCTGCTTCAGTTTCTTAAGTTCCAATTTTGATCCATAAACCACCCGGAATCCACTCGAGGCCTCCAGGGCCTCAACCAAACCTACCAACCAATCCCAAAACACACTACGGACTTGCTCGAGGCCTCAAATTATATCAAACAATACTAAAACCATGAATCACACCCCGATTCAAGCTTTATGAACTTTGAACTTTCCAACTTCTACTTCCGTCATTTAAACCTATCAAATCACGTGCGATTGACTTAAAATTTTGCACACAAGTCATATTTGACATTACGGACATACTCCAGCTTTTGGAATCGGATTCCGACCCCGAAATCAAAAAGCCCATTTCTGGTTAAACTTCTCAAAACCTTCAATTTTCTATCTTTAGCCTAATAGCTCCAAAATAACCTACGGACCTCTGAGTTCACTTTCAATTGTGCTCCCAACTCCAGAATCACCATACGAAGTTACTCATAGTCTCGGAATCCCAAATGGACATCGACAATGCTGAAATGCACTTCAAGCCAAACTAAAGAAATTTCTTCCAAAATGTTAACTTCCACAATAGGCGCCAAAATGCTCCCGGGTTATCCAAAATCCGAACCGTGCGTACGTCCAAGTCTGAAATCATTATACGAACCCGCTGAAACCTTTAGATCCGAATTTCGAGGTCGTTTACTCAAAAATCTAATCCTAGTTCATTCTTTTAACTTTAAACTTCCGAAATGAAAATTCTCTTCCCAAATCAACTCCGAACTTCCCAAAATTAAATTCCGGCCACGCGTACAAGTCTTATCACCTGAATGAAGCTGTTCATGGCACCAGAATGCTGAACGACGTGCTAGGGCTCAAAACAACCGGTCAGGTCATTACATTCTCTCCCACTTAGACATATGTTCGTCCTCGAGCGTGCTGAGAACTATACTAAAGTAGCCTGAAATAACTGATTAGCACCTCATGCACCTTCCCGTGCTGCCACAACTTAGCTGAGCACATTATCTCGATAAATTCTGAAGATATTCCCTTTTATTCAAGCAAAGAAGCCTTAGAGCCCAATTCCAATATCCGAAATTCTATGTCGAGCCTGTTTCCAACATACAATCACTATATCAATCACTACACGTTGTACTCAAACATGACTACATAACTTTGCTGAATTCACACTCTGCATCATTATACTCATAGAACCACAATAACATTTCTGATCAAATGAATCGAAATTCCACGAATCTGATGCTCACATTGCACCTCATGACCTACATAGGTCTTGCTCTAACTTTTACAACACCGACTCAACGGAAGAGATGTGCCGAAATTCATAACCAACTAAACAAATCATTGGGTATATACCCCTTACAAGAGTCATTGCCTCTTCCTGAACCCTCTAATGTTCTTAGCTCCTTAATACACTTCATATAATCAAATTGCACTGGTCCTAAATCCAATAATCTCGTCTCACCCAGTACGAACTGCTCAGGCAATAAGCTACCCCGGACACAATCAAAAGTCCCATATGGCACCACAATGTGCCAGTAGGCTACCAATTAGGATGCGATACAAAAGGAAAACAAACTCTAAAAAGGAATCTCAATTACCCCGCTCGAGAATCATACATGCGACGTGGGATCACAACTAGAATGAGCTTACCTCGGAAAATGGGAAACAAAACACATAAAGGAATATAGGAGAACTGTACTAAACATCACACTGTTGCGGTGTGCAACCCGATCCAAATAACATACCCACAGCGAGGTACCACCCGATCCACACATAGAACTCACATAAGGAGATGAACGTCGAGCTAACTCGCTCATTACAACAAAATATCGGATATTGGTCATAAACACACTAAGTGTATAATACCATTCCCTGGGGAGACATATAACGTTATAATCTACAGACTCGGGCACAACTGAGGTGCGATACAAGATCTGAATCTCAAGAGCCATTCTTCTCATATAACATCATCGCCACGCGGAACCTCAGCACAATAAAAATTTACCAAGCCGTCTCACAACTCATACGATGCAATACATCATTACCTAGAATAGCTGATGACCATATTCTCTAGTTTTGAATGGTGGCTTAACAAAACCTTTCAAAGCAAAGAGGGGTATTAGGAAAGGTGACCCTATGTCACCTTATCTATTTGTGATTGCTATGGAATATTCGAATAAGGAACTGGGACAGCTGCATAAGAATGGTGACTTCAATTTTCATCCTAAATGCAGGAAGCTTAATAGTATTCATGTATGCTTTGCTGATGATTTATTAATGTTCTGCAGAGATGATTTTGTTTCTATTAGAATTTTAAAGGAGGCTTTCCACAGATTCTCTGAAGCATCTGGTTTGCAAGCAAATGTTAACAAGAGTGCAATATACATGGCTGGAATAAAGCAGAATGTTAGAGAGGAAATTCTGGAAACACTGGGTTTTACTGAAGGAGAACTGCCATTTAAATATCTGGGGATACCCTTAGACTCCAAGAAGCTTGCTATCTGTCACTACATGCCTATGATTGAGAAGATAACAACAAAGATAACATGTTGGTCTACAAAATTGCTCTCTTATGCAGGTGGATGTCAGCTGATCAAAGCTATCATATTTGGAATCCAAACTTACTGGGCTCAAGTTTTCATTATGCCAAAGAAAGTGTTGAAAGTTATTGAAACTATTTGCAGAACCTTTTTGTGGACTGGAAGTGCTAATCTCTCTAGGAAGACACTAGTTGCATAGGAAAGAGTGTGCAGGCTAATAACAACTGGTGGACTAAATATCTTGGACATGAAGGCATGGAACAAAGCAGCAATTAGTAAACATCTTTGGGACTTAACCAGAAAGAAGGACTGCCTATGGATAAAATGGGTTCACAACTATTACATTAAGCAGGAATATATTGAAACAATGAACACTCCTAAGGCTGCCTCTTGGGTTATGAGGAAAATTCTGGACAGTAGAGATGCTATCATGGGGAATCAGTTGCTTCAAGGGAATTTACTTAGCAGACTGCAAGGAATGTGCAACCTGGATCACTTTCAGATCAAGAAGATGTATCTAACACTGATTCCTAATTTCAGCAAAGTTGAATGGAAGAGTTTGATGTTGCTTGCCAATGTTCATCCTAGGCATAGATTCACTATGTGGTTAGCTGCGCAACAAAGGCTACCAACAGTGGACAGATTGCAGAAAATTGGCATTCAAGTGCCTGTAACATGTATTTTCTGTAAACAGAGTGTAGAATCCTTTAACCACTTATTTTTTGACTATTCAATCACAAGAAATATGTGGTCTAGACTCTGTTTATGGCTGGGGCATCAAAAGACTGTTGGAGACTGGGCAACTGCATTGAAATGGATATGCTGTAAAGCAAATAGTAGAGTCGGGATCAATGATATAACAGCTTGTGTGTTTATCAGTATTGTTTCACAAATCTGGAGTGAGAGAAACAATATCAGATTTGAAAAGAAAGCCTATGAGGAGAATTAGATATGTAGAGAAATTGTTCTACATATTCATATTCGAGGCGGGAATTGTAGTCGATGGCAAAATGGCTTGCGGCAAATTAATAGTTTTCCATAGCTATGGTTTGTAATAGCATGCTACTACACTAAATTGTAATTAGTGAAAGAGTAGTTAGGTACTTAGTAGAGGTTGATTGTGATGTAAAGGAGTAGTAGCATGTCAAAGCTACTACTAGAGCTCTACCTTGTATATTTTCTGTATTAATGGATACTAATGTTCAATCAAAAAAAATATATTGATCAATAGAATAGCTGATGATAAAATAACACCCTGACTGTTCCTTCATAAGGAACGCTCGTTAAAACGAACACAACTGGCCTAATATAAAGCCCTGTTCACATGGAAATCAATCCACTAATTTTAAGCCGATTTCCGATTGCACCAACTTGGCTAATGATCTTTTAAAGGTACATATTAACTCACTTTTCCTCATAACACATAAGGACAACCATAATAATGGAGCAACGTCCTTTGTTCATAACCCAATAAACAAAGTGACCTCCAAGCCTAAATTCTCAAATTAATAATATTACCGCAATCCTCATACTTGGTTCAAATCTTTAGTCAATCAAGTGACTACATGTCACACTTATACAATCTTCCTGGGGGACACGCTCCCACAATCTCCCAAAATAAATAGCAAGTCCACACATCTAAACCACCGGATGCACTAGCGCTAAAAAATGATCAAGAATCCTTAACCAGGATGCACAACCTCTTTCACAACACATCGATCTCAGGTGACGCTGAAGACAATATCAATTTACTTTAATCATTCAACCCTTTCCTTGCTCATCCGAGCCCGTGACGTCCTTCGCAACACCAAACTACAACCCTGACCCTCACTTCAGATTTCCATACCTCTCACCGCACCCAACGTGCCATTATATGATAGAACACGATTTTCATCATAACTCCAAAATCATAATAGTTTAACACTTCATCATATAATTACTTGCACTTAACTCACTTCAGGAGAACCATAGAATCACACAGGCAAATTCCGATAACCGTAGGATGTGCCAATCGTTAAGTAGTGGTCCAAGCCACCATAGCCCTTTCGAAAATTTGCTTTCACTTAACAAGCCATAATAGATGAATGCCTCTGATAAATCATCAATCACGACGGCCGGTATACCGTACCGCCACAAATCATATAAATAACTTGATCACGCGAACTGAACTGATCACTAGCTCAATATGCCGATTCAACTATAGCTAATCAATCTACCTTCTTCCAATTCATCATTGCTTTCAGTAGAAGTAAAACTAACTCCATTCAACACATATCATACTCGATCTACACTCCCCCTGAGTGACCTTGAATCACGAAACCATGCTGTCTCAAATCCTACGACTATCTCATATCTCTCAAGTGCCACACCACAAGTCAAAATATCATAGAACATTCTGGGCACCTTCTCATAAGTTGTTACAAAGCTTGATTCTTGACTGTACTCATAGGCTAGAAATCATCACCACACTTAACTTCTGAATCCACTAGGACCATTATTGAGAGCCAATCACTCTGACTTGGTCCCGAATATAATTCACTCCATAATATTATACACACGAATACTCTCTCGGTGAAGCACCCGAAAAAATCACTTCCTATGAAACCTGTATCTATACAAAGCATAAATCCTGAAATTTTTATTCCAAGTCCGAACATGAGCTAATAAGGCCAACCATAGCATGCCTCGAACAATTCATTCACTCAAATTACCACTTATGGTCTTTTCCCGTAGCTGAAACAATCCATCGATATGCGGATAAACAGAAACCTCACAAGTAGTTAACCATGCAACCTAATCTTAGGCGGAGGGACTCTACCACTTAACGTGAAGCCGCTATTACACAACTCTGGAACTCATCAGAATCCTTTATCTCTTGTTGACATAACCTTACGCAATCATCTGCCGCAAATTCTCAAAATATTTCTGTAAATCCACATCTTTTATATTGTAAAAAGCCATCCACATTCGCATGACCAATCTCTTTGTTGGACAACTAATATAATTCCTTGCAGAAGCTTCGCCAACCACTCAAATGTTAACCTGCTCACAGGGAATATCCTACCTAGGGTAATCACCTTCCGATATCTTCCCACCTAGCTACACGGGGTACATTCACTATGACACCAATAGCCCATCCTGAGTCCGAGCTCACTTTCCAGCTGTACAAGTCCATTCACCCCTCGCAGACATCAATTAAATATGCGGTAACATCCTTCCAAATTAGGGTTATGTTGCACCCTCCTCCATTTCAAGCATCTCCTTTATGCCATATCAATATTTTGCCACATAATAGCCCATACTTCAAATGGTACCTACAGACTTCAATCACCAATCATTAAAATCTCCAATTTGATCCAAACTCTCCTTAAGGCGCGTAGTCATCCTACTACCAAGCCCATGCCGCCACTCTCCCACTCCCACTTTGGCGAAACTCATCTCTTTAATCAACCACTCGACCTTGCTCCTCATACTTGGCCTTCTAGAAGTTTTAAACACCGCCTGGCACTTCCCACATCTCTTTTCTCAAACTTTGCTGCTCATTTGCTGCCTTAAATAAACTCTATCTTCGTGGCACTTGAACCCACCATTGCTGCTAACTTTAAACATTTCCAAAGGTCATCTTTCTCGAGTTCGTCAACAGTAGAAATTCTAATTCGATCCTAAACCACCGCACCATGCGATAACTGACAGTTGAATCTCAAATACTATTTCACAACATCTTGACATAAAGGCGAATTGTAGCAGATTATAATATCAACACTTAGTACGTTCAATTAGGACCACGACACCCTATCATGGAAAAAAAGCTCCACCACACTTGCAAATACCAAACCATTCGTAGCCCGACAGCCCTTCCCCTTAACGGGAATAAAATACTGAATCCCTTGATTACACAATGAGTAAACCTCCCTTCAATTCATCCACTGCCCCGACATGTGGGCAAACATCTTATCATCACAACAACACTGCAGAAATCGCTCATAAGCATCATGGAAATTTGTGCCTAGCCTAAAGGCTCTCAAAAGTTCTGCTTCTAAGCTCAAATAATGGAATATCCCTTCATAATGTGGCCATCGTAGTCCAATAACCTATACAAGGAAAAATCATCCTGCACTACGTTTGTAGTGCCTTTTCAATTCTTCAATTTCTCGATTTCTAACAAGCTCTTGCGTCGTGTAAGATTGAGTTGGAAGGAATCAAAGGCATAAGACTCAAAGGAATTGAACCGCACGATAAGGAAATCAAGAAGGGAAGTACTCTAACAGCCCCATAGCCTCCCGAGGATAAGTAAAGACGTCTATGTACCGAACCGCGAGACTATACTAGACTTGCTCATGACTCGTAAGACCGACAGGAACCTAGTGCTTTAATACCATGTTGTCACGACCCAAAGTCCACTAAGGCTCGTGGTGGTGCCAGACACTGCTCAGGCCAACCAACTCAAATACTAAATTAAACCTCATTTTAACACATTTGAAATCTAGGATTTTTTCTACATTATTTAAAATTTTCTAACGAATATGGTTTCGAATCAAATTTAAAAGTTAATCAATTAATACATTACTTCAAACAATCCCAGAACCCGGTGCCACAAGTGAATGAATATCTACTGGAAGAGAAATAAAATACAACATTCTTCCGGAATACAGTGGGCAGAAAATAAATACAGTACACTGGAAGGGACTGCTCTAGCTGCGCCGCCTTGAATGATGCAGCTCGCCTAGTCCCAGAGTCATCCGTGCTGCTACGCCAACTAGGCCACTAGAGTTACAAATACATGTGCAACAAAATGCACATCAAGTGTAGTATGAGTACGAAAATAACGTGTAATCAATGAGTATCCCGCATAATCCCGAACAGGTAGAGACGATATGATCAATTCTGTCACTTATTAATGGTCCAATATAACATACTAAACGTGAGGAATTCATGGATTTATCTAGCATGCTCTAGTTCACAAAACTGTAAAATAGGTAAACACCTTAAATAGTTAGCAAAGGATTTTCCAGATTTCTTTTTATTTATCTCCAGCAGTTTATATCAGGCCAAAAAGGCAACATCAACATCACATACTTCAAGTAAGCAATATAAACATGCACATATCATGCCGAGGCGACGGCACGATCCAACAGAAATATAAACTGTGCTCTGCCGAGGGTCGAACGGCCTGAACTAATAGATGCATCTATTCTCCCCGCTTGTAAATCATCCATGTGACGCGGTCAACATAAAGTAAACAAATACCCAGCTCACGAATCATCCATGCGACGCAGTCGCACATAGGAATACATGTTCAAACAGTCAATTAAGAATTATCGGAGAGCATTTTATCCAATAAAAATCAAATCCTCTTTTAACAATTTGAAAAAATGAAGTTTTATCACTTTTTAAATTCAATTCTAGTTCAATTGGATTTTAACAATTCAAATGTTAATAATATGGCAAATATCCCAAGGATAGCATGCTTTTAGGTCCTAGACTACTCGGACAATAGCATAACAGTAGCTACGCACAGACTCTCGTCACCCCGTGCGTTTGTAGTCCTCACAAATAGGAGCACACAACCAATTTAATTCACCTATGGGGTAAATTTCCCCTCACAAGATTAGGAAGGAGACTCACCTCACTCCGAAGACTCAAAACCGTCATTTTACATTCTTCCGAAAGCTCGAACCAACGCACAATGCTCCAAAACTAGCCAATGGTCATACAAATCCATTAATATATGCTCATTTATACTTTACTACCCAATTTATACAATTTCTAACCCCGAACGAAAAGTTAACAAAAATCTCCCTCGGGCCCATGTGCACGTAATCCGAAATTTTTCGAAGATAAACTTTGCCCATGACCTTAGGAACTCAAATATATAATTTTCTCTTAATTTCATACTCAAAATCATGGTCAAATTCTAAGAACACAATATTTCTAGGTCTTCCTCTAACCCTCAATTTTCTACCTATTTTCATACTAAAATTCATACGTAATTAATGTATTTAACTCAAAATATGTACGAATAACTTACCTTAACATTGTTGATGAAGATCTTTCTTGAACCCTTCCAAGAATCGCCCAAGCCATGAAAATGTGAGAAAAATGGCTAAAATCCGACTTTTAAAACAATCCTCTACCTCCAGGCATTTTTTGATTCTATGGAACCATGGACGCTTCCATTGTCCCGCTTCTGCGGGCCGCTTGCCGCTTTTGCGGCTTCCTTCCACGTCCAGGCCTTCCGCTTCTACGGTCAGTCTACCGCTTCTGCAGTTCCGCATCAGTGGATTAAGAGCTACTTCTGCGGTCTTGGCTGCCCTCACCCTCAACCGCTTCTGCGCTTTCTTCCTCGCTTCTGCGGGGCCGCTTCTGCGGTCCCATTTCTGCATAAGCAGAAATACCAGATACTAGCTGCTTTAATTTTTCTTAAATTCTAAGTTTTGATCCGTTAATCATCCGGAATCGACCCGAGGCCACCGAGACCTCAACCTATCCCAAAATAAATTGCGGACTTGCTCGAGGACTCAAATTATATCAAACAACACTAAAACCATGAATTACACCCCGATTCAAGCTTTATGAACTTTGAACTTTCTAGCTTCTACTTTCGTCGTTTAAACATATTAAATCGCATCCGATTGACTTCAAATTTTGCACACATATCATATTTGATATTACGGACCTATTCCAACTTTCAGAATTAGATTCCGAGCCCGACATCAAAAAGTCCATTTCCAGTTAAACTTCTCAAAAGCTTCAATTTTCTATCTTTAGCCTAATGGCTCCAAAATGACCTATGGACCTCCGAATTTACTTCTGATCGCGCTCCCAACTCCAGAATTACCATACGGAGCTACTCCCAGTCTCGGAATCCCAAATGAACATCGATAATGTTGAAATGCTCTTCAAGCCAGACTTAAGAAATTTCTTTCAAAATGCTAACTTCCACAATGGGCGCCAAAACATTCCCAAGTTATCCAAAACCCGAACCGTGCATACGCCCAAGTCCGAAATCATCATACGAACCCGTTGGAACCTTTAGATCCCGATTTTGAGATCGTTTACTCAAAAATCCAATCCTAGTTTATTCTTTCAACTATAAGCTTCCGAAATAAAAAATTTCTTTCCAAATCAACTCCGTACTTCCCGAAATTCAATTCTGACCATGCGTGCAAGTCATATCACCTAAAATGAAGCTGATCATGACCCCAGACTGCTGAACGATGCACTAGGGCTCAAAACAACCGGTTACAACTACCTCATTTTTGTAGAAGTATAACTGTAAATGCAAAAGTGATTTAACCATTCAGCCGTACTCAAAAAATAAAACATGTTACTCTGATAGAAAGCAGGAGGTTATACTGATCCCAACAGTGATAAGTAGTAACGAAAACCGAAGCAGGGATAGGATCTATCGATTGACAAGCATCTAAAGTAAAGTCCTTATAATGGTGCACTTATCCACTTTACATCCATTTTTTTCCAATTGAGAGGCATATGTACGTTGTCTGCATTCCATGTGCTAGAAAATACGAAGTTGATAAACTCCATACTCTTGATTAGGATGTGTAACAATGTAGATTAGAATATTTAGCAATTGGAATAACTAAGTAACATATTCTGTTTCTCATAGGATGAAAATACTAAACTTAGATAACTTGAGATTAACAACAATCCTAGATGTATTTGCTGGCCTAAGTAACAGAATCAAAGCCCAAAGGGGTAGAAAATGTTCAAGCACACCTAGAAACTTTAGAAAGATGTTATCGATATAGTAATGTCAGTTTGGGTATTGCCGCTTTGCGCCACAATCTTTGATTTAATTCGCAGTAGGAGCATTGGCTTTTTTTAATTTAAAAACCAAATCAAACTGTTTGATGGTGGAAAATAAAAATAAGCTGAATGTATGGATATTTTAAAATCTAATGCAATCAAGATTCACATAATTTATAGTCTTCTCCTAAAGTTGCTAAATTGCTCTAGGTATAGCAGCAATATAACACTGGTATGTACCCAAAAAAGTGCAAGTTACACATGGACACTTACCTCTAGATGGAGAGTATGTTGTCCAAATAAGGCAAAATGTAGTCAAGATATTTATTGAGTCGCTCCAACTTCAACAACATATAAAGAAAACAAACAATTATGTATGCATAACTAAGCAACTTTAAAGATGTAGGTTAAATACATACACGGTCATTATTCGGACATTAAACCCAATTAAGTATTTCACAAAGTAATTGCTGCAAGCTTTGAGAATCTTGCTCGACCAATAGATGAATAACAAATCGTTACTTTGGGACAAATAAAGGGAAAAACCCAAAGCTCTATAATTTAGAGGCTAGCTACACATTAAAAATTACAGTGTGATTATCAGTTTATTGACGTCAAACTTATAAACCATCAAATAAAGGGCCTATTTCATGACCTACTAGTTCGGGAATATATGGAAAAAAACAGAAATAATACGAGATTTATTCATGTTAGGTTTCTATACTTGCTACTTATCGAGTATAGAATAAATCTATGTTCCTAGCCATAAGTATATATGTATAGCTACAATTAAACAAAGTACAAGACATGTCCAATTGGTCCACTCTATTCTCAGTTGCAACACTCGTTCGTCACATAAGGAATATTTAAGCTGATATTCAACGAATTCATTTTAGATCTTGGAGATATCATATTTTTAACAGCTAAAGAAGAAGAAGAATTTTATTTGGTATACTATTGGAATCTGTCCAGAACATATAGGTGCACACGCAAAATTATTAATCAAAGCAAGGTTTCAAGTATTAGATGTATGTTCAAGAAAAAAATTACAACAACAACAACCCAGTATAATCTCAATTAGCGGGGTCTGGGGAGGGTAGTATGTACGCAGATTTTACCCCTACCCTTGGGTAGAGAGGCCGTTTCCAAATAGACCCCCGGCATCCTTTCCCTCCAAGAACTTCCCACCTTGCTCTTGGGGAGACTCGAACTCACAACATCTCGGTTAGAAGTGGGGTTGCTTACCATCAGAGCAACCGCTCTTGTCTTAAAAAAAAAAATCAAGAAAAAAATTACATACCAAATTATTACTGCAATATTCAAGTAGTATTCCACCTTTAGGATCTTTAGTGAAGCAAGGATTCAAGACGCAGACACATCTAAGTTAACATCTTTGAGATATTAATCCAATTTGTAGGTCAATCATTTGCAGGATATCAGTCAGATGTACATCAAATCTCAAATAAGTGACTGCTCACTGTGTTACTGCTAATTCACAAGAGAGACGCTTGAATGATTTCGTCATATACTACATTGTGTATTGTATGATCATCGTTGCTATCAGTTGTTGGCTGTCGGATCAATAATTGAGTTCTTTGCTCGCGATAAGCAAAATAAAAGCTAACCATGGGAAAAAACAGGCTCTCGTAAATAAATCCAACAAAATCTAACGTCTCACCTTGAGTTTTATTTATCGTCATAGAAAAACATAATCTAATAGGAAATTATGTTCTTTTGAAAGGAATAGGCAGGTTTTCATCTTGTGAACACGACAAAGGTATTCTGGGAATTTGTATTTTTCAAGTCACCACTTGCAATTTTAGCACTTATCACATGTCTTTCGAAATTACAACATATAAGTCCTGTGCCATTATATAAATTTTCACACAGATTTAAATTATGCAGTAAAATAATGGGGCAATTCTTTTTCACAGTTAATTTAAATGGAGGCAAGCTAGCTGGGTGTAAAGTATGCAAGAAATCTTCATATTGACTTTGATAAGTAGTTTCAATAGTTTCATCAAACGCTACATATGTCCTAGATTCACCCAAAAATTGGGTTAGCATATCATATATTTCGTCAACAAAATTAGTTTTTGTTGTCAAAATGACACGAGAAGTTGTAAATGACATAATATAAGCAGATATATAAATTTGGATAAATTATTCTAAATAAAAAATGCAACGATTCTTTTTCGCTTATAAAAGGAATAATGAAACGATCAGAAATTTCAATCTTATCTTGGCAACTTGCTTTTTCTTTTCCGCTCCCTATTCGCTCATGTCGACGAAGACATGTCAGCTTCACCTTGTGCACTCCCACTTCTATAATAGTAGAATATAAAAATGCGAGTATTATATATATAATGCATGAGTTAAAAATACTAAAATGACAAAACTAACTTCATAATAATAAGTAACTTTTTATTAGTTTAAGTTTGTAATATTCCAAAACTAAAAAAAAAGAATATTAGATGGATATTGTAGTTTCTGCATAACTTGTATCTAAGCCAAACGACGCATTGAGAATGAACCAGGACACAATCATCTATTTTAAAATTTTAAGTATGTCTTTTTAGCAGTATCCTACTCGATGAACCTCAATGCATACAGCAACAAAAAATCAGTGTGATATTATAAATGGGATCTGAGGAGGATAGTGTGTACGCAAACCCTATCCCTACCTTATAAAGGTATAGAGGTTGTTTAGGATGGACCCTCGACTCAAGAAACAACAAAGATATATAAAGCAATCAAGTAGTAAACAAAGGTGACAACAATGCGTGAATGACACAACAACAATAACAACAATAACTATAACAACAACAACAACATGTAGTAATAAAGAACTATGACATGAACCTCAATGTATTCTAATAAAAATATATTGACCAGATTAATTTGAATTCATGTCGCATAAAATACTTTAAAAGAAAAGCCTTCCCTTATCCAGAATTTCTTCATTTTTAGGACGTGAACCTAAAGCCTTTAAGGATAAATATATCTCTCATACCTACCCAATTCCTTGTAGTGTTAGTTTTCTACCAATTGCATATGCGCAAATTATTAAAATTAAAATTAAAGGGAAAAGGGAGAAAAGATGAGTGTGAAGAACAATTTAATATCAAGCAGTGTTTTAAAAGGTGAGGGCGTAAAGTGTGGCGTTTTACCTGATATAAGATGAAATCATGAAAGATAAGTCTCGACACATAGGACGTAATCCACACAAAATCTTAAAATTTTTTAATTTATAAATTAATAATATGATGTAACTACATATAAAAAATACTATCGAACTATATATTTTACCTCCTTAAAAATAAATAATCAATTTCATTAGTGTTTAACCAAAAAATAGGTTTTTAGTCAAACCTAGAAATTTATAAAAACACGGGTCACTGATAATCAGAAGAGAATATAAAGAAAGACTTTTGAGAATAAGATAGTAGGAATGCAAGTAAATCAAGTGTATTCCGGTAATTCCTTGTGTCGTATAATTGTTGGTTCCTTCCCCTTTTATAGCTTTTTTGAGACTATGAGCCTTGCCTTAAGCTAAAATGAGACAATAATGAATGTCATTTAATAATATGTTACACAATTAGAAATTAAACAAATATTCTCTAACATTTTTAGTATTTAATATGCATTAAATACTGTATTTGGTCTCTCATAGGGTGCTAGGTTCATTCCTTTAATTCCCTTTGATCTTGTACTTTAAATGTCTTAAATAGGTGCGGACGCTGCATCTCCTGAGTAATTGCTCGTGCCTCTTCCACTACCTTTGCTCGCATCTCTTATTGCTCGTGTCTCTTCGCTAACTTTATTTCTTTGACTATTTGACTGATTCATGTGTCATGACACGTCATCTCCAATATGTAAACTCAATTCTTTTCAATACAGATAGTCCCCCCACTTTCCATTTATTTATCAATTAAATATTTGGAAGTGAATTGCATTAAAAAGGAAATTTTTATCATCATTAATGCTATGATATTATTGACACTTCAATTGTCTTTTCTATTAAATGCACTGTACACGTGTCATTCTGCAATCGATTCTACAATTTTTCAGCTTTTTTTCAAGGCTTTTATGGTTCCACTATTCACTAAGAGCTAAAAAGTGAGCTTGCTATCTGTAAAAGAGATTATGGGCTTCTTGAAGACAAGCTGGCCGTTGAAGTAGGTTGGACTTTTCTATATTCTTGCCACGATGCCTTAACCGAGGCTAGTCAGGAAAACTTCAATTTAGAGTCAGAATTGGCTAAAGTCTCGGAGACCATTGAAAAGCCTTAGCAACCACTAGACTCTCCTTCTCCTGCAATTGAAGCTCTCGTGGCTGAAAATATTGAAAATAAGATAGTTGTGGCTGAAGCTCTCCAAGTTGAAGATATCGTGGCTCAAGCTCCCGAGGTGAAGCTACCACGACTTAGACTTCCGAAGTTGAAGCTTCCGTGACTCTTGCTCCCCTCATCGAACTTGTTACTTCGAGTCAACTTGACACCGTGCTTGTGGCTGCTTCTTCTGAAGTTGGGATCGTTACTTCTGATGCTCCTTCCTCCTAGTGACTAGTTTTTATAACTTAACTTGTTTTTCTTTTTTCTTTTTGGAAGATGATGATCAAACCCTTAGTTTGTTTTAAGGGTTTTTTGGAAGGAAAGAGTCCCCAGTTCTCATAATGGGGCATTTGTATAAAACATTTTTGATGACTAAATTTATACTTAGTCTTTAGATTTTGAATATATTAAGAAATTTTTATTACTTCTATTCGTTCTATTCTTGCCTTTTTATTTTTAAGGCTTAGAGAATAGCTTGCATTTTTATCCTTTGAAAATGCTTTCATGATTTAATCTCGTGACTTAATAACATGAGTTTTATAAAAGAGGACCCTTTTATATTTCAACACTTAATGAATAAGACGTCTCAACTTCATAATGGTGTTATTATACGATGAAAGAGATAGGATCACACATGTTTATTTGAATAACTTTGACAAGTTTTTATTTTCAAACTTTGACAAGTTTTGCATAACACTTTACATGTATTTGAATTACATCTATAGATTTCTCGTAATTGTTTTTCTTGTAACAGATTTTTACAAAAAGAAGAACAATAGAAATAGGGTTTTCCTTATGACCCGTTTTGATACATAGTCTTTACCCTCACTACTTAGAGGGTACATTGGATCCCTTTAGCTTCTAAATATTAGGAAGGATTTGAGAAGTGACTCCATTGTTCTCATGGGAAAGAACACTATGATGAGTGTTTTGATGGGAAAGAAAACTATGATGAATGTCATGTCTTCATAGTTTTTATCTTGCACTTGCTTCTTCTAAGCTTAAATTTCCACAACTTCTTTCGCCTTCTTCGTACACATGTTTGAGCATACTATGTAGTCCCTCAAGTGTTTGAGTGTTGAAGTATGAGACCACGTGCACTTGTTAATTTCTTTCACTTGGTCCTTTTACTGAAAAGGAAAAATATACGAGACTCGGGGGTGCAATTATATATGAAGACTGATTAACCCTTTTGTATTTCTATCAGAATAATAGTAACCTTGGGCCAGGATTCTAGTGTATTCCATTTTGCCTTACAGGTCATGACTCATCATTTAGTATGGGTTAGCGTTTTTCCTAGCATCTAAAATCGTTAGTAAAAACTTAATAATTCAAAAATAAATTTTAACATGGTGATACCTGACCGTGGGTATTTCCTTAGAAGTAATATCTCTTCAAATGCAAAACATTCCAATGTGAAGGTAGGATTTTCCCATCCATTATTTCCAATTCATATGCTCCTTTTCCTGTAATATCTCGAACTCTATATGGTCTTCCCATGTTGGACTTAGTTTCCCCGAATTGACAGCTTTTGTAAATTGAAAAACCTTTTAAGCATGAAGTTCCTGATTTTGAAAAATCTGAGGCATGCTCTTCGTTTGTAATATTTCTCTATAACTTGTTTTTATGCTACCATTTGTATTAATGCAACTTCTCGTCTTCCCTCGAGTAAATAAATATTGATCCGCATCTCTTCACTATTGGATTCTTCTGTTGCCTGTACAAACCGTGTGCGTGGTTCTCCTATCTCGACTAGAATTAAAGCCTCAGCACCATAAACCAGTGAAAATGGTGTTTCTCCTTTTGTAGTTGTACTATAAGCCCATAAAACCCCAGGTAATACCTTAGACCAGTTACCTTTTGATTCCTATTACTGCTTCTTAAAATTATTGATAATGACCTTGTTTGTGGATTCCGCTTGACCATTACCTACTAGATGGTATGGTGTAGACGTTATCCTTTTGATTTACCAACTTTGAAAATATTTTTTGAATTAGGATCCTATGAATTGTAGACCACTAGCACACATGATCTCTTTTGATACTCCAATCGTCATATTATGTTCCTCCACATGAATTCTTTAACTTCTTTCTCTCGTACCTATTTAAACACTCATGCTTCTACCCATTTTTGAAATAATCAGTGAGTACAAGTAGGAACTTTACCTGACCTTTTGCCTGTGGTAATGGACCTACCGATATCCATCCCTCATTTCATAAAGGGCCACGGGGCTATGATTGGATGCAATAGCTCCGTTGGTCTATGCATATTATTACCGTACCTTTGACATATGTCGCAGTTAGATATGAAATTTTTTGCTTCCTTTTCTATCTTAGGCCAACAAAGACATATGTCGCATTTACCTTTGACATATGTCGCATTTAGATATGACATATGGCGCATGTGCTTTCCTTTTGTCATTAGGTACGATACTGTACTGCAAAAAAGCAACAATTTCATTTCTCCAATTCCAAGTTAAATTATTAAAATTTACCTTATTCTTATCAAGTTCGAGAATGAAATAAAATAAATGTATAACTAAAGCATTTGCATCGTTTTCCACGTCAGCTGCAGACGCGAGATTGGCTAAAGCATCTGCTTCAACATTTTCAACTCTTGGTATTTGCACAACCTTCCAAGTTTGAAATTGCTTTATCAATTCTCGTACTTTTTCTAAGTACTGTTGTATCCTTGCATCCCTAGCTGTGTAAGCCCCCAACATTTGATTAACCACGAGTTGCGAATCACTTTTGATTATAATTTGGGTTATGCGAAGTTCTCGTGCCGAATCCAAACCTGCAATCACAGCTTCATACTCTGCTTCATTGTTAGTTATAGAATGATATTTTATAGCTTGTCTAATGATTTTGCACGTAGGTTGTACAAGAATAATTCCTAGACCTGCACCTTTTACATTGGGTCAACTATCAGTAAATAAAATCCAAGTCCCCTAGTTTTCACCATTGAAAGGTTGTAACTCTTTTTCCGCTTCTAGTTGCATTCCTTGACTAAAATCAGCCACAAAATATCTAATACTTGAGATTTTATAGTAGTTCTAGGTTGATAAGTAATTTCGTACTCACATAATTCAATAACCCATTTTGCTAACCTCCCTGATAATTCATACTTATGCAAAATGTTACGTAATGGCTAAGCTTTTGCTACTGCAATAAGATGATATTGAAAATAAGGTCTTAATTTTCTAGATGCCATGATTAAAGAAATTGCTAGTTTTTCTAATTGCGGATACCGTATCTCTGCATCTAACAAAGATTTAACAACATAATAGATAGGATATTTTTTACATTGGTCCTCCCGGACTAAAACAGCACTTACCGCAACTTATGAAACAGTAAGATAAATAAGTAACCTTACCCCTGCCTTTGGTTTAGCAAGTAATGGTGGATTTGATAAATATGTTTTCAAATTCCTAAGTGCATGTTGGAATTCTTCATTCCACTCAAATGATCTTGCTTCTTAAGAGCTGAGAAAAATTTGAAACACTTCACTGATGACTTAGAAATGAACAAGGCTGCAATTCTTCCCGTTAGTCTTTGGACTTCCTTTTTATTTGTCATCACATAAGGGATTTCCTCTATTGCTTTAA
Organism: Nicotiana benthamiana; assembly: GCA_034376525.1. Classification (NCBI taxonomy): domain Eukaryota; kingdom Viridiplantae; phylum Streptophyta; class Magnoliopsida; order Solanales; family Solanaceae; genus Nicotiana; species Nicotiana benthamiana. Next base: position 67,249,685 of record CM067334.1, on the reverse strand, counting down.
TCTGCCCGAGATTTACTTCAATTCCTCAGTCAGAAACAAGAAAACCCAAAAACCTACCTGATGCAACTCCAAACGCATATTTTTCGGGGTTTAGCTTCATGTTAAATTTTTGAAGAATTTGAAATGTATTAGACAAATGAGGTATGATCCTTAGAATGATGAGTTTTGACGAGCATATCATCTATGTATACTTCCATGGTTTTTCCCAAATATTCTTGGAACATTTTAGTAACCAATCTTTGATAGGTTGCTCCCACATTCTTAAGACCAAAGGGCATTATCTTATAACAGTACGTCTCCCTGTCTGTTATGAATGAAGTTTTCTCCTCATCGTCAGGGTCCATTTTGATTTGATTATAACTTGAATATGCATCTAAAAAACTTAGCAGCTCATGCCCTGCAGTAGCATCAAATAGCTGATGTATATGCGGTAGAGGAAAAGAATCTTTTGGAGATGCTTTATTAAGATCTGTATAATGTTTACCATTCTTTTTAGGTAGCACAACGGTATTAGCTAAATAGTTAGGATATTTTACCTCGCGGATAGAGCCAATTTTTAATAATTTCTAAACCTCATCTTGAATCACCTGATTTTTGAAAGCTCCTTGCTTTCGCTTCTTTTGTTTGATTGGTGTGAATGATGGGTCTTCATTTAACTTATGAGTCATTACCTCCGGTGGTATACTTGTAATATCAATATGGGACCAAGCAAAACAGTTCAGTTAGGTTTTAAAAATTCAATTATCATATCTCTCATATCTAAGTTCAGATTTTCTCCAAGATAAACTTTCCGCTCGGGCCATTGTTCAAACAATATCACAGCTTCCAATTCTTCAATTGTTGTTTTAATATTCTCATTTTCTTCTGGATCTTGAATTGTGTCAGGTCTCAAGTCTATATTTGTCCGTTCCCGCTCAGTTGAAGTTTTATCTGTGATATCCCTAACTGCTTTCTGTGATTGCTATTTTTCTTCACTTATCGCGCTCGCATCTGCCATAAAATTAATATTCCTGGCTGTATGCTGATCTCCATGAATTTGGCGAATTCCCCAAGGTGAGAGGAACTTAATAACTTGGTGTAGAGTTAATTGCACAACATCCATTTCATGGACCCACGGTCTCCCCAGGATCATGTTATAATTCATTTCCATGTCTACTACCTAAAATTTAGTTTCTTTAACAACACATCCTACAAAAGTTGTTAGTATTACCTCTCCTTTTTTTACCACACTGAAATTATCGAATCCAGACAAGGTATGCGCCTTTGGTATGATTTTCCCTTCAGCTTGCATTTCACGTAATACCCTCAGCAGGATAATATTTATAGAACTTCCTGGATCAATCAAAACTTGTTTCACATTAGTATCATATACAAGTAAAGATATTACCAGTGCGTCATTATGTGGACATAATACACCATCCACATCTACATCATTGAAGGTAATACTTTCTTCCTCCAAGACTTGCCGTACCCGCTTCCCGTGGGTAATAGTAACTTTAGAAACTTTATTGAATGCCATATACATTACACTGTTGATATCTTCTCCCCCGCTTATGACGTTGACATTTCTTTTGGGAGATGGTGGTTTGGGGGCACCTACCTATTTTTCATGCAAGCCTCCTTGTCTTTCTCACTGAACAACTCAGTAAAACACCCTTGTTTCAATAAATGATCAACTTCACTTTGTAAAAATCTGCATTCAGAGGTATTATGGCCGTGATTATTATGAAACTCGCACCAATGATCAGGGTTATGCCGATTTGGATTTAGCCTCGTCTCTTTGGCCATCGGACCTTATCTCCCATGCTTCTCAAAACAGCTATCAGCTCGAAGGTTCTGATATTGAAATTATAGCCACTGAATCTCGCCATTAAACTTTTGTCATCATCTCATCACTCATGCTTGTTTCGCTCGTTCCTAAATCTCAATGAGGAACCTGAGTCATTGTTTATAGATTTGTGATCGTACCTTTGATTATCTGATCTTGACCGTGAGTCTTTTCCCGAAGGTCCCTTGTAGGGCTTGTACCTATTTTTATCGGTCCTCTTTTCATTTTCTGCAAGTCTCGAACTTACTTTTTCCTGTTTTTGGAATCTTGAAACAATATCCTCTTCAATCCGCAACTTCGTATTACACATGTTATAAACATCATTCCACGTTGCAGCAGGTAATTCTCGATGGCTTTCCTTGAGTCTCCTCGCGGACTCCGAGCTTCTTTCATTCAAATTACTCGTGAAGGCTATAGATGCCCAATTGTTATGTTCACACGGTAAAGTCATTCTTTCACGTTGAAATATATTCATGAAATCTCGAAGTAGTCCTGAATCTCCATGCTTAATTTTGAAGATATCCCCCATTCTTTTCTCTACCTTTTGAGCTCCCGAATATGCTTTGATGAAATAATCTACAAGCTCAGCACAAAAGAGTTTATAAAATTTTCGGGTAAGAGAGAATACCAAGTTAGCGCCCCTTTGGTGAGTGTTTCACCAATTTTTTTAACTATTACTGATTTGATCTCCTGTTTGGTCAAATCATTGCCCTTCACGACAGTTGTAAATGCCGACACGTGGTCTCATGGGTTTGTTGTTCCATCATACTTTAGGACATCATGAATCTTAAACTTATTTAGAATTGGGAGGGGAGCAACACTTGGCTTCCATGGTTGTTGTGAATATTTATCCATATTCACTCATTTGATTACAGGTGGAACTCTGGGTATTTGCTCTATGCGGTCATTTTGTTCCTTGAGCTGTCTCTGCAGGGTGAGTACTAAATTTTGCAAATGAGAATTAGTTGAATTACCTTGTTCTCCCTCATGTGATTCACTAAGGGTTCCTCCATTTCCAGAATTAACAAGCCCAGAACGAGAATCCTCCAATGTGTTGTTATTGGATGTAGGTGTAGGCGGTGCAGCAGGTAACTAACTGACTAGAGCTGGAACAACTTTGTTGACCTGTGTAGCAATTGCTTTTTGTAAAGCTTTATCTACCCCTTCAAAATTTTCAGATTGCTCTTGTACACCAGCATGAGACTCAGGAGTGCCTTAATGAGATTGTCATGGTGAACCACGTGGAGAAGGGACCAAGTGAACGTTTTGTAAAACTTCCTGATCTTACTAGTTTTGATTTACCTGGTTTCCTAGAGTGTTATCATTGTTGTTTACCATAGTAGATAGAAATATATTATCAGATTTTCAGTAACGGAACTATTTTGTTTAACAAGAAAATATATTTTTAATCAAAGCTAGAAATTTATAAAAACACGCTTACTGATAATCAGAAGAGAATATAAAGAAAGAGTTTTGAGAATAAGATAGTAGGAATACAAGTAAATCAAGTGTATTCCAGTAATTCCTTGTGTCGTACAATTGTTGGTTCCTTTCGCTTTTATAGCTTTTTTCATACTATGAGCCTTGCCTTAAGCTAGAATGACGCAATAATGAGTAACGAATGTCATTTAATAATACGTAAGACAATCAGATATTAAACAAATATTATCTAACATTTTTAGTATTTAATACGCATTAAATACTGTACTAGGTCTCTCATAGGCTGCCAAGTTCATTCTTCTAATTCCTTTTGATCTTTGTGTGCGTTAAATGTCTTGAATAGGTGCAGGCTCTACATCTCCTGAGTAATTTCCCGTGCCTTTTCCACTACCGTTGCTCGCATCTGTTATTGGTCGTGTCTCTTAACTACCTTTATTTCTTTGACTATTTGACTGATTCACGTGTCATGACATGTCATCTTCAATATCTAAACTCGATTTTTCCCAATACAATCTATACTAATATAATTCATGAATTTATAAATTTACATTTAAATATGAAAATAATAAAAGTAATAATTTTGAGAAATACAAAACTAAGATAAGAATATCTAGCAAGTAGAGATATAAAGTTTGACTATTTATATTAGAAAAAGCAAGTTCAAATAATAGCCAACATCATAATATTCTCAATTAGTAAATATGCGATATTATAGTTTGTAAATTGAATTACTTTCAATCTTCAAATTATTACAGATCAATAGAACTTTAACATTTATTTGTTAAAGAAATTTGAGGACAACAATGCTACTCAACATATGATTTGCATAGAAACTATCAGCGAGTCCTGAGCATCAAACGCTAGGCGTGTTTGTGGTGCATAATCGAATGCCTGGGAGTTAGCCCCATATGCTAGCCTTAAAGGCGTTTCGATTGTACCACGCCCCGAGACGAGCCTTGAGGCAAATTACAAAAATGCCGTTTAAAACATTGGTCTCAAGTTCAAGCATTGAGTAAATCTAGGGTGGCAATTTGAGCCTAAATCAATCTAACCCGCCTAACACGTCCAGAGATTAATGGGTTGGATTATAAACATTTTAGCTCGTGGGTCAGTTTGGGCTGAGCCAAAGTTAACCCATTATATTTTAGAGCCTATTCTGACCCATTAAGCAGCCCAAATACAACTCTTGAAACTCACTCAAAACAAAAGGTATTTCAACCCAACTTATATAGAAATTTATTTAATTGCCCCAATTTTACTTCTTTTTTTTTTTTGTATTTTCAATTTTATGTTCTTTTGTTTTTCTGCACCATCCACCCACAGTCCCCTCTCCCCCTCCTCAACTCAAAAAAACATTTTACTTTTTTGTGTATTTTTAATTTTCTATATTTTTCTGCACTACCCACTCCCTCCCCTCAAAAAAACAATTTTTACTTTTTTTTTTGTATTTTTCAATTTTCTTTTTTTTTCTACCCCGCCCCCCTCAAAATCCACCCTCCCCTTAAAACAGAAATTTTTACTTTTTTTTTTTATATTTTTAATTTTCTATTTTTTATGCACCACCCCACCCCCTCACTTTATTTTTGGCAAATCGCTAGGCAATTGCCCAGGGCTAATTTTCATTAATAATAGAAAAGAAAATACAACAAAAGGAAAAGTAGAAATAAGGGTGACAATAGCACCGGTATTGTTGCCTATATACCTTGACTATTTAATTACTCCTCTGCGCCGCACACTGCCTTATGATGACAGTCTCATGTAGACCCCTAAAATGATTATTTACTTTATTTTTTAATTTTTAGTTTTCTATTTTGTTTGTTTTTCTGCATCACCCACCATCCCAAACCCTACCCCCAACCCCGACCCCTACCTCCAAAAAAATTTCAACTTACACATTTTTAGGTAAAACACTTTTTTTATGCAAGATGAGCACGATTCTAAACACATGCGTTAAGTTAAGCGGAGTGGATTATGACTCATTATTTAGGGGAGAAATTTAAAAATAGCTGGATTTACCACTGGTCGCTGAAAAATAGCCAAGTTTCAAAAGTCATCGAAATTTAGGTATTTTTATGTAAAGATAAATCTGAGCGAAAATACTGTTCAAGATCCGAAAAATACGCCCGCAAATTTTACGGGAGTTCCAGTATAAGTATGCTTGAACTCCCACATATTTTACGAGAGTTCCAGGATAACTATGCTGGAACTCTCGCAAATTTTATACATATTTTACGGGAGTTCTAGAAAGTATAAATGTTCAGTATAATATGCTGGAGTTTGAAGCACTAGTGCTCCAGTCTCCCGTATAATTTACAGAAATTAACAAAGTATACCTGTCCGGCATAATATGCTAGAGTTCACAAATGCACTATCGGTCCCAGTTGCAGCAAAATAGTGGCTATTGTTCATTGACTTGGTAAATGCTGGTTATTTTTGATTGCCCAATAAGAAAACTGGCTATACCATGATATTTTGCCATTATTTAGCCCATATTAACCTAGCCCATCTTAGCGCAAGTATACTTTGGGCTGAATTAGATAATAACCCTTTTATTAGCATAAATCATTTTGACCGATCCAAATTAAGCTCGACCTGCCCATTGATATCCCTTGTAAATCCAAACTAATCCAAAAAGAAAACTCAAAGGGAAAGAAAAGAAAAATAAGCAAAACGAAAAGCAAATTCTCCTCCTTAATTTTCATTGAAAACAGTCATTTCGGGTAGAAATAAGACCGGTGTACACATTAGCCTTCCCAAACCCCACCCTTATGGGACTATATGGGTAGGTTGATGTTTGTTGTTGTAATTTTCATCGCCTTCCTTACTTGTTCATCACACGTGCTCTCTCATTCCTTATCCTTTGCTCCTCACATTTTTGCTTCTTAATTTACCCACGAAGATTCCGATTCAGATTCCGGTCAATTATCGCCGGTAAATCCCTCAGACACCGGCGAATTTCACATTCACGTCGATCGCAATGAATCCCGAGTAGTAAGTTCCATCTTTCCTCTTCCTTATCCTTATTCTTTGAATATCGCATCATTGTTGAAGCATTGAATAAATTTCATTTTGTTTCTTTATCAGTTAACGTTCAGTGTCGAATTGTAGATTCTGTGCTTGAATTTAAGATAGGATCCTTATGTATTTAATGTTAGCGAAATTATTTGTGAACCCTACGTCATTAAAATCACAATTAGCAGCTAACTTTTAGGATTATCTCTTGATTTTCCATCCGTTGATATCAGTGTTTGTGCACTATCATAAAATGACTAACTAAATCCCCTGATAAATTTGGTGCACGCGGATGGTGGTTGAACATTATAATATAAAATATTAGAGGATGATCTATGAGAAAATCCATGTACCTTTCATAGGTATATGACTACAACAATTACTACGCCTTAATCCCAAGTTAGTTAGGGTCAGCTGTATCGCGTAGGCAAATCGAGAATTTGAAATTTATGGGCTCCTACATAGATCTCAAGTTGATATAAAGTAATAATTGGGTTCACAAATAAATATTTATAAATATATAGTGGATTCTTAATATATACAAAGTTTGTGCAAAAGGTATTAGGTTCACGCGAACCGACATATTGTATTGTAGATCCGTCCCCGACTATATGAATCTTTAATATCATAAATGTTCTATTTGGATCCAGTGTTTTAATACTCATACTTGAGTATTATCTAACACTAGGATTTATCTAGTATACTCTAACGGTTATATCTCTAGTATACTAAGACTCTAAGAGTCTTATGGTAAACATAGTCTTCTACTTTGTTTCATCTATGCGTATTTTTCAACAACCATTGTTGTTTATCTTTTACTAGATTTCCTAGGATTGCTAGATTTTTTGATTTTTGAAGATAACTTCTTTCCATGTGAATTTAAGTCTACCTCGTCTTCTTTTAACATCATCAATCTTCATATTTTCACATTTAAGAATCGGTTCATATGGAGGCCTACGTAACACGTTGCCAAACCATCTCATGCGGCATTTTATCCTCTATATGTGCTACTTGACCTTTAGTGGTTGTGATCATTTATGATCTTATCTAAAATGGTATGACAACACATCCATCCTAATATTCGCATCTCTACGGCACTCATCAAGTGGATATGTTGAGATTTAGGGGCCTAACATTTGCTTTGAGACAACATTACCGGGATTACTAATGTCCTATAGAATTTGTCTTTCACCTTGGTTGGCCTCTTGTGATACCCCTGTGGCACTCCTCCATTTCCACCATCCTACTTTCATCCTATGTGTAACATCTTCATCTATCATTCCATTCTCTTAGAATATATAAAGCCTGTATAACTAAATTTTCTTCATTTAGATACCTTAGTTCCATCTAATCTCGTGTTAACTTTATTCCTTTCTCACTGGATAAACTTGCACCGCATGTACTCTGGCCGTACTCCTACTTATCCTAAATAACTTACTTTCTGTATTGCTTCTCCGTAACATAAGGTTTTGAGACTTAGTTAGGCAGAATCATAGACTTTGATTCTTACCTCGAAATTGGCTAAATTGTTACCATGATATTTTCTCAGATGAATGATAATTTCCAAGTTGTTGTCTTTGGGGGAGGGGGTAAAGTGGTTTAAGTGGAAACCAGTTTGATCTTAGTTCTTGATCCTAGTTCAGCAGATGTTAGTTAAATTTGGATGATGTGTCACCTAACATAGCCTTAAACTGTATCAGGTGCATTCCAGGGATGAGTAGGAATGAACTAGATTCAATATAGCCCTGACCCAAATTTAACATATGCCAGAGTTAGTACGTGATTTTTTGGGTGTTATTTATACGTGTTAACTATGCATGATTAAACGTGATAGCATAAGATAGGAATGGATATTGAGGATGCATATACCCATCTGCAGCTAGTGTGGGATTGAGTTGTAGTTGTTTCAGGTTACTTTACCCTATCAAATAGGATAAAATCCTTTTTTTTTATAAGGTGAATTTGTAAACCATATAGTAAGAGTAAGCCAGTAGGATAAAATCCTTATACGTTCTCTTTCTAGAATCCCAGTTATCTTAGTAGTCGCATATAACCATACTACATGCTATAACAGTGCAAATTATCTTTAAAAATGAGTAATAGGATTAAAATGAAACAACAACAACAACAACAACAACTACCCAGTATACTCCCACTAGGTGGGGTCTAGGGAGGGTAATATGTAGACGAGCCTTACCCCTGCCCGAAAGGGCAGAGAGGCTGCTTCCAATCGACCCTCGGCGAGTAGAGTAAAAATGGGAAAGCTGCATTAAGAAACAGAGATAAAATTAGAAACACAAGCAAGACAAAATCAAATAATAAAGAATAGGTACTCTCACAAAAGTAACGTAAATAGTTATGAAAACATAAACAACATAAATACAGTCGCATGCAGTAATATCAAGCAGGAACTACCATACTAAAACACTAATCACCTATGAGCCCCTAACCTACAATCTTGATTCTAGACCTCCAGACTCCCCTATCAAGAGTCATGTCCTCGGTAACCTGCATTCTGGCCATGTCCTGCCTAATCACCTCTCCCCAATGCTTCTTAGGCCTCCCTCTCCCTCGCCGACCACCAACAATCTCCAACCGCTCGCAGCTCCTCACCGGGGCATCGGAGCCCCTCCTCCGAACATGCCCGAACCACCTCAGCCTCGCTTCCCGCATCTTTTCGTCCACCGGGGCCACCCCTACCTTCTGTCGAATAACTTCATTCTTGATCTTATCCAGCCTGGTGTGCCCACACATCCACCTAAGCATCCTCATCTCCGCAACCTTCATTCTCTGAATATGCGAGTTCTTCACGGGCCAGCACTCCGCCCCATACAACATTGCAGGTTTAACCACGGCTCTATAGAATTTCCCCTTTAGTTTGTGCGGAATTTTCTTGTCACACAGGACCCCTGAAGCAAGCCTCCACTTTGACCACCCCGCTCCTATCCGATGAGTGACGTCCCCGTCAATCTCTCCGTCCCCCTGGATCACAGACCCAAGATATCTCACACTGTCCCTCTTGTCGATGACCTGAGAACCAAGCATCACTTCCCCGCTTACCCCACTCGTCTCCTCGCCAAACTTGCACTCCAGATATTCTGTCTTAGATCTGCTAATCTTGAAACCCTTAGACTCAAGGGTCTGTCTCCATATCTCTAACCTTTCACTAACACCGGCCCTCGTCTCGTCTATCAATATTATATCATCAGCAAAGAGCATACACCAAGGCACATCCCCTTGGATATGTCGGGTCAGAGCATCCATCACTAAGGCGAACAACAGGGGGCTCAGCGCCGATCCTTGATGGAGCCCCATTACCACAGAAAAATGGTCTGATACGCCCCCCACCGTCCTAACCCTAGACTTAGCTCCATTGTACATGTCCTTGATTACTCTGATATAGGCTTCTGGCACACTCTTCGCCTCCAAGCACCTCCATAGCACCTCCCTCGGGACCTTGTCATACGCCTTCTCCAAGTCGATAAGCACCATATGAAGGTCCTTCTTCTTATCCCTGAATTGTTCCGCCATCCGCCTGACTAAGTGAATCGCCTCTGTGGTGGAGCGTCCCGGCATGAAACCGAACTGGTTCCCAGATAGGATTAAAATGAAAAGTTAATCAAAATAAGCAGCGCAATATATTAGAGAGACCCTTACTTTAAGTACCTAGCAAGCTAATAAACTGTATGATGATTGCATTTGTTGTTCTTTCCTTGCAGTGACTACCTCTTTAAGCTTTTGCTCATTGGTGATTCTGGCGTTGGGAAATCATGTCTTCTTCTGAGGTTTGCCGTAAGTTTTTTTTTTATCATGAAATTAGCTGTTCTACCCTAGTATCTCTCTTTCTTTCTTTGTAAAGCATAAATGCTGATTTCTTCTGATAAGAAAACAAATGGAGGATCGAAGCCATAGGGAGCATGTTGGTCATACGCACCACCTTTCCATTTTGTGTTCTTTTTAATTTCCTTCTCCGTTTGCTTTAATCAGTTATTTATGAACACATTTGTCAAAGGCCAAAGAGCATATAAAAGTGCCAAAACTTGCTGGGGCTTCTAGCACAAAGCTCATTAGAACGTTGGTTTTTGCGAAGAAAGGCACAAAGGAAAAAGTAAATAATTAAATAAATAAGGCTGTAATGCAAGAAAAAGACTTGTGACTAGAAACAACAATTATATGGACATAGTAATTGGAAAAACTACAGTTAGGTGAAATATATGAAGTCAAATTTATGCAACTTAAGTAAAACAACCATTTTAAATTTCTGATCCTGATGTAAATATTTGGTTTTAACTCTCCAAATCAGGCAAAGTAATAGTTTTTTATACGTGGGTAGTTAATTTCTCGTTTTTAGGTGTTATTTCTTTTGTCTAATTTGATATTTCACTTTCCCTACTATGTTTATACTGTATCGTCGCCCTCTTGGTGATAGAGCTCATGGATGATGAAGCTTCATTACACGCTTTAGCACCTTGGAGTCACATAAACAGGGAGAAGCGCCCAACTTGTGGATACGTAGCTTCAATGCTTAAACACACGATAGCGAGCCTTTTACAACACCGATGAGCTATTGACCAACACTATTGCTTTAGCACTTCCCTATTATTTTGCTTTGGCAAGTTTCTTGTTGATCTACTTTATCAACACAAAAAAATGTTTTCTTATTGATTTGCTTTTTGACTAGGAGAGAAAATCATTACCTGTAAACCTTTTGGGGTGGTTCTGCAACTGTGCTGCTATTATTCCATCTTCCAGTGGCGAATACTTTCAAACCTGACAGGATTCTTTCTGCGTTGCATCTCCTTGAAAATCCTGAATACTTCATCTAATTTTCATGCATATTTTTTATTACTACTATAGTCAGATATCTTGGGTCGGTGATTCGGGGATGGAGAGATTGACGGGGACGTCACTCATCGTATAGTAGCGGGGTGGTCAAAGTGGAGGCTTGCATCAGGAGTCCTGTGTGACAAGAAAGTTCCACTGAAACTCAAGGGGAAATTTTATAGAGCTGTGGTTAGACCTGCAATGTTGTATGGGACAGAGTGCTGGCCAGTGAAGAAATCTCATGTTCAGAGAATGAGGGTTGCGGAGATGAGGATGCTCAGGTGGATGTGCGGGCTCACCAGGTTAGATAAGATTAAGAATGAAGTTATTCGAGAGAAGGTGGGGATGGCCCCGATGGATGAGAAGATGCGAGAAGCGAGGCCGAGGTGGTTCGGGCATGTGCGGAGGAGAAGTCCTGATGCCCCGGTGAGGAGTTGTGAACAGCTGGCGATGGTCGGCGTTCGGCGAGGCAGAGAGAGGCCTAAGAGGTATTGGGGAGAGGTGATTAGGCATGACATGGCTAGAATACAGGTTTCCGAGGACATGACCCTTGATAGGAAAGTCTGGAGGTCTGGTATCAGGGTTGTAGGATAGGGGCCCCTAGAGTTTTTCGTACTATTCACCTTGGGTTGGGTGATACTTGACAGGGCTATCCATAGATGTTTTGTGTTTTGGATTGTGTCTCCCTTATGGTAGTTACTGGATGATATTATTGCATGGTATTTTATATATGGTTCTTATATTTAGATAATTATTTATGCTATTTTCTGCTGGACTTACTAATGCTCTTTTGTTTTTGTTTTTCCTCTCCTTCACTGAGCCGAGGGTCGATTGGAAACAGCCTCTTTGCCCTTTCGGGTAGGGGTAAGGCTCGTCTACATATTACCCTCCCCAGACCCCACTTTGTGGAATATTACTGGGTAGTTGTTGTTGTTGTTGTTTATTTTTTATTACTACAAATCTCCTTAGAACTCTTGTAGAGTTGTTACAGTCTGTAGGCGTTCACCTTGATCCATCTTGCGGATTATGATCATTCTTGTTTACTTTGGTAAACTACTTCTGGCATCAATGTTGTCCCTTCTTCCTAAGGCACTAATTTGATACACTCTTCTAGTTTCATGTTCGGGCTGTAAACCTCTGAATAATTGATGATGTATCTTTCTGCTTATGGAGCTTCATTGTTAGAGATTTTTTAAGAATGAAATTTTGTTCTTGGATATTCTCGCCTTGCACTGAAAAGGTTACCAGAATATAGGTTAATGTGGTTTAAGTTATCTTCTGCAAATGGCACTGACTGTTTCTTTGTATTGCCATCAGGACGACACATACCTGGAAAGTTACATAAGCACTATTGGAGTTGATTTTGTAAGTAAATACCATTGTAGTTGATGAGCTACTTCATTTATGTATAGTTGGAGTCTTCTGTGATGTTATCCTTCCATCACATTCTTAAATACATGTAATTGCTCATTTTACCAAATCTTTTCATATAGAAAATCCGGACAGTAGATCAAGATGGGAAGACTATAAAACTTCAGATTGTAAGACTTCACTTGCATTTCTTTTAAATTCTTTTATGTTGCTGATTTTCTTTGAGCCAAATTCTTAACTGGAATAATGATCCTAGTGTTTTTTCTTTTTTGACACCATATAGTGGGATACAGCTGGACAAGAACGCTTTAGGACTATCACCAGCAGCTATTATCGTGGAGCCCATGGCATAATAGTAAGTGTTTTCCCTTAAAGTTTGTCATCAATTGTTATTTGATCTTTTGATGTTTCTCAATGGCCTCTTGGGTAGGTTGTGTATGATGTGACAGATCAAGAGAGCTTCAATAATGTAAAACAATGGCTGAGTGAAATTGATCGTTATGCTAGTGACAATGTTAACAAAATTCTTGTCGGGAACAAGTCTGACCTTACTGCAAATAGAGTCGTCTCATATGAAACAGCTAAGGTAAATCCATTTTCCACCATATATTTAATTCTTTGCTCCAAAATTCAAAATACTGATTGACCTCTTCATTCTTAGGCATTTGCTGATGAAATTGGTATTCCATTCTTGGAGACCAGTGCTAAAGATGCTACGAATGTAGAACAGGCTTTCATGGCTATGACTTCTGCTATCAAAAATAGGTAAACACGTACTCATTTCAGATGGCAGTAAAATTTAATGACCTCTTGTAGCTTTCCTAAGTTTCTCAAGCCTGATCGATGGTGCTATTTAGGTGCTTTACGTTTTCTATCATCTAGTGCCTTCACATAGATTGTGGAGGAGGGGGTACCAAATGTATACAAGTAAAACTAGTAATTTTTTATAGGATTAGTTATTAAACAAAAAGTTGGAACCATTAGGTACAAGTTGCCGAAAGTAACTAAAATATTGGAGGCCTTAATTGTAGCTTAACTCACAAAATTGTTGCACTGATTTAGAAATTAAGAGTTGAAAGATTGAAAATTCAGAGTTTAAGCAAATATTAAGAGAGTAAAGCTCTCTTTTTTTGTGTGGGTGTGTTTGGTTTGGTTTTTCTTTTTGGCCGGGGGGGGGGGGGGGGGGGTATGGACAACAGAAGATAATTTTAGGTTTAAAATTTTGGAGCTGAAGTATAATTTTAAGAAGTTAAAATGAAAAGGGCATTGGGTGCAGGATTGATTTTTTTGGCCGATTGGCTAAAAAACTAGCCTTTTCAAATGCTACACTCAACTGTTAAAGATCTGTTAGCACTTTCTTTTTGGTGCAATTGACAGCCCAAATATCATGAATGAATAATCGGGTGTAACGCCTAATAAAAACTTGTGCATTAAGGCTGTTTTACGGAACCTCCTAAGCAATAGAATGAATAAAACAATGTTTTCAGCAAGAGTTAAAATTTCATTCTAGCTGAGCTTGCACTTGGCTTGGCCCCGTTGGTTCACCAGGCTGTTGGCTTGCCAAACACTTACTGTTGATTCTACCGCCCCCTGGCCAGATACAAAACTAAGGGTCTGGACCTATTGCATGCCTTTTCTGCATGGTTGGGCCTAGTTAGTTTGGGCCAACCAGGCGCAGTTGGTTGGTTATAAGTAGAGTTCAGCTTCATTTTCATGCTATTGAAGATTTGAAGGTGTCTTCCAAATGATCTTTTTGCATTTTAAGAGATAAAGTAGTGTCGCTGGTCCTCGTTTTGCTTGCCTCTATTTTTTCTTTCTCTAATGTTCTCCTAAATGTAGGATGGCAAGCCAACCAGCCAGTAATTCCGCTAAGCCTCCAACCGTGAATATCCGTGGACAGCCAGTGACACAGAGTGGTGGCTGCTGCTCATCTTAGAGTACAAAAAATTGTTTGCTACTGTAATATTTGCTTTGCTGTCTCGTCCTTGTCATGTCTATTGTGGTCTGATTAAACATTGGTAAAGTTTGTTTTTGTTGCAATATATTTTTTACTACCTTTATGTTTGTGGAATAGTTTGTAATTGTGAACATGTCAATATTAGCATTATTTGCCGAAGTTCCCGTGTCACATTTTTCAGGACATTGCGCTATTAGTATTAGTCTTTTTTTACTTTTAGCCCGCGTCAGAAAGTATTTACATTTAGTAATCGAAAAAATGTATACAATTTATATATAATATACAATGTGTATACGTATACAAAATATTCATATTTTTGGCTATTATTTTGAGAGCGGTTATACAGTATCATTTTCCTATTAATATTACCCCTCACCACCTCCTTTATCAGTGTCTGAGTGAAGTTATTGAAAGTAATTCATACTCCTCTTTAAAAAGAAAAGATAGCAATCTATTATTTTAGGTATTGACAAAAGTACTAATATGTGATTTAACTAGGGGTACATAGGCCGCCGGATTGGTTCAGATTTTACAATTATCAAACCAAACCAATTATATCGGGTTATTAAATCTAAATACCAAACCAAATCAATAAAACTCAGGGTTTTCGCTCTCGGATTTTTCGGGTTTTCGGGTTATTCTGATTTTTCTATATATTTTCCCAATAAAATTTTCATAGAACAAAATATATAAATTATGCTCAAAATATTTCTTTAATCTGAGTAAGATACAACTATAGAAAGTATTTTCCAAGAAAATAATCCAAAATATGTGATGTGTTATGGCAACAACAACAACAACAACAACAACAACAATAACTACCCAGTATACTCCCATCAGGTGGGGGTCTGGGGAGGGTAATATGTAGATAAGCCTTACCCCTACCCGAAAGGGCAGAGCGGTTGTTTCCAATCGACCCCCGGCTCATAGGATAAAAGGAAAAACAGCAGTAAAACAAAGACAAAGACAATAATATCATACAGTAACTACCATAACTAACAGCCATAGGGGGGACACAAGCTAAAACACAAATCATCTATGGGTAACCCTGCTGACCCACACCCAACCCCGGAAGAGGCGTACGAAAAACTCTAGGAGCCCCTATCCTACAACCCTGATTCTAGACCTCCAGACTTTCCTATCAAGGGTCATGTCCTCGGAAACCTGCATTCTAGTTATGTCCTGCCTAATCACTTCTTCCCCAATACTTCTTAGGCCTCCCTCTGCCTCGCCGACGGCCAACAATCTCCAGCCGCTCGCAGCTCCTCACTGGGGCATCGGGACTTCTCCTCCGCACATGCCCGAACCACCTCAGCCTCGCTTCTCGCATCTTCTCATCCATCGGGGCCACCCCCACCTTCTCTCGAATAACTTCATTCTTAATCTTATCTACCCTGGTGTGACCGCACATCCACCTAAGCATCCTCATCTCCGCAATCTTCATTCTCTGAACATGAGAGTTCTTCACGGGCCAGCACTCCGCCCCATACAACGTCGCAGGTCTAACCACGGCTCTATAGAATTTCCCCTTGAGTTTGTGTGGAATTTTCTTGTCACACAGGACTCCTGATGCAAGCCTCCACTTTGACCACCCCGCTCCTAAACGATGAGTGACGTTCCCGTCAATCTCTCCGTCCCCCTGAATCACAGACCCAAGATATCGGACATTGTCCCTCTTGGCGATGGCCTGAGAACCAATCATCACGTCCCTGCCTACTTCGCTCGGCTCGGCGCTAAACTTGCACTCCAGGTACTCTGTCTTAGATCTGCTTATTTAGAAACCTTTAGACTCGAGAGTCTGTCTCCATACCTCTAACCTTTCAATAGCATCGACCCTCGTCTCATCTATCAATACTATGTCATCAGCAAATAGCATACACCAAGGCACATCCTAAAATATTCAATAACAAAGACAATAAAATTATGTAATATCAATATTGCTAATTAAAAAGCCATAATAAAAATAAACATAATCTAAAAGTACTAAGTCATGCTAAAATAAGTAGACTAATAAGAGAATATTAATTACATGACTAAACGCTAAAGAAAAAATAGAAATAGGTTGTGCATTTTTATCTAAATTATTGCAAAATAAAAATAGATTTTCAATACGTTCCCGTTCATAGTATTGAATTGTATGACTTTTGTTAGCATTAATATTGATTTGATTTTGGTTTTAACTTGGCTTTATTGGCATTATTTAATTTATTTATGTTAATGACTATAAAACTTGTTGGTTCTAAGTCTAACCTTGAAATAACACATTAAAAGATAAAATTATGATTTTTTTAAAGAAATATTTATAAATTACGTCACAATAAGTATATTTATATATTAAATATATCTAAAATTTCTATATATGTAATGTCGGGTTGGTTTGGTTTCAGTTTGACTTTCTTTAGTTAAAACCAAACCAAACCAATTATTGTCGGGTTTTTTTTTTCAACACCAAACCAAATCAAACCAAACCATGGTCGGATTTTTTCCCTCGGTTTGACTCGGATTATCAAATTGGTACGGTTTATCGGTTTTCTTTGTACACCCCTAGATTTAACAACCATTTCTACCTTTAAGCAATGAATTAATACAAAACAAGAGCTTATCAGATTTCTTTTTATGACCAAAGAGTCTGTTTTCCAGCCTTAAAACTTGGCGAATAATGGTCCTTTCACTTAAATAACTTACCTAGTGTGAACTGTGAAGCCAAGTTCTGAACTCAAAGTGTGCACCTACTATAGCAGTAACTAGTACAATGAGTTAGGATGGGTGAATTCAACAATAGACGCCCGTTAGCATTTTAGCTTTGTTTCTCCTTTCATTTTTCCTGGGTCTTGCATCTCCTTTCGGGGAGCGGGTATTTTGGTTTGTAGGTAATAAAACCTACTATTTCGTTACGAGGGAAAGGAGTGGAAACCTATGTGACGTAAAAGAGGAAAGGTTCTCCGATTCGAAAAATAAGTGTACATTGTGAAGCCATACGTTCTAAGTGGTACAACTTTTGTTATTGAACCAAGCCTCGGTGGACATAATATTTTAACATAACAATGTAAAATAAATAATGAAATATAAGGGGAAGTTATACTATCATGTTATTATGTTTTTGAAGTGTGAAACTTTTGTGTTAGAACCAAATATAGTTCAATGCACCACAACATTAGAAAAGCTAGCAAACGACTTTAGGGGATATGTAATGAAGATTCATGCATATCTACTATATTCAATTTCCCTCAACGTTGCACAGTTTTCAAATCCAATCAAATCGTGTGTATTTGTATGTAGTGGGTAAGGTCATTTATTATAGTACCCACGCTATGTCGAGGCGGATTCAAAATCTAATCTCTATAGATTCAATTTTTAACGTTGGTAACATTGAAACTATTATATTCTTAAATTATGAGTCTGTATTTATTATTTGTTGTAATTGTAGTATATATATATATATATATATATATATATATATAGATATATATATATATATATATATATATATATATATATATATATATATATATATATATATATATATATATATATATATATATATTCTATATCAAAATTACTGAGTTCATATGCACCGAATGCTCAGATTCATCTGCCCTAATTTTCTACTCAATAATTCCAAAATGTGTTACATGTTTATTGCATGAACTTCTGGTTCTTTTTTTTCTTGGTTTGGGGGGGGGGGGGGGGGGGGGGGGGGGGTGGGGGAAAGAAAAAGGAAATACAAAGTAGAGAATGAGTGACATACAGTAGAACCACATAAATGCCAAAAGGACATATATCACCTGAATTCAGTTGCACAGAACCATAATTCTATGTTATTATCAGTTATATATAAAATATTTTCAGGGTCCTTCCTGCATTTTCCGACCATTTCTAAGTTTTTTTTAATCAGTTCCAATACAAGCTTTTTATAGCAAGAAAAATGTGTTTGTTTGTGCATAGAGGCAGGTCGGGATTTGAAGCTTATGAGTTGGGATTAATCTAGTTTGTTTATATTATTGGATTTTAAGTTGACAATTTATAATATTTAATAAATTTTATAAGATAATTATATAATTTAGACTAAAATTATTGGGTTCGGCCGAACCCACAAATCCTATACTAGCTATGCCCTATTTGTGCAGAACTGCTCTTCTTGGTGCAAAACTGTAGCATACAAGTCTTCACAAAACATCAAAAAAAGAATATCTATCTTCACCTACCAATTATGTTTAATTATCCGGAAGTTTTGACAAATCATCAAAACTTGCTAAATTAATACTTTCTCCGCTCCACAATAAGTGATTAATTTGTTTTTGTATCCAAAATAAGTGTCATTTATATAATCAAGAAAAAATTCAATTTGTTTTTCCAAAATTACCTTTATGTACGTATCCCTAAAAAGTTTTTTACTCCTCACATTAACTATGCTGCAATATCTAATTAAGGGAGTTTAGTCACACTAATTATTTTTATCTAGAATTTAATATTTTCTTAATGATTATGCCTAAAGCAAATTAATCACATATTGTGGATCGGACAGAGTACTAGACAAGCCATGAAATTTAATGAAGATATTCAAATTTAGCTTATTTTAAAAGTTGTCTTGATTCTGAGTGAGTTATCTCATTTAGTAATGTGTTGTTTTGGTTAAAATATCATGGTATAGCCAGTTTTTACACTGGTTAATGAAAAATAGTCAGCGTTTATCAAGTCAATGAAAAATAACTACTATCTTGTTGTAACAGGGATCGATCCAGTATAATATACGAGAGTTCTGGTGCATTTGTGTATAAACTCCAGCATATTATGATGGACCGATATACTTTGCTAACTCCTGTAAAATTTGCGGGAGACTGGAGCACCAGTGCTCCAAACTCCAGTATATTATACTGGACAATTATACTTGCAGGAACTCTAGTAAAATTTGCGGAGTTCCAGGATAATTATGCTTGAATTCCCTTAAAATTTGCGGGAGTTCCAGCATAGTTACCCTGGAACTCCCGTACAATTTACGGGAGTTCAAGCATACTTATGCTGAAACTCCCGTAAAATTTACGGGCGTCTTTTTCCGGATTTTAAACAGTACTTTTGCTTAAATTTAAAGTGATTAAATTTTAATGACTTTTAAAACTTGATTATTTTTAAACGACCAATGATAAATCTGACTATTTTTAAATTTCTCGCGTTGTTTTGTGGCCTGAGAAAAAAGAAAGGGATATTTACAACAATAGCCGGCCGGATTATCCGTTTACTTCTTTTTTATACGAGATACATAGAATAGATTTTGATTCTCTATATATATATATATATATATGAGTGGACGTGTATTTGCAATGAAGTTAATTATGGAGGAAGTACACTACGAAATTTATGATTTGATAGTTGTCTCATTACATAATCTTAATTGGGATATTGGTTAAAAAAAACAAGAGCATTTAATGATAGTTTCAGAGAATTTTTAAGGGCCGTTTGGTCATAAGAAAATTATTTTTACTTATTTTTTTGAAATCAGTATTTGGCCATGTGAACTTTAAATCACTTAAAATTGAATTTAGGAATTTTTCGAAAATCTGAAAACTCTAAAAAAATTGATTTTTTTTTAAATTTTCACTTCAAACCACTCACAAAAATTTAAAAAACAGCTTTATATTGTACTTATATCCAAACATAATTCTATATTTCAATTATCATTTTTATTTTTATTTTATAAAAATACTGTTCTTATCCAGACGCCCATTAAATCATATAAAATGCGAATACATGACCAAATCGTCACTTGGAAAATGTAATCATTAAAATGTAAGCATAACGTTATGATTAAAACGTAGAAGTATGTATGGCGTTTCACTTTGATATAGACTTTGTAATGATTGTTACAATCAACATTAAATGATCCCCCACTATTTACAAGGCTGCTTCAATCATTCTAGAGTATCTCCAATATTATTTATTTTTTATTTGATGTTCGATATCCTTAATTTAGGATATGAATAATTTGGATTCGAGCTGAAAAATTTCAAAACGATTCCATATCCAAGCGTCGAACCTAAAATTTCTGATTAATGATGAATAAGTACTTATCACTTCCACCACAACCTTGTTACCTACGGCGTCATAAGACATTGTTTCGTCAAAATCTTTTATTATATATATATATATATATATATATATATATATATATATATATATATATATATATATATATATATATATATATATATATAAGAAAAATAAAAATATTGAGGATAAATACTTTACAAGAAAATGATACGGTTTATCGTTATAGTAGTTTATTCATTAATCCATTTTTAAAAATTGTAACACCGCTTAAGAAATCACGTTAACTGCACAACTCGGATGTTAAGTACTCTTTATTCTACGAATGCATAATTGAGCCACTTCATTATCAAATAAAAAAGAATATACCATTACATTTTATCCACTGATTATGCCACTTTAGCGATGTGACTCATGATTCGCAGTGCATATTTTTTATATATTAATGTTATATATATATATATATATATATATATATATATATATATATATATATATATATATATATATAAATATAAAATATTTTATA
The DNA here is from genome assembly GCA_034376525.1 of Nicotiana benthamiana. NCBI lineage: Eukaryota > Viridiplantae > Streptophyta > Magnoliopsida > Solanales > Solanaceae > Nicotiana > Nicotiana benthamiana. The sequence continues at coordinate 67,228,682 of CM067334.1, read as the reverse complement.
TATTTGGCTAACCTCTCTAATTATGTTCTGACCAATCGGTTAAATAATTCGTCTACGAGAAGCATACTCGACTTCCCCCTTATAAATATTCATAAATATTCTCTGGTAAGAAAGTAAAACCTCACCTCTTTCTGTTGCAGAACACATGGGCGGATTTAGTCCAATAATTATGGGTTCCCGTGAACCCTCAAGCTTTTTTCTAGAACCTGTATTTGTATTGAAATATTCATTAAATATAAAGAATATTTGACTTGGAACCTGTCACGACCCAATTCCCAAATCCGGTTGTGATGGTGACTCTCGTGAAGACAAGGCCAGCCAGACCGTTTCAATTACACCACTTAAAGCAATTAATCAGTTATAACAGATCGCATCTAAATTGATGACATTAGTTAATATGAATACCAATACAGCTCGACCGGGGTATCATAAGTCACGAGCATCTAAAGTGTAGGGACACTACTACTACTGGACCAACAATGTATAAATATACAAGGCAAAATCGGGATACAAGGATGGAGTGCGGTGGCGCGAACGCTGGCAGTCACCTTGCTCAACTACCAGAATATGGTCTTCGATCCTGCTAATGACCCGCTATCGGGTGAACAGTACCTGCAACTGCACGTAAGGTGCAATAAGTAAAGTGAGTACTTCCAACTCAGTGGTAATAAAAGAGAATAATATCTAAGCGATACGCGAACACGTATGAGCATACCAAACTGCTATAAAAGACAGAACAACCCTTTTTCAAAAAACCGCTGTGAAAAGCCCTTTAGAAAATCCCAAGTTCAGTTCCAAAATCTCTTTTAAAAACATGTTTTTTCGACATTTGCAAAGGTAATTTCAAAAAGTAGGAAGTAATCAGAAACCTGCCCCTCTTGCTCAATATCAACTCACAATATCCAACATCATCCACTCGGGCTTAGCACTCCTTAACATATAACACCAGGGTATCTGGTCAACAAGGCAAGTAACAGTATGTATGCCAATGATATATGAGTGCTAAATGTCATGCCACGTAGTACAAACAGAAGTAAATGCATGAATTCTATGCAATGCACATGAATACGCTGCGGCGTGCAGCCCAAGCCACCATGCATATGATTTAATGTCGACGAAGCTCACTAGGGGTGTGTACAGACTCCGGAGGGGCTCCTTCAGCCCAAGCGCAATATAATACAGTGCCAATAGTTACCACTATTTCCATTAAAATACACGGTGTCAATAGTTACCACCGTTTCTATTTCAACACACGGTGCCAATAGTTACCACCATTTTCATTTCAATACACGGTGCCAATAGTTACCACTGTTTCCGTTTCAATACACGGTGCCAATAGTTACCACCGTTCCCATTTCAATACACGATGCCAATAGTTACTATCATTCCAAGAAATAATATACAGTCCAGAAAATAGTGAGATAATGATCGTCAGCCGGAAATATCGTTTAAGAACCATTTGTGTTTTCAAAACATAGAATTTTGGCTGAGTTTGCAAAAATAGTGTTAAAAACCCTCGACTGAATTCAAATAGTATGCAAATCATGCTAACTCTGATATATCAATCCCTAAAGGATTCTACAAGTCGGCACAATGCCCCAAATATGGCATCAAGCCCAGATAACATCAATATAGGGTGCGAAGCAATATAGTATAATTCATCCCTCGGATTGAACCGAGTCACAATTTCCCACATATATGACCCCGCACTAGCCATGAAGTGCGTGTCTCCCCTCATATAGCATCACAATGTGATATACCGGGGTTCCAAATAATCGGCAATAAGCCCCAAACATGGCAATGAGCCTAAGTCATAATGATCACAACAAAACATTTACAATTTAACGGTAAAAACCAGCAACCGGGACGGACCAAGTCATAATCCCCAACAGTGCTCTACCCCACGCTCAGGTCCAGCGTGCAAGTAACCACAATACAACACTAGAATGTGCAAATCCGTGGTTTCAAACCCTCAGGATATAATTCCCAAGTATTACTCACCTCGAACCGGCGAAATCTCAAGCTCGCGACGCCTTTGCCTCAAGAATCAACCTCCTCGAGTGTATAATCTGACGAAAACCATAAGGAATATGTTATAATAGGCTAATGGGACATAACCCAATCGAAAGAACTCAAAAAATACCCCAAAACACGAAGTTGGCACAACCCGAGCCCCGGGCCCACTTCTCGAAAAATTAAAAAATTCATATCACCGAATTCCTCGTCTCGCCATGAGTCCGTACATATAAAGTTTATCAAAATCAGAGTTTAAATGCCCTTTCAAATCCTAAATTGAAAATCTCAAAATTCCAAGCCCTATTCCTCCATTTTAGCAAAAATTCAATGCTTTCCTAGATGAATTTCAAAATAAAAACGAGGTTTGAGTCCAGGGAACGTACCTCCAAATGTTCCCCCTTGAATCCCTCGTCAGTCCCCTTCAAGAATCTCCAAAAACGAGCAATTATTGGTGTAAAATGACCCCAAAATTGCGACTGATGTGTTTTAAAACATTCTCCCCAGGTATTTCTTCATTGCGATCGCAGCAATTGCTTTGCGATCGCAGAGAGAAAATTTTTCCAGCCCAGATTTTACCCTTCGTGATCACGGAGAGCAATTCCAGCTCCTCTGGACACCCTTCAGTATAATGGCCATAACATTTTGCACACAACTCCGAATGACAAATGGTTTGGTGTTCTGCAAACTAGACACAAAGGGCTATAACTTTGATATGTTACTCATTTCATGAATCCTTATAAATTGTGAGATATAAGCTTCCAAATTCATCCATGTGTATTAGAGATCCTTCCCGGACAGCCTATAGTACAAAGTCTATAACGTTTTCTACATATGTCCAAATTATGCTTTCTTTATATTTCTGGAAACTAGACTCGAAGTGCTACAACTTTTGATTTGGAATCGCTTCAAAATTCCTTGTAGATAAAAAAGATATGAGCTTCTGAAGTAGGATCAATGCAACAGAATGTTTCCTTCTTCGCGATCGCGAAAGGCTGCATGCTGTCGGGATTCATTGGCACGTTTCTCACATTTTACTCACCGCGATCACGACCTATTCCCCGTGATCGCATAGAACACTGTTATAGCAAAAAACCAGCAGTTAACAATGGCCTAAAATGGTCTGAAACCACCCCGAAACTCACTCGAGGCCCTTGGAACCTATGTTCTAATACCTCATTTAAACTTGTTCGAGCCATAAAAACACTATCGTTAACCTCAAAATCTGCTAATTTTCTCAAATGGAAGCCTAAGTTTCTTAGAAACTTCTGAATTTCATATTTGATCAAAAACCCGACCAAACGATGTCCTAATAAACTGAAAATTTGCACGTATATCCAAGATCACCTACGGAGCTAGTGCAACTGTCGGAATTCCATTCCGACCCCGAATCAAAATCTCACCTATCAACCAGAATTCGCCAAAATTCGAACTTAGCCAATTCAAGCCTAATTCTACATTGGACCTCCAAATTCAATTATGATTCACTCCCAAGTCATAGATCACCTCCCGAAACTATCCGAATCGTCAGAAATCCATTCCGAGTCCTATAACTCATAAGTCAACATCTGGTTGGCTTTTTCAAACTAGCCTTCTCTTAAAAAAACTATTTGTCTCAATTCCAACCGATCTCTGACCGAATCACTTCAAACTCTACAAACACATATAATGAAGCATATAGAAGAATAGAACGGGAAAAATGGGGCGGTAACTCACGTGACGACGGGTCGGGTCATCACATCCTCCCCAACATAAATAAACGCTCGTCCTCGAGCATACCCAAAGTTGTACTAGAAGCAACCCAATAAGTGAATGACAATACCAAGAATATACTCGGGGTGATCCCACGTCACCCTCTCTCAATAAGGTCCGATAACATAATATAGCTGAAATCTTACACAAGATCAGAACCTCACATTTTTTCTTAGAGTAAACCCGAACCAGCTGTAATAATCCATACGTGCAACCTCGGCTGCAATCATATGGTATACCACATATCTCACCACGTGCAGCGATAACTTCCATTCACAGCAATCACCCACAATAACCAAATACTGATAGAAATACCCTTTTATTAGCTAAAGTCTTATCCCAACACCTTTATATACTGCCAACGGCAACTGAAACCCACAATAAACCGAACCCATCTCTCAGATCAACCATTCATGAATCCCTTTACCTCTTGAATGATACTACAACAGATACGGAGTCAAACCTCGATATTACCTTTCTAAGAGGCTGAAATCAAATATGTTTGTACTCAGTAATGACTCCTACTATCATCTCAACTACGACACGCAACTCCGGTGATATGACACCTCAACATCGGCCTAAGACACATCGTGCTCAACACTAGCACCAATGAGAAACGATCTGAACACACTCAAATCATGACAACTGACTCAAAAGAAAGAGTTGTACTTCAAATTCCTTCATACGATCACAACACAGAACTGAGATCCCATATCACATGATAGAAATAGAGTACCTGAATCCTCCTTGAAAGGTCATAACATCACGTGGCCTTGCCACAACGCACGATTCTATCCAAGCACTATTACCCATGAAGCACCTCAAGCCACCATGATCAACACGATCAACACGCATAGATTGAGGTCTGAAACCAAGCAATCCATCACACCCATAGTGAAGCAAGACTTACAAAGTAACCAATAGGAAACTATTCTCCACATCACACTGTTGTGGCGCGCAACCCGGCCCAAATAACATACCCGTAGCGGTGTACCACCCGACACAGATACCATACCCGTGGCGGCGTGCCACCCGATCCTCACATAGATCTCATAAAAGAAGACGCACATCGAGTCAAATATGCTCATTACAATAAACACATATAGCCTCATTCCCGGCCGCAAGAAACGCATCCGAAAAGTCCCTTAATACCAGAACTGACTCAATGGTAGAAACCTCTGCACTGACATCCGCCGCGAAGGCCCAATCAATAAGCAATGTTTGCCATCTGTCCGCTGGTCTCTGGAATACAAGCTACCCCCCCCCCCCCCCCAAAACATAATCCGATGTACCTTGCCATGCAGCTGTGGCATTTCCTGACATAGCCCATAACACATTAGTCTTGACCATCTGAACCTGGAACAACCAGTCTGTCATCAAGTATCATAACCCAAATTTAACATACCACTGCAAAGAAAGATCCACTCAGACCTCCAATTCCAACAATGGCTAGACGATGTCGGTCCACACGACCTCAAACCACTACATGGTCGGATCACGAGAATTTCTAGTCTCCAACACATATAACACATGAATCACTGTGCCTGATCCCACACTCTGCTGTACGAATACATAACACACATCAAGTATCCATTCATACTACGAAAGATATTCAAAATTTCCTGTGCCGTCAACAAACTCAAATATCCATAGTCGATCCAACAAGAAAATGTCGCAATGATACTGACATATCATCAATTTACATCACCTTAATCATCTGAAGATCGGCTCTTTAATCACCTGTAGTTGACCGTGCTACTCAAGAATTTAATGATTTCCCATTATGAACTGAACCAAAGCATTGAACCCGCAATTCTCAATTCTCCATATCATAACACACAGACCATACCAGACTAGCATGACATGTCAATTTTCAAACCATGGTGAAACACATCAAGAACTCTTTCTCCCAATTCCATTGCACAAGCTAAACTACCAAGACTGAATCCTTCTACCCAAACCATGTTAAGCAAACTGCCAGCACTTAAAGCTTTGCTGTACAATACCTGTAGGGCTCATTACCTCGAACACATACAATAATTAATCATATCCTTACCATACCGATTCGGTTCATTATCAAGCTATTCCATTTCATCTAATTTCCTTCCCGACTCGTCTTTAATTTGATATTCTCCCTTGCTGTAGCACCACAATACCTCGACCTAGGTTACCACACGAGACTCGCACATAAAACCACACTGTCCAAGACCCATAGGCAACAGAATACCTTCTCAAACGTTTCCCAGAAATGCCATATTCCAGAATGCTTTACCTTGAAGAATTTCCTGCGATTCTGAATTTTTTTACCATTACCTTCTAAATGCGGATACGTAGAATCCCATAATTAACACAAAGTACCACAAGTCTTGATCTTTTCTAATGAAAAGACAGTCTCTAGCCACATACACAAAGTTAAGACACCTGATTGTTACATGCAAAATCTTGGACACTTAAAACCAATCTCGAGAGTCATTCACTCTTGAACAACTAAAATTTACCTGCCTTAACGGAGAGAACCATCGTTCCTTATTAGTATTCTATCACCGCAGAACATGATATTATACAGATATAAACAACCATTTTCCTTCCATATACACTAAGCATTCTTTATCAACAGCAGTTTCAAATATCCTGGTATTTCCTCACATTTACGAAAGCACCATATAACCTTTGTAGAAATTTTTTTTTTTCCTTCACACGTGCCATCCTCGGCTCAATTTCTACAACCATAAATGATCCGCCATCATACCTCAAAACGGAACCAACATAGCACATAACCATGCAATCAGCTGACCGACAGAAACCTCTCCAACTTGGCTCGAAGCCATATATCAAGGCACTCTTAGCAACTCATAGCCCTTTTACCTCCAACGATGCCACAATGTTATAGTGAGATTAAACTCAAATCATTTACAAGTTTGTGAATACCCAGATCATCTAGCGCTGACATTCTCTGCAAATCTCGCATTCATTTCCACATCAGTTGAGTCCATTTTCTCAAATTTCAACACATACCCTTCAATTACACATGAGATATTTTATATGTAAGGATCATACCGGTCAAAACCCTCTGCAGGATATAACCCACCTGCTTCGCCTCATTTTAATATCTCCATATAGCTTCTACCATCATATACATAATACACAATCATATAGTTTTTCTGAGTCTGAGCTCATACCGCCACATGTATTACACCTCAATTTCCAGCTAGGGGATACGAAAATATTCTTCACGCGCCCATGCCTCGGGCTACACCACAGACCGAAATAGGAAACAAACACTTACAACTAATCTATTATCCATCAGACTCCTTCTTCACCACCAAGATCACATAGATACCCCTTGCAGTACTAACATACTCATCACATGGATATCCAGCCGCCATTCTGGCTAATAAGAACAACAATAAACATACAAGTCCAAAATACTTGCTCACACAATCGGCACCTCGGTGCTCAAGACATAAGCAAATATTCGGCCTCAATTCCTCCAGACTGGCCAAACCCAAACTCATGGAGATTACCTTTCGCCCATCGATCGGGGAATCACAAGCCATCAAGGCACATATACTACTGAGCGCTCACGTGCGCATACAGATGTGTGAAAGGAATTTCAAGAATTATATCTCAAGTTGAATAAAGTACGCACGACAAGAATTCCAAGAATGGGAAGTCTTCTAAAGGTTCTGCAGCCTCTCGAGGAAAAATACAGACGTCTCCGTACCGATCCGTGAGACTCTACGAATCTTGCTCATGACTCGTGATACCTAGTAACCTAGGCTCTGATACCAACTTGTCACGACCCAATTCCTAAATCCGGCCGTGATGGCGCCTCTCGTGAAGACAAGGCCACCAGACCGTTTCAATAACACCACTTAACGCAATTAATCAGTTATAACAAATCAAATCTAAATTTATGACATTAATTAATGTGAATACCAATACAGTTGGACGGAGATGTCACAAGTCACGATCATCTAAAGTGTACGGACACAACTACTACTGGACCAAAAATGTATAAATATACAGGCAAAACAGGGATACAAAGATGGAGTGCGGTGCCGCAAACGCTTGCGGTCACCTTGCTCAACTACCAGAATATGGTCTTCTATCCTGCTAATGACCCGTTATCGGTGAACAGTACCTGCAATTGCACGCAAGGTGCATGGAGTAAAGTGAGTACTTCCAACTCAGTAGTAATAAGAGAGAATATTATTTTAGCAATAAGAAAATACGTATGAGCACACCAAACTGCTATAAAATAAAGAACAACCCTTTTTCAGAAAACCGACATACTGTGAAAACCCCATTAGAAAATCCCAAGTTCAGTTCCAAAATCTCATTTGAAAATATGCTTTTTCGACATTTGCAAAGGTAATTTCAACAAGTAGGAAGTAATCAGAAACCTGCCCCCCGGTCTCAATATCAACTCACAGTATCCAACATCAGCCTCTCGTGCTCAGCACTCCTTAACATATAACACCAGGTATCTGGTCAACAAGGCAAATAACATTATATTTGCCAATGATATATGAGTGCTAAATGTCATGCCACGTAGTACAAACAGAAGTAAATGCATGAATTCTATGCAATGCACATGAATACGCTGCAGCGTGCAGCCCGAGCCAACCATGCATATGATTTAATGTTGACGGCGCTCACTGGAGGTGTGTACAGATTTCGGAGGGGCTCCTTTAGCCCAAGAGCAATATCATACAGTGCCAATAGTTACCGCTATTTCCATTACAACACACTATGTCAATAGTTACCACCGTATCCATTTCAACACACGATGCCAATAGTTACCACCATTTCCATTTCAATACACGGTGCCAATAGTTACCACCATTTCGATTCCAATACACGGTGTCAATAGTTACCACCATTTCCATTTTAATACACGGTGCCAATAGTTACTACCATTCTAACAAATAAAATATAGTCCAGAAAATAGTGAGATAATGATCGTCAGCCCGAAATATCGTTGAAGAATCATTTGTGTTTTCAAAACATAGAATTTTGGCTGAGTTTGCAAAAATAGTGTTATAAACCCTGGACTGAATTCAAACAGTATGCAAATCATGCTAACTCTGATATATCAATCCCTAAAGGATTCTACAAGTCGGCACAAGGCCCCAAACATGGTATCAAGCCCAGATAACATCAATATAGGGTGCGAAGCAATCACCTATATAGTATAATTCACCCCTCTAATTGAATCGAGTCATAATGTCCCACATATATGACCCTGCACTAGCCATGGAGTGTGTTTCTCGCCTCATATAGCGTCACAATGTGATATGCTAGGGTTCTAAATAATCGGCAATAAGCCCCAAACATTGCAATGGGCCCAAGTCATAATGATCACAACAAAACATTTAAAATTTAGCGGTAAAAACCAACAACCGGGACGAACCAAGTCACAATCCCCAACGGTGCTCTAGCCCACGCTCCGGTTCAGCGTGCAAGTAGCCACAGTACAGCATTAGGATGTGCAAATCCGGGTTTTCAAACCCTCAGGATTTCATTCCCAAGTATCACTCACCTTGAACAAGCGAAATATCAAGTTCGCAACGCCTTTTCCTCGAGAATCAACCTCCTCGAGTGCAGAATCTGAGCAAAACCATAAGGAATATGTTATAATAGGCTAATGGGACATAAACCCAATTGAAAGAACTCGAAAAAATACCTCAAAACACAAAGTTGGCAAAACTGAGCCCCGGGACCACTTCTCGAAAAAATTACGAAATTCATATAACCGGATTCCTCGTCTCGCCACGAGTCCGTATGTACAAAGTTCATCAAAATTGGAGTTGAAATGCCCTTTCAAATCCTAATTTTAAAATCTCAAGACGCCAAGACTTATTCCTCTATTTTAGCAAAAATTCAATGCTTTCCTAGATGAATTTCACAATAAAAACGAGGTTTGAGTCCAAGAAACTTACCTCCAAATGTTCCCCCTTAAATCTCTCGTCAGTCTCCTTCAAGAATCTCCAAAAACGAGCAACTATGGGTGTAAAATGACCCCAAAGTCGCAACTGATGTGTTTTAAAACATTATGCCCAGGTATTTCTTCATCCCGATCGCAGAAATTGCTTCGCGATCGCGGAGAACAAAATTTTCCAGCCCATATTTTACCCTTCGCGATCGCGGAGAGCAATTCTAGCTCCTCCAGACACCCTTCAGTATAATAGCCATAACGTTCTGCACATAACTCCGAATCACAAATGGTTTGATGTTCTGGAAACTAGACACAAAGATCTATAACTTTATAAGTCACGCATTTCCTGAATCTTTATATATTGGGATATATTAGCTTCCAAATTCATCCATGTGTATTAGAGATGCTTCCTGGACAACCTAGAGTGTAAAGTCTATAATGTTTTCTACAGATGCCCAAATTATGATTTCTTTATATTTATGGAAACTAGACTTGAAGGGCTACAACTTTTGTTTCGGAATCACCTCAAAATTCCTTTTAGATAAAAATATCTTAGCTTCCGAAGTAGGATCAATGCAACAGAATATTTCCTTCTTCGCGATCGCGAAAGGCTGATCGCGATTCATTGGCACGTTTCTCACATTTTACTCACCGCGATCGCGACCTATTCCGCGCGATCGCATAGAACACTGCTGTAGCCAAAAACCAGTAGTTAATAATGGCCTAAAATGGTCCGAAACCACCCTGAAACTCATTCGAGGCCCTTGGGACCTCAACCAAAAGCACATATATGTTCTAATACCTCATTCAAACTTGTTCTAGCCGTAAAAACACTATCGTTAACCTCAAAATCCGATAATTTTCTCAAATCAAAGCCTATCCGAATTGCATATTCGATCAAAAACCCGACCAAATGATGTCCGAATAAATTGAAATTTGCACGCATATCCAAGGTCACCTAACTGAGCTACTACAACTATCAGAATTCCATTCCGACCCCCAGATCAAAATTTCACCTATCAACCAGAATTTGCTGAAATTCGAACTTAGCCAATTCAAGCCTAATTCTACACCGGACCTCCAAATTCAATTCCAATTTCACTCCCAATTCATAAATCACCTCTCGAAACTAGAAATTGAATCGTCGGAAATCCATTCCTAGCCCTATAAAGAGACTATTTGTCTCAATGCCAACCAAACTCTGACCGAATCACTTCAAACTCTACAAACACATATAATAAAGCATATTGTTTGGCTAAAAAGTTATTCGAAAACTTAAATAGCTTTAAAACAATCAAAAAATGATATGGATTAATCGGAATCAAGGGTAATGTGATCTAGAGAATGTTAGATGATAGAAATCAGTGACTATAATGTAAAAATCGAGATATAAGAGCAGTAAGATATATAACAGGCTTTTTGCACAAGAGAGAGAAAGTTATATATTTTCAGTAATAAAATACACATGAGTCTTTACAAAGGGGGAGGTCCCCTTTATATACTAAGGGACCTTTCTCGAAATAATACAAAGAAAGTACAAGAGTTTGTGACCTCGATATACGAGTGTCAGAGCTTGATGTGACGTTGCATCGAGTCATGTCACTCGGCCCGTTTATTGTCTGGGGCCGGCCTTACTTGAGTCGACCATGATAAGGCCGCTTTCCTTGGTGAGGCCGTATGCGGACAGTACATGGCATGGGGAACAAAATTTGCCCAATACACATATAGAAGCATAAAATAGGGAAAACGGGGTGGTAACTCACTTGACGACGGGTCGGGTCGTCACATAACCCAGTCCATTTGTCCCGTTAGTATTGTATATTAACTCGATATTTTTATAGAAACCCATACAACTATTCTGAATCCATCTCTGACTGAACATAAACCTACGTTAAATCTACTAGAGCATATAGATCTACTAGACTATAACGAAAGAAGTTGGTAACAACAGAAATCTTTCTAAACGATTATAGACAATCATCTACAATAATCAATCTACTTACACAATATTGTAGAGAGACGTTCGACTCCACTTATTCGTTGAACAGTTTCGAAGTAGCAAGACGAAATAACTTTTCATCTTAAAGACATCCCAAGATATGAACGTATCATTGTACTGAATGAATCATGGCTTATCAGGATAATTTATTACCAACATTCCATGAGATTGTCCAAAAAAAAAATGGAATGTAAAAGTTTTCAATATTGATCTCGGCTAAATAGTTATTCGTGATGTATGTTTACACCAAACTAAATAGGAGTACTATTCTTTCAAAATTAACAAAACAAAATGAAAAAAATATAAAGTAAGATAGATATTTTATATTAATTAGATTACACGTCAAACACTATTTATATTCGGTAGCCGAAAATGTACATAAAATTTATACAATTTTTATATATAATATATAAAATATATATTTAAAAAATATATACAAATAAATATATATTTTCGACTATTATTTTAAAATGTACAATTATTATAAATAAAATTCGATTTATGGTGAATGACTATATTTAGAGAGATTTTAGGGTTTATTACTTGGTAGCTAAGTCATCATCTCTCTTTAAGTAGAGGGTTCTATTCATTGTAATTCATTCTATATCAATAAAAATTCCTTCTCTCTTTACTTTGTTTTGTAATACTTCTTCTTTTATTGTTTTACAACAACAGTGTCATTTTCCCAAATTTTTATTGTGTCTTGTGTGTAATAAACACGGATCCCTTAAAAGTTGACTTCTTGGTTTAGATGTGCATGTAACTGCAGTCATATCTCTTTCCTTTCAAAGATTTGATTTGAAAATTCTTAAATTAAAGCTAGCTAAATATGCAAATCTCTTTCATTTAAATGGATTCTTCTTATCGTACATAGTATCTTAATGGGGAAAAAACGAGTAGTCCTGCTTTTACTTAAAAATTCTGCCATAAGAATACTTTAATAGATCATATATTTGTCAATTTAATAAATTTTAATGAACATATATTTATTTATAATTTTAACAAAGTAAAATTAAAATAATATTCATGTAACAAAAAATTTGATAAAATTAAATCAGTCCAAATCAATATAATTAGTATAATTTAATTTTAATAAAAACTAAACTAACTCGATCCATATATTTATTACTTCACCACTGCCCTTGCTTAGAACATTTGCCTGAGAAATGGTCACTATGATAATGAAACCATTGTAACAAAAACGCTTTCCACCGAGCCCCATGCAATGCATCATACATTAGGTCAAAGTCTAGAAACTGGACCCACACAAATGCTTTAAAACTAATTATTTTGGATAACCCTTGGAAATTAATATTTTCACATATTTGATTGTGATTTACAATTATAGCTTTTATACTTGTTCATTTCCTCGGTTTGACTACGAATTTGAAGGTTCCTATATTATGATCTGCATTGTTTTTAAACTTAACAAGTATTTCTTCATACTTAATCAGAGGTCTCGGGTTCGAATCTCTGGCTATAGAGTTATCTTTGTTATAGAGCACTTTACCATCTATAAATATCGAACATTGAGTGGGAAACAAAAAAAGATATAGTTAGTTTTGGGAAAAAAATAAAGGAAGTCCTAGCAATTTTAAGACAGAAGAATTAAAATTTTAAAGCTTAACTAATTACAAATGTCAATTATATGTCCTAAAATTAAGGGCTTGTTTCGCCATAAGATATTTTTTACTTTGTGTAAATGATTTTTACTTTTTTCGGAATCAGTACATGGCCATGAAAAGTTCAAATTTCAGATGAAGTTGAATTTCGGGATATTTCGAAAATCTGAAAAACTTCAAAAATTTGTTTTCAAAAGTTTCACTTCAAATGACTCACAACAATATAAAAACAGCTCCAAATTTTATTTATATCTAGATACAACTCAAGTTTTTAAATACTATTTTTACTTGAATATATATTATTTTATTTTATTTTTTTTCGGAAATTTCACAATTATTACGTCCAAACGCCAACTAAGTTCTTTATCCCAATCAAAATGAGACTTAACTTTCTTAATAGCTTTTGCATCTAGGTATTATTCTGTTAAGGTTGTAATAAAGGTATTTAAGATTATCATGTCCAAACGCCTACTAAGTCCAAACGTCACGCGTGTTTGCGTTATAAACGGAATGTTTACAAAATAGAATTTAAATTTTGTATATACTAATTATGATTTTTTTCTTTCTATATCAATATAATTTCTTATCACATATATTTTAATTACTTTAAATATGATTTGATTATGTAAATGTTTTCTTATATCACCTATACTTAGAACTTGCGCCCTGTATAATATTGAGGTTAAGATAATAAAAAAGACAGTCCGATGCACTAAGCTCCCGATATATGCTGGGTTCGAAGAAGGGTCGGATCACTAAAATCTATTGTACGCAACATTACCATATATTTCTGCAAGTTATTTCCACGGCTCGAACCTATGACTTTTTGGTAGAGGCGGAGCTAGAGTGTCGCCAACGGGTTCGGCCGAACCAAGTAGCTTTGGTTCGAACTCTATATTTATCTTAAAAATTTCATTGAATATGTATAAATTATTGTGTTAGAACCCAGTAACTTAAAACGATTAGAATCCCGAACTCATAAGCTTGAAATTCTGGCTCCGTCTCTGCTTCTTGGTCACATGACAACAACTTTACCAGTTATACCGGGGCTCCTCTTCATTGAGGTTAAGATACATAAAAATAAAATTCATAACCACGAACCACCACCACCACCACCACCAACCCCCCCCCCCCCCCCCCAATTTGATTTTTAAATAGAGAGCCGTGAGGCGATAAATACTTACCTTCACTTAATATTTACATTATTTACATCAAAACATGTTATACATTTGTTGATTTGATGAAGGAAAGTCTCAGAGTAACGGCGAGAGTAACAAGTTCGAGCCGTATAATTAGCCAAGCCAATTGATACTTATATCAGGGTAGATGTCACATGGGTATTTTACTTCACTCGAATTCTGCCAGAGATGCACCTCTGTGCAGCAGTCAAGCACAACCTTGACTTCAGCCTTTCCAACACTTAGTTTTATTTTAGGGACGTTTGGACTTACAATAATTCAAGCAGCAAAAACAGTAAGTAAATGCATACATAATTTTGCAGGAATTCCCTTCCAACGCGTATTAATATGTGAATACAATAACACAATAAGTCAACCCTATGGCCAAGACAAAGAATTTCCTAATTCTCTACCCAAAACGATTTCCTAGCCTTAGGAATATACTTAGACGAAATTTGGCAAACACATATGCCACATGCTAAGTTCTGCCCATTTGGGACAACCTATGCGCAAACGTGTAACACTAACTCACAAAGTCAGTAATGATCTAAAAACGTTCCCATGATCAGCCATACTTGAAATGGGCAGTTGTAACCGCTCAACCGCCCTGTCATGTGCACTGCATATGTTTGATTTGGCCAATTCCTGCACGCCCAAGGCTGGAATTGTGCCCAGCCTTGCCCTTTAACATTGCTCCGCCCCAATGCCATTATCATAGCTTGCCACCCACTGACTTGGTCGTACACGCACATTGCCACAGCTGCCTGCCTTGTCAAGTCGCCCTCAACTTTATCAAATCTACCCATTTCAATTGTCATTACCCGTTCTGCATTGCCTTTCCTTGCCTTGCCTTGCAATGTCTTTGCCCCTTCTTTGACATAGCTTTGCCTTGCCATTGTTATACCAACCCTCATGTCCATGTGAAATTCTCCTTGCTTCCGTTCAAGGTGCGTTTGTCACCCCCGCATAGTCTGTCATGCCAAGTTGTCCGTCATGATGTTGTTCCATTTTTTAGGTTGTGTGCCAAGGCCATCATAAGAATCCTTGTCACAACCCACACCTACCAAGGAACCATGTCAATGGGCTCCACTCGAGTTTTTTGTCACTCCTTCCACTATTAAACTCCGTAGGCTCTGGAATTTTGACCTTGGTATGATCTGCCCTACGATGTGCTTCATCATTACTAACAACACGACGCATCAACATATTTTCTCCTTTCACATCTGTGCACTCTTGGCTTAGCCTGTTCATCTTAGCCTCAAGATAGGCGAGACGATTCACAATAGTCAGAAATTGATCCCAATCAACAGTTTTGACAGTGCTCCAATGCAGTAACGTTTTCCCTCAGTTCTGCATTTCCACCAACTGTCTTTCTCGAAATTCAACCAACGAACGTTGTGTCTTTGCCCCGATCTAGACACGCTCTGATACCATTTGTCGCAATGGTGTTTTATGTCACTCGAATGCTACCCGAGATTCACCTCCGTGCGACAGCCAAGCCCAACATTGACTTCATCCTTTCCAACACTTAGTTTTATTTTAGGGACGTTTGGACATATAATGATTTAGGCAGCAACAACAATAAGTAAAGGCACACACAATTTACAGGAATTTCTTTCCCACTCATATTAATACGTGAATACAAGAACACAATAAGCCAATCGTATGGCCAAGATAAAGAATTCCCTAATTCCCTGCCCCAAAATGATTTCTCAACCTTAGGAATATACTTAGATGAAATTTTGCTAACACATATGCCATAGGCTTAGTTCTGCCCGTTTGGGACAGCCTATGCCCTTATTTATAGTGTAGGATGCCCAATTACACTTGGAAGCCTTTAAGACAATTAGTTGACAAGCCCCAATTAATGAGCAACCATAGGAACATGCTAAAAACGTGCCCATGATCAGTGATGCTTGAAATGGGCAGTTGTAACCGTTCAACTGGCCAGTCATGTGCACTGCATATGTTTGATTTGGCCAATTCCTGCATGCCCAAGGCTGGCATTGCGCCAGCCTTGCCCTTTGACATTCTCCGCCCCAATGCTGATCATAACTTACCGCGCAATGACTTGGTCACACACGCCCATTGCCACAACTTCCCGCCTTGTTAAGTCGCCCTCAACTTAATCAAATCTGCCCGCATCAATTGTCATTGCTTGTCCTGCATTACCTTGCCTTGACTTTGCTCCTGTTTTTACATGGCTTTGTCTTACTATTGTTATGCCGACCCAGATGTCCAAATGAATATTGAAATTGCAAAGATAGTGGATATGAACCCATAACTTTAAAAATATAATAGGTTCTGTGATGACCCGATAGGTCATCTAGAATTTTAAACCCTAATTCCGTATTTTGAAATCTCAAATACCTTGTATTAGCATGTCTCGATTTACGTGCATACTACGGGGTTTTTTTTCTTTTCAAATAGCGTTTATGTTAAAAATTGATAAAAATATAAAAAATTGCCTTAAAATCTATTTGAGTTGACTTCGATCAATATTTTTAGCAAACGGATCCGGATCCATGTATTGACAGTCTCGATGGATTTGTTTCGTGATTTGGGACTTGGGCATACGCTCGGAATCGAATTCAGAGGTCCCTAGCTCGAGTTATCACTTTTTATCAAAATTTGAAAGTATAAAGGCTTAATGAATCTAAAAGTTTGAACAATATTTGACTTTGTTGATACCGGGTCCGTATCTTAATTTTGAAACCTGATATAGGTCCATTACTCTGTTTATGAGTTTCTATTTTGGTAGGAAAAGGAGTTGGTTTGACATGATTCAGATGTCCGGTTGTTAGAATAGCAATTCTATAGCTTTCTTGAAAATTTTATTTGATTTGGTGTCGGATTCCTAGTTCTAGGTGTTATTTTGACGATTTGATCACGCAAGCAAGTTAGTATGATGTTTTTGGACTTTGTGTGCATGTTTGGTTTGGTGTCCCGAGAGCTTGGGTGAGTTTCGGATAGGCCGTACGTGGTTTGGACTTAGAAAACTCAGCTGGTATTCTTCCGTTTTTGGTTCGGAGGCTTGTTTGAAGGGAAAAGCTGTGGTTGAGCTTTGAGTTGATCTTTGGAGCGAGGTAAGTGTCGTGGTTAACCTTGACTTGAGGGATTAAGACTTGTTTGTATATTTGCTACATGTCTAATTGTTGAGTACAATGTATATGTGAGGTGACAAGTACTTATGCGTTGTCGTTGGGTCAAAGCATGCTGGTGGGACTTGTTTCTTGTGATCTATTGATTTATTGATCATGATATGCATGCTTAGACTAATTAATTACTAGATTAATCGCTCTTTCCGCGTTTATGGATTATTTGTGATAATTGAGTATTGTTTGTGAAGTTGAGATTAGTATTGTGGAACCATTTTGATTTAAGGCTTGTTCTTGTTCGTTCTATCTCCCTATTATTATATGTTCACTATTATATCGTAGGGAAAGTGTTAATGCACGAAAGGGGTGTCGTGCCGTATTTGATTGTTAATGCACGAAGGATGATATCGTGTCATATTTGAGTGTTAATGCACGAAGGGTGATGCTGTGCCATAATGTGAGAGTTAATGCACGAAGGGTGATGTCATGACGTATCTATTGATTTATGATGAAAGTAAGAGTAAAAGCACAAATGGTGATGTCATGCTGTTATTATTGTCATATTGAGGTTGAGAGTAAAAGTACGAAGGGTAATGCCGTCCAGTTTTATTCATTGTGTTTATTCATTTTACTAATTAAAGTCATATCAAGTGTTCTGGTCTAGAAGGAAAATGTTCGGCGTCATCACGGTCCAGAAGGTGGGAATCTCGAGTCGTGATAGATTCAATACTAAAAATCATAAAAGTTGAACTCATAGGATTTAATCATGGATTCATCTATGTATATCATATCTCTTAAGGTGCTGTTCCTTTTTAGATCTTGCGTGAATACGAAATATTTCATGTACTGAATTATCTTTTTAAATTTGTTGTAAATATCACATGCAAATAAATTTTGAAAGTATGATTTAAAGAAGTAGTGAAATTAAATACGACTACAGGGGACGCGTACAGTGGAACACACGTGCAACCAATATGGTGGGAGCCAAAGAAGCACTCGGACTCACTACACTCTTCTTTACTCGGTTCGTTTACTCTTCTATGGTGTACGTAAAAGGTTGGTGGTCAACATATGTTAAATTTTAAAGGTCAATCTTTCCTTTATTTTTGTTATAAATACACTTCTATTTAAGGTGAATGTCTTTAATTAGAGAGATTCTAGAGTTCTATTCTTGGTAGCTAAATCATCCTCCTCCCTATAAATAGAGGTGCCCTCTACCATTGTAAATCATCCCTAACATTCTCTAAGTATCAATAAGAAGAACTCTCTCTACTCTTCTCTCTATTGCTCTTGTTCTTGCATTATTGTTCTTGTCTTTTATATTATTTCATAACACGTTATCAGCACGAGACTCTACCGTCTCAAGAACCATTCTCGAAAAATCTAAGGTATTTCCCTCTTCCTAATTTAATTTTCGATTATGTCTGACATTACGAAAAGAAAGTTCGTTGCCCTTGAAATTTCGGGCAAGAACTATATGACATGGGTGTTGGATGCTGAAATCCACTTAGATGCTATGGGTCTCGGAGACACCATCAAAGATAGAGAAAAAGCATCCACCCAAGAATGTGCGAAGGCCTTGATTTTCTTGCGCCATCACCTTGATGAAGGTTTGAAGATTGAATATCTCACCGTCAAGGATCCACTCATCTTGTGGAACGGCTTAAAGGAGAGATATGACAACCTGAAGTTGGTCACTCTGCCACAAGCACGATATGATTAGGCTCATCTGAGGCTCCAGGACTTTAAGTCCGTTTCTGAATATAATTCTGCAATGTTCAGAATTACTTCTAAATTGAAGCTATGCGGGGATGATATCTCCGATTATGATATGCTTGAGAAAACGTTTACAACGTTTCATGCCTCCAATATAGTACTGCAACAACAGTACAGAGAGAAAGGCTTTACAAAGTACTCTGAACTGATTTCTCTTCTACTAGTGGCTGAGCGAAATAATGACATGCTCATGAGAAATCATGAAAATCGACCCACTGGGTCTACACCACTGCCCGAAGCAGATAAGGTGCACTCTCATTATGCCAAACATGAAAAGGACCATGGTCATGGTCGTAAACGGGGTCATAGCCAGGGACGTAGACAAGGAAGAAATTCCAATGAAGTCCGTCAACCCCCAAGGAGAGATAACCGCCGAAAGCAGAAACGGGGTCATGAAGATCCTAAGGCAAATGGTTCAGAAACTATATGTTATCGTTGCGGTGGGAAAGGGCACTGGTCAAAGACTTGCCGTATTCCAAGACACTTGGTTGACCTTTATCAAGCATCTCGAAAGAGAAAAGGCCCTGAAATAAATTTTGTCTATGACGACAACTCGGACATCACCCACCTGGATGTGGCAGACTTCTTTGAGCAACCCGAGGGGAAAATAGACCACCTAATCGGCGATGGGTCCGTGATGAAAGAAGATGGAGTTATTTGATTTTATTCTACTTATTTGTATTAGTTAGTGAATAATCTAATAGTCATTAGTATTAGCTCGTATTAGCTAGTTCATGATGCAATGTTAGCAGTAGTTCTTTAGAATATCTTCAATATGCTCAAATATCAATAATATTTTTATTTTCCAGTAGGGGTAATCGACTAGCCTGAAAAACTAGTCGATTATCTACTATTTTCGCATTAAAGCTGAAAAATAATTGATCAACAATCGATTGTCTTTGTCTAACAATCGATTGTCGTTGAGACAGTGTAATCTGGAATTTTTCAAAAATCATCCACAATCGATTGTCTTTGTCTAACAATCGATTGTCGTTAAGACAGTGTAATCTGGAATTTTTCAAAAATCATCCACAATCGATTGTCTATGCATAACAATCGATTGTCTTAAAACAGTGTGTTCTGGAATTTTTCAAAATAGCCAACAATCGATTGTCTATACTTAACAATCGATTGTCTTAAAACAGTGTGCTCTGGAATTTTTCAAAATAGCCAACAATCGATTGTCTATACTTAACAATCGATTGTCTTAAGACAGTGTGCTCTGGAATTTTTCAAAATAGCCAACAATCGATTGTCTATGCATAACAATCGATTGTCTTAAGACAGTGTGATCTGAAGTTTTTCAAAATAGCAAATAATCGATTGTGTGTGTTTAACAATCGATTGTCAATGTTCAACAATCGATTGTTTGTGTTTAACAATCGATTGTTTGAAGAAAATGTTTAAACTGAAATTTTCAAACTGCAAAGTAATCAATTATGGATAACATATCTGATTTTGTTAGTCAACTGTTAGCAGCAAATTTTGAAAATATTATGTGACACAAACGAATTAAACTTGTTTATTCTTATGTTCATGTATCTCTTTTGTATGTCAAACTATGGGATAGCAAATATGGATATCTCACAAAGCGAACTTGGATCAACGTCCAACTGTAAAAGTATTTGCCTAGTTGATTCATGTACTACACATACAATACTCAAAGAAAGGAAATATTTCTCTCAACTTAATATGTGTAAGGCAAACGTTACTACAATCTCTGGAAGTAGTAAATTGATTGAAGGCTCCGGAAGAGCAATTGTAACTCTGCCCAAAGGCACGACGTTAATCATAGAGAATGCAATGTTCTCCTCCAAGTCTAAGAGAAACTTGTTGAGTTTTAAAGATGTACGCCGGAATGGCTATCATATTGAGACAATGGATGAAGATAATCTTGAATATCTCGTCATCACAAAGAATGTCTCCGGCCAAAAGAGGGTTATTGAGAAATTCCCGTCTTTATCTTGTGGCCTGTATTGGACAAGAATTAGTGCAATTGAGGCACATTCAACAGTAAACCAAAGGGTTACTGATTCCAATACCTTTGTACTTTGGCATGATCGATTGGGACACCCAGGATCGGTCATGATGAGACGGATTATAGAAAGCTCATATGGGCATCCGATAAAGAATTTCAAAATTCTTTCGAATAATGAATATCCTTGCACTTCGTGTTATCAAGGCAAGTTGATTATCAGGCCATCACCAACAAAGGTTGGGACTGATTCACCCACGTTTCTGGAACGTATACAAGGGGACATTTGTGGACCTATTCACCCACCTAGTGGGGCGTTTAGGTATTTCATGGTCTTGATAGACGCATCCTGTAGATGGTCTCATGTGTGCCTGTTGTCATCACGCAACCTTGCGTTTGCGAAATTAATGGCACAAATAATTCGACTACGAGCACAATTTCCAGATAATCCAATCAACTCCATTAGACTGGATAATGCTGCTGACTTTACATCCCAAGCATTTAATGATTATTGCTTATCAATCGGGATAAAAGTTGAACATTCTGTAGCTCATGTTCACACTCAAAACGGTCTTGCAGAATCGTTA
The DNA here is from genome assembly GCA_034376525.1 of Nicotiana benthamiana. Taxonomy (NCBI): domain Eukaryota; kingdom Viridiplantae; phylum Streptophyta; class Magnoliopsida; order Solanales; family Solanaceae; genus Nicotiana; species Nicotiana benthamiana. Next base: position 67,206,741 of record CM067334.1, on the reverse strand, counting down.
ATTAAACGCCTGCAGTTGATTGCAAGGCCATTACTTATGAGAACGAGGCTGCCCACTTCGGTATGGGGTCACGCCATCTTACATGCAGCAATGCTAATTCGTCGAATTACCACAAGTATTCCCCGTTGCAATTGGTTTTGGGTCATGAACCCAATATATCCCATTTAAGAATTTTTGGATGCGCAGTATATGTGCCTATAGCACCGCCATCCCGCACCAAAATGGGTCCGCAAAGAAGGTTAGGAATATATGTTGGGTTTGAATCGCCCTCCATCATTCCTCGAAACATTGACAGGCGACTTGTTTACTGCACGATTTGCAGACTGTCGATTTGATGAGACACTTTTCCCAAAATTAGGGGGAGAAGTTGGTGAAACCAAACGGGAAATTTTGTGGAAAAATGCATCATTATCTCATCTTGATCCACATACCTCTATTTGTGAAAGAGAGGTACAAAAGATTATCCATTTGCAAAGAATAGCAAATCAAATGCCTGACGCATTTACGGACTTGAAAAGGATAACGAAATCCCACATTCCCGCGGAAAATGTTCCAATCCGTATTGATGTCCCTGTTGGACAATCATCTAGTGTCATATCCAATGAGTTGAATGCACGCCTGAAGCGTGGCAGACCATTAGGTTCCAAAGATCGAAATCCTAGAAAGAGGAAAAAGAACGATCAAAATGATACCACGAAAGAATCTCATGATTTAACAAATTCTGAGATTCATGAAGAATCCATTGAGCCCGAGACTCTGGAAAATACGGAACTATCCCTAAATCCAATTAATATTGAGGCAAATATTAATCGAGTGGATATTGTGGTGGATAATGCCTTTGCTTATAATGTAGCATCTAGCATTATGCAAGAATGTGAGGATCTCGAACCTCAATCTGTTGAAGAATGTCGAAAAAGACAGGATTGGCCAAAGTGGCAAGAAGCAATTCAATCAGAATTGAATTCGCTGGCAAAACGTGAAGTTTTTGGCCCTATAGTTGAAACACCTAATGGTGTTAAGCCTGTCGGCTATAAATGGGTCTTTGTACGCAAAAGAAATGAGAAAAACGAGGTGCAAAGATATAAGGCACGCCTTGTTGCACAAGGTTTTTCTCAAAGGCCTGGTATCGATTATGAAGAGACATATTCGCCTGTAATGGATGCGATAACCTTTCGTTATCTCATAAGTTTTGCTGTCCATGAAAAACTTGACATGCACTTAATGGATGTAGTTACTGCCTATCTTTATGGCTCACTTGATAATGAGATATACATGAAAATTCCCGATGGACTCAAGGTGCCAAACGCGCACAATTCAAAATCTCGGGAAATGTTCTCAATTAAATTGCAAAGATCCTTGTATGGTCTAAAGCAATCTGGACGAATATGGTATAATCGTCTTAGTGAGTACTTGTTAAAAGAAGGCTATATAAATGACGCCATTTGCCCGTGTGTTTTTATAAAGAAAACAACATCGGAATTTATTGTACTTGCCGTATATGTCGATGACATAAACCTTATTGGAACCCCTATAGAACTCCAAAAGGCGATTGATTATCTAAAGGATGAATTCGAGATGAAAGATCTCGGAAAGACTAAACTATGTCTTGGTTTGCAAATTGAATATTTGGCAAACGGAATTTTTGTTCATCAATCTACCTATACAGAAAAGGTACTGAAACGGTTTTACATGGATGAAGCACATTCTTTAAGTACACCGATGGTTGTTCGATCACTTGATGTGAACAAAGATCCATTCCGACCACAAGAAAGGAATGAAGAGCTACTTGGTCCTGAAGTACCATATCTTAGCGCAATTGGCGCACTAATGTATCTTGCAAATACTACCAGGCCTGACATATCCTTTTCAGTTAATGTCTTAGCAAGATTTAGCTCGGCTCCTACGAGGAGACATTGGAATGGGATCAAACACATATTGCGGTACCTAAAGGGAACTACCGATATGGGCTTATTTTATGCCAAGAATTGCAGCCCGGATCTTGTTGGTTATGCTGATGCTGGATATTTGTCCGACCCACACAAGGCTCGATCTCAAACAGGTTATGTATTTACCTGTGGAGAAACCGCCATATCTTGGCGATCGACTAAGCAATCAACTGTGGCTACTTCATCTAATCATGCCGAGATAATTGCTATTCATGAAGCAAGTCGGGAGTGTGTGTGGTTAAGGTCGATAATACATCATATCCAAGACAAATGTGGTTTGAAGTGTGATAAACTACCCACAACTTTGTATGAAGACAATGCAGCATGTATAGCTCAATTGAAGGGAGGATTCATAAAAGGAGATAGAACGAAGCATATTTCACCAAAGTTATTCTTCACACATGATCTTCAAAAGAATGGTGATATCAATGTTCAACAGATTCGTTCAAGCGACAATATGGCTGATTTGTTCACAAAATCTCTACCAAAGTCAACCTTCAAGAAGCTAGTTCACAAGATCGGGATGCGAAGACTTAAGGACATAAATTGATGTTCTTATCAGGGGGAGTTTAATGCGCGTTGCACTCTTTTTCCGTTACAAGGTTTTGTCCCACCGGGTTTTCCTTGCGAGGTTTTTAACGAGGCAACCAATAGGCGCATATTCAAACATGTGTACTCTTTTTCCTTACTTTAATTTTTCCCATTAGGTTTTGTTTTAAGGTTTTAACGAGGCACATCATTGAATAAGACATTCAAGGGGGAGTGTTATAAATACACTTCTATTTAAGGTGAATGTCTTTAATTAGAGAGATTCTAGAGTTCTATTCTTGGTAGCTAAATCATCCTCCTCCCTATAAATAGAGGTGTCCTCTACCATTGTAAATCATCCCTAACATTCTCTAAGTATCAATAAGAAGAACTCTCTCTACTCTTCTCTCTATTGCTCTTGTTCTTGCATTATTGTTCTTGTCTTTTATATTATTTCATAACAATTTTGTTTTTCTCAGCTTTCTTCTATTTTAATTTTCCATTTTCATACTCAGTCATGTCTTAATAGACTGATGTATTTTGTTTTTGTTTTTATTTTTGTCCATTTTAATAAAATATTCTTCCGTCTCACTTTGATGTGGTATTATTTCCTTACTAGTTTGTTTTAAAAGAATATACTTTTATATTTCTTTTAGTTAGAAAATTTTATATTCATGCAAATACTATAGCAAATTTAAAATTATAAGTTTAAATTTTATTTATAGCCACAAAAATATTATGAGATTAAAATCGCAAATTTTAAAATATTTATTTTATACAAACCTTGTGCCAAATAAAACTACGATAAACAAAGTGAAAGGGAGGGAGTAATACTTTATCAAATTTATAAACTTTTTAACTACAAACTTTTTATTTGACTTTTAATGATAATAACAGCTCGGTGCACAAAGTATCTCACAATCATGTAGGGCATATGAAAAGGCCGCACCTCAAAGAATATAATGCAGGCAACCTACTTTACGTAAGTATTAATGAATAATTTTACGGCTTGAACTCGTGACTATAAATATATATCATGATATGTTTCGAATCATAAGATTTAATTAAGAAATCTTTTAGGTATTCATTAAGTTCTTATTTTTTTCTAAAAATTCGTGTCAAATTAAACTGTACCACATAAATTAAATGTATGCTATGAGGATGTTTGAATTTATTTTTTAACTTAAAAATTATTTTTTCTAAAATTTCATTTTTTTAAGCCAATCCAAACGGTATTACATGCATGCTTTCAAACCAACGTTTTTTCAGTTGCTAACTCAGTTTGTCCCCACTGAAATCAATGCACCGTCCGCCTCCAATTCTCCTCTTATGGTCTTCTCCTTCATTACATTTTCCCCACTGACCCACCACCCATTATTATACTCTTTTAGCATGAGTCTAGTTTTGGCATATATTGTACATGGTACTATTCCATTTCTATAACTATAAATACTATCATTTGAATGCAGCCAAAATGACACTACGTGAAGTGCAAGAACCTCATCATCCACTCCAAGAATCTTTAAAAACTACATCCAACATGAGATTCTTAGCTGGAAATTTCAAATCAAATTGCAACATAATACACTCCTCAAATTATAACTTGCTTTTTACTAAAAAGCATTTGGGATTTACACTTCCTACTTCAAGATGCTCTACACTAAGAAAATCGAGTGCTCGTGGATACAGGATTACGAGTTCGTGGAATCCAGGGTCGGGTCACTGCTCCGTCGGTGACAGAGCAGCTGAACTCCGACACCGGTGGATGGAATTCCAAGGTATCAAGAATTGGGAAGGTTTGCTTGACCCACTTGATGATGATCTCCGTAAGGAGATCTTAAGGTACGGGGAATTTGTCGAAGCAGCCTATCGCTGCTTCGACTTTGACGTGTCATCATCTACGTACGCCACTTGTCGTTATCCTACGAATTCAATGCTGACAGACTGCGGACTAAACAAGAGCGGATATAAGGTAATCAAGAACCTTTATGCCACGTGTGCGGTTCAAATGCCAAGTTGGACTAAAAGGTTCCCGAATTTTACCTCCCCATGCTCCAGCTGGATAGGTTACGTGGCAGTCTGCGAAGACGAGGAAGAGATCGCCAGGCTTGGACGTCGTGACGTGGTGATTGCTTATCGAGGTACCGCCACCTCATGCGAATGGCTCGAAAATTTACGTGCCACGTTAAGTTCTTTACCGGATGACATGGCACCCGAAAATTACGACCAACCCATGGTACAAAGTGGATTCTTGAGCTTGTACACAACAAAAAACAAATGTGACCAAAGTTTACAAGACACAATTACAGAAGAAATTGGTAACATTCTTGAAAACTATAGTGACGAGCCTTTAAGTATAACTGTCACAGGCCATAGTCTTGGAGCTGCCCTTGCAACATTAACAGCGTACGATATAACTACAAAATTTAGTCAAGCACCAATTGTGACAGTAGTATCATTTGGAGGACCTAGAGTAGGAAACAAAAGTTTTAGATGTCAATTAGAGAAAAGTGGTACAAATGTTCTCCGCATTGTCAACTCCGAAGATCCAATTACAAAAGTTCCGGGATTCGTGCTCGACGAAGATGATGACATGGCGGAAAAAGGGAGTGTCCATGTGGCAACGAAGGGGCTGCCAAGCTGGCTTCAAAAATGCATGGAGGATACACAATGGGTGTATGCTGAGGTGGGCAAAAAACTTAGATTAAGTAGTAAAGATTCTAAATTTAGCAGACCTGGAGATGTTGCCACGTGTCATGATCTCAAGACGTATTTGCACTTGGTGAACAATTTTGTAAGTGAAAAGGATGTAGAAAGGCGAGATCAAGAAAGAACTGCGGCTTTAGTTTGACAAATCTTTTCTTTACTCGGTACATTGAATAGGAATAGAAATAGGAGCACACGTGCGTTTTTTGAAACTACACACCAAAAATGTGTCAAGTGAAAAGGGTTTCCATTATTTTTGAAGGAGCTCTACTCTCGTTGCCTATACACCATAGGTTAGCAATATTCTTAATATATTGTGATCAAGTAATGGAAGTTAAATAGTCTGCATCATTCTTGAGTTACAAGCAAGCATGTTATACTGCACTAGTGCATAGCTTCCTTCTTTTTTATCCGTTGGGCACTAAAAAATTAGAACACAAAACGAGTTTTCTTTTTAGTCAGTCACATATATTACTAGAAATTTGATCAACATCGACCGTGTTAACCGAAAAACCAATCAAAATCGGTCGATTTTTCAAAAAATATATTTTGTTTTACAAAATCAATCAACTTCGATTGATTTTTTAGGGCAAAAATGCGGGATTGTGACGACCCGGTCAATCGTCTCATAATTTACCACTCCGTTTTTTAATGTCTGCTTCTTTTTGCCTTATTTATCAGTTCTTTATGTGATCGGGTTGGTTGGCTCGGGTTCAGATAGGATTTGATAAGGGTTTGAGACACTTAGTCTCTTTGGAGTGACATTAGGTTGAAAAAGTCAACCGGATATTGACATGATTGTTAGAGGGCTGGGATATGAGTTTCGATTTTTCGGTTAGCTTCGGGAGGTGATTTGGGACTTAGAAGCATGATCGGAATGAGTTTTGGAGCTTTAGAGAATATTTAGACTTGAATTGACAAAGTTGTTATCTTGGCGATTTTCGGTTGGTAGGCGAAATTTTGATATAGAGGTCGAAATGGAATTTCGAGAGTTGCAGTAGTTCCTTTGTGTAAATTGGGATGTGTGTGCAAAATTTCAGATCATTCGGACGTGGTTTGGTTGAGTTTTTTATCAAAAGAGGAATTCGGAAGATTTTAGAAAGTTTGGCTTGAATTCGATGTGTTTTTGTTGTTTTCATGTTATTTGAGGTGTTTTGAAGATTGGAAAAAGTTTGAATAAGGTTTTGGGATACGTTGGGGCTTTTGGTTGAGGTCCCGCGGGCCTCGGGGTGATTTCGGATGGTTGATGGAAAGGTTTGAGACTTGTGAAGTTGCAAAATTTTGCTTCTTTTGGTATTTCTGCACATGCAGATTGGGGACCGCATGTGAGACGCCGTATATGTGGAAGAGAGGTTGCAAAAGCGGAATCTGGAGGAGTTGGCAGGAACCATAGATGCGGTTGTGGGACCGCACATGCAAAGGCAAAAGTGCGAATGTTGATCGCAGATGCGATTTGTCCAGTTAAGTGAGGGACTGCTAAAGCGGTTCATTGGCCACAAATGCGGTACCGCAAAAGTGGAATATTGGTCGTAGATGCGAATATGTCTGGGCAGAAAGTATAAATTGTGGCCTTCACGATTTCGAACTGTTTTCACCATTTCTGTTTAGGCTTTGGAGCTTTTTGGAAGATTTGAATGAGGGATTTCAAAAAGGAAAACTCATTGAGGTAAGGAATTTGAACTTAAAACTCATTCCTATGCTATTATTTCATGGATTAGAGCTAACAATTATGAAAATTAAGGGTTAAAATTGAAGAAATTAGGGCTTGGAAACTTAGACCTTTGCTTGAGGATTTGAAGGACCATTTGAGGTCGGATTTCAGAAATTATGATATGTATGGACTCGTGGGGAGATAAGGAACCTATTTATGCCAAACTTATCGAATTTTGAGACGTGGGATCGGGGGTCGGGTTTTGGTAATTTCAGGATTTGTATCGTATTTTAATTATAGTCGCTTGGGCTTCGTTCCCTTAGCATAATTTGACGTCGTGATTTTGATTTTGGATAGATTCGACACGAGTGGAGGCCGATTCGAGGGGAAAATGCGTCGGCGGGCTAGAGATTTGATCGGTTCGAGGTGAGCAATAATTGCAAATATTTTTCTGAGGGTTAGAAACCCTGAATTGCACATCGTAGTGCTATATTAAGGTGACGTACACGCTTGATAATGAGCGTGCGGTCGGAAACTATTCGGGATTGTGACTTAGTCCGTCCCGAATGACGACTTAACGTGTATTTGACTGGAATCTATTTGCTATCGATTTGAGCTGAATGTCATATTTGGTCCTTGTGCCAACTATTTGAACCCTTTGAAAATTTATATTGAGATTTTCTCACTGCTTTGACTTTATATTTGAATTCAGTCATGAGATTTTCTACTGTTTTCATACTCAGCCATGTTTACTCTATTTTAATAATTAAATGATCTTTTAAATGATAATTGGGCTGAAAATTACTGTTTGTGGCTCGTGAGAATTTTTGACTGAGTAAGGCTAAGGGCCTATGTTGTGAGGAAACACTGATCCTAATTTGAGGCCTAGGACCTGAGATATGAATGTCACGAGGTGGCTTGATTGATATGAGGTCGAGAGCCTAATCATGATGTCACACGATGACTTAATATTGCGCTTGGGACGTAAGGGGCCCCTCCAGGAGTCTGCATACCCCCAGTAAGCACGGGTACCTCTTATGGTATGAGATTGAGCCCGACTATGGCTGGCATTGTTATGAGATATTGCCTGAGGGGCGGATTTATTGGTAATGTGCCCGAGGGGAAAACCTTTATGTGTTTATATTTCTTAATTGCTTGTCATTATCTGTTTAATAATTGAAAAGGTATTTCTGAATTTTAAAGTGAACTTAATGATTTCGTATTTTTACTGATTCACTGCTTTAATAGTTTTACTGCTTCATTACAATATATATTGCGCCTTACGTGATTTCCTGCTTTTAGTCTTTATTTATAATTATTACTCACTGAGTTGGAGTACTCAGTTTATCTCCTGTACCCCGTGTGCAGATTCGGGCGTTGTTGATCCTGCTAGCGCGAGTTGAGAGCTTCCGGCAGACATTCAAAGTTCACGAGGTAGTTGTTTGGTGTCCGCAGTCCCATGGTTCTCCTCCTTTATCATTTCTATCTTTTTTCAGACATTTGTAATAGGTTATTGACTTATTGTACTTGTATTAGGATTTATAGATGCCCATGACTGTGTTTGGGTTGTATTCCGCAACTTATGCTATTATATGCTACTTTTGATTATTTTATCATGCTTTAGGCATTAATCTTGTTTTAACTGTTTAAAATTTAATTGGGAAATAGTTGGCTGGTCTTGTTTTCATGAGAGGCGTCATCGCGATCGGGTCCGGGTTTAGAGTCGTAAAAATTATGTTTTAAGAAACCAATCAAAATCGGTTGGTTTTTCATATAAAATAAATTAAAATTAAAATTCAAAAAAAACTGACAAAAATCATTCGGTTATTTCAATCAATCATTTTTTAAAATCGACAGACTTCGATCGGAAATTTTATATTTTTAATAAAATCCATCGAAATCGATTGGTTATTTTTGTGCGAAAATACTATTAAAGAGTATAAATAAAATAAAATAAAGTCTTAAACCAAAATGTACTAATGATCTAGTGGTGGAATAGTATCCTGCCACATTACAAACCCTATTCGATTCCCAAACAAAATATTTTTTAAATTGCATAATTAAATGTACTGACTGAATTCGGTCGAAAAATACTGTGAACTTCAGTCGATTTTTTGGGCAACTTTTTTTCTTTTTGGGTCATTAGTGAAATTTTATTGGCCCATTGATAAATTGCAATTTTAAAAGATTTTTTTTTGGGTTAAACTTCTTTGCCCAAGCAACAAACTCACTTAAACTGGAACAAAGGAAGTATATAGTAATCTAAACGATTACCGCCATAAAACTAATAGCACCACTAGGGTGTTTATCGTGCGGATCAGACGGATATTTGTGCTTAATAGTTTGGATTATCGATTATCGGTTATCGATTTATCAATATAATAATCTATTAGCTAGCCAATTAATAAAACATCGATCGAATTGGTAACGAATTAGCGTGTATCAGACGGTTTATCGATTAAATTAAATAGACAACAAAAAAATTAGATATAAGGGAAGATTTAAGATAAGTCACCTTCGGAATGCGTTCAAATTCTAGCAGTTGTAGTTCATTCAGCTACAGAAATCAATTCATATGTTAATTCTTGGGCCATCCTTATAGTCTCCCCATAAATATCTATAGATAAGGATATGGGTTTCGAATAGTACATACTTTATATAAATAGAAAAGTAAAGGTGTTAATATAAAATTCTTAACGGATTAATGATTTATTCAATAAGAAAATTGAGTAATTCGGTTCAAGCCGTTAAGTCGTTAATTATAAAATTTTAGTTTGCTCATCACCCATTATTCCAACCCGATAACAATAAGCTAATAAATTAATTTTATGGTTCGTTAACGGTTACGATTCGATTTTAAACCGCTCTAGCCACCACCTCTTTGTTCAGGATTTTGTGCTGACACGAAATCCTTATGTTACGTTGCACGGGTTATTACCTCTAATATATAGGGATTTCAGGATCTATTCCCGATTTAATATCTGAAATTTAATGCTAGATTAATTCATAAATAGATTCCAAATTTCAGTTTGATGTTCTAATCTTTCGAGAATGAAATTCAGGATATAAGTTTGAAATTATAATCTGTAATTATATAAGGGTTCGGTTGGTTGGAATACGATTTATATCCGTATAAGTTATATTGAGATAAGTTATGCTGGGATTGGTTATGGTGAAATTGTTGTTTATTCATTGTTTGGTATGTTATGTTAAGAATGACAATTACATAATTTCTAAGAAGACGATATAAATTATGCCGGTGCTAATTATCTCACTTTCTATAAGATATAAGTTATCCCAGTGTTAAAATTAATACCGAGATAACTTATACCTGGTTTGCTAACCAAAAAAGTATTAAAATAGTCTTAAATTTTTATACCGTCCTTATACCTTCTTATACCTCATACCAAACGACTCCTAAATTAATAATTTAATTTATATACACTATCACGTAACTTCATTTGGTTTCGGTTTTAATTTGAGAGTTAGTACTTTCAGAGATTCATTCGGTTCGTACAAAATTCGGTACTAGCACTACAAGAAATTTGTCTTTTAGGGGGCGACTAAAGTCGCTACTACAGCCTTAAATGTCGCCGCTAAATATTTATAGCAGCCACATTGGACTTGTTGCACCTCAAGCCATTACTAAACCTTATTTTGACGAAAACAAAGTGTCACAGAAAGTTTGCCATGTGGTACTAATTATGTTCCATGAAACAGATTCGGGGGCGAGTCGCCACTGAAGAACAGAAGTTGCCATAAATAATAAATAACTATCAGTAGCAGCCTTTAATCGCTACTAGAGAGTTACTTTTAGTAGTAGTTGAAGTCGCCACAAAAACAATTGGCTATTACCAACAATTCTCGTATTGCAGCAATTGATGTCGCCACAAAAAATTTATAATCAGTGGCGACTAATATTGTCACCACTGAAACCTATTTAATTTAGCAATTATAATGACCAAAATTATATAAACGCATCCAATAGTATTTTACAAACACCAAAAGAATATCTTAAGTCGAGTATTAAATACTTCCATTACTAAAATGCGAATTACATATATAATGCATAATACTTCATTGTAATTGTATGCATATACATCCCAACAACAACAACAACAACAACAACTACCCAGTATACTCCCACCAGGTGGGGTCTGGGGAGGGTAATATGTAGACGAGCCTTACCCCTACCCAAAAGGGCAGAGAGGCCGTTTCCAATCGACCCTCGGCGCATAGGATAAGAGGAAATCAGCTGTAAAACAAAAACAAAGACAAAAACGAAAGCAAAAACAAAAACAATAGAGCATTAGTATCTTCCGCAGAAATAGCGTAAATAATTATCTAAATATAAGGAACATGAATACAATCGCATGCAATAATATCATACGGTAACTACCATAAACTAACCACCATTGGAGGGGCATAAGCTAAAACACAAATCAACTATGGGTATCCCTGCTGGCCCACACCCAACCCCGATAGAGGCGTGCGAAGAACTATCGGAGCCCCTAACCTACAACCCTGATTCTAGACCTCCAGACTCTCCTATCAAGGGTCATGTCCTCGGAAACCTGCATTCTAGTCATGTCCTGCCTAATCACCTCCCCCAATGCTTCTTAGGCCTCCCTTTGCCTCGCCGACCGCCAACAATCTCCAGCCGCTCGTAGCTCCTTACCGGGGCATCGGGGGCCCTCCTCCGCACATGCCCGAACCACCTCAACCTTGCTTCTCGCATCTTCTCATCCACCGGGACCACCCCTACCTTCTCCCGAATAACTTCGTTCTTAATCTTATCTAGCCTGGTGTGCCCGCACATCTACCTAAGCATCCTCATCTCCGCAACCTTCATTCTCTGGACATGAGAGTTCTTCACGGGCCAGCACTCCGCCCCATACAACATCGCAGGTCTAACCACGGCTCTATAGAATTTCCCTTTGAGCTTGTGAGGAACTTTCTTGTCACACAGGACCCCTGATGCAAGCCTCCACTTTGGCCACCCTGCTCCTATACGGTGGGTGACGTCCCCGTCGATCTCTCCGTCCCCCTGAATCACCGACCCAAGATATCGGACGTTGTCCCTCTTGGCGATGGCCTGAGAACCAATCATCACATCCCTGCCTACCTCACTCGGCTCGGCGCCAAACTTGCACTCCAGGTATTCTGTCTTAGAACTGCTTATTTTGAAACCTTTAGATCCCAAAAGAGTAAAATACTAAGTGCCTTGAACCCCAACCTGGCTGTCTCTATTGTTTAAGAACCTTGTCCCTGCTATTACACACACAAAACATGATTATTTTAACGCATTTACCGTAAGTGCACTGCATAAAAAAATTTCAGTATTAAGATAAACTGCTCTAAGATAAAATTTCAGCATTAAGATACTTATATATCATACAAAAGTTTTATACTATTTACTTCCATACAGCATATCAGAGTGTCTTGCCATTCCGATGCACTGAAGGGTAAGTTTAGTACATGTACTTGTCCAGAATCGTTAGTTTGTGTACTAATAGCAGCACTTCTCTCAACCAATTCATTCATAACCCTAAGCAACGGACAAAATGGAGTGGCACCCAACAACTTCGAGCTCACTTCAGTCACATTTGCAGTCACTTCTTCATTAAGAAGTCTACCAATAAAACAATGCAATCAATCAGATTAAGAGTCAAGACAATAATGTTGAACTATATGAGACTAACTTCTAACAGTACATATAAAAAGCCCTCTCCTAGTAGGAGATTCGTCATTAAGTTGAATAATGAATAAGAGAAATTGATAACTTAATAGGACAAATAATTCAAAACGTTTAAAAAGAATAAGACATATACTTTGTTGTTGGAATTTCGAGTGATGTATCAAAGCAAAAATACATATAACTAAAGCTAATAGGGCAACCAGAAAAAAACCTATTGTCCCCGGCGAATTAAGAAAAGAAGATGAAGTGTTCTTGGAAAGACGAAGATATCTTTATCCCACAGCATATGTATAAGTCAATTTTTACTATGCTGTACTTGAGAAATTAGCAGAGAACCTTAGCATCTTTCGGGAAAACTCACAGTTAGAGATTAGGGGCTTGCTCTGATGGTAAGCAACCCACACTTCCAACCGAGAGGTTGTGAGTTCGAGTCTCCCCAAGAGCCAAGGTGGGAAGTTCTTGGAGGGAAGGATGCCGGGGGTCTATTTGGAAACAGCCTCTCTACCCTAGGGTAGGGGTAAGGTCTGCGTACATACTACCCTCTCCAGACCCCACTAAGTGGGATTATACTGGGTTGTACTTTTTCACAGTTAGAGATTATATCACTTAACTCTCCCGCAAAATGATAACTCTCTAGTTGTTTCTTTCAGACAGGAAAGAGAGCATTAGAGAATACCAAAATAATTTACTACTTCAAGAGCAAAAAGCAGTGATATCTTTCCAAGTTAATGTTGATGGTTTTATCTGAAAGGTTAAGAACATTAACCTAAGACAAGGGTAAAAGCCATTTAAGTTCATCTTCTAGATTAAAGAACTTTAGCACACTACATAATCCGAAGTACACTTGGATGAAAAATATTCATACCTTAATCAGATGATGAAAGTATAAGCGTGTGTGATCAACATGAAAAGAGCATTAGAATCACCGATGCATAATTCATTATTATATGCCAAAAGTTGGAGAGTAGGGAACACATTAAGCTTATAGTTCCCAGTAGAAGAAAAAATACTCCAGTAACTCAGTTTATAGTAGAACAATTGAAAAATGTCAATCTAAGTTCAGTAGAAACATAGGTTAAGAGTAACAACAACTACCCAGTATAGTCCCACTATGTGGGGTCTGGGGAAGGTAATATGTAGACGAGTCTTACCCCTACCCGAAAGGGCAGAGAGGCTGTCAAATATAATGATAAGATATTCTTTCAGTATGACCCCAATGCTTGACAAGAGTTGAATTGATTTTTCTATCTTGTGTCTGCTATCACACTGCAGATAAGATAATGGACTCAACTAAAGCAGTGTGTCGGCCTTATTCACAAAAGAGCACCCGGTCCTGCAAGAATCATCATCTTCTTCTCTAGGTTGTCTACTCTCAATCACAAAACCTATCACTAATTCTCAAAAGAATCAAATGTTCTCTTTATCGATCTCAAAAGCTCTAAGATACAGAAAATTAGCTTACAATGCCCTTTTTCTTTTTTTACAAGTAATGATATTTTTATAAATGGAGTAACAACACTAAGTGCCCTAAATTTACAGTGTGCAAAGTCCCGATCATATCTAGGTAAGAGAGCTTCCTTAATTCTAATCTATTTCTTGGCTATTTAACTTCAAAATTGTAACATAATAGTTACTATCAGATAAGTAGTGACATAGAAAGGATAACAATCATTGTTAAAAAAGAGTGGATAGACTATCAGATAATGCAGGTTTCCGAGGACATGACCCTTGATAGGAGAGTCTAGAGGTCTAGAATCAGGGTTGTAGGTTAGGGGCTCCTAAAGTTTTTCGTACGCCTCATCCGGGGTTGGGTGTGGGTCAGCGGGGTTGGGTGTGGGTCAGTAGGGTTACCCGTAGATGATTTGTGTTTTAGCTTATGTCCCCTCTATGGTTATTAGTTATGGTAGTTACTGTATGATATTATTGCATGCGATTGTATTTACGATTCTTATGTTTAGATAATTATTTACGCTATTTCTGCGGGAGTTACTAATGCTCTATTGTTTTTGTTTTTGACTTTGTTTTTGTATTACTGATATTTTTCCTTTTATCCTATGAGCCGAGGGTCGATTGGAAACAGCCTCTCTGCTCTTTCGGGTAGGGGTAAGGCTCGTCTACATATTACCCTCCTCAGATCCCACCTGGTGGGAGTATACTGAGTAGTAGTTGTTGTTATTATGGCCAAGCAGTTGCAATATATTCAATTTGACTGTGGGCAACTAAATCTCTTGCAATATCAAAAGGATTTGGCTCCATATATGCTCTGTGTGTCTCATTTCAAAACCCCGACGGTATGCAAGTATATTTTACGAATCAGAAAAAGAGCTGGACAGAAGCATAGAATGGAGGAACTGAAAATTGGTAACAAACATACTTTGTGTTTCCTGGTGGTGCTGTTGAAGGCATATCTTAAAGAAGGAAAACTTTGTCAAATGCATATCTCTCAGCACCTGACAAGTGATATCGGGTCTAAAACGAAAAAAACAGTGTACTAATTAGAATGACCCAATGAATTCAATGGTCGTGGAAGATAATGCTTTGTTTATATTCCTATCTTCAGAAAAATGAGAAGCCATTAACTTCTGATACAACAAATCGACATTCCACGCATATGATCAAGTGTTTGAGGACACCCCTCTTTTGTTCAATAGCAGATTACGCAAAATCACATGATAAAGTTATAGAAGAGGTATTCAAAGAAGCAATATTAAAATCCAGACAGACAGCATATTTCCAATCAAAGACAGGGAAAAGTGACTTATATTCTACTTAACAACAACACAGCCATATATGATACGAGCCCGAGAAACCTTTTTTGCATATATACACCCCTCCTAAAGCCAAACCAACAAAAACCTTTTTTCCTTTTCCCGCTCGTACACTGTTGGAGGCTATATATGTAAAGGTAGGATAAATGATGAACATCAGATTTGAAACCACAACCACTCTTCAATGCTCAACTTCCAAACCTACCAAAAGTTTAAGCAGCATTACAGATGCACCTGCAACATATTGCAGCAATTCTACTCACACCTACAAGAAGAATATATACAAAGCACAACAACAGAGGAGGCAAAAGAAACAATGAAACACACACTCAAGTAGGCAGCGGAACCAAATAGCCAGTAAAGGTTACCTGTAATGCTTGATTGAACGAACCCAAAAATTTCTGTAAATCGAAGGTTGTTTTAGCTAAAAAGTAATCAAAGGAATTCATCATAAAAAGCCAGAGCCACTAAGTTATTTTCATATGAGAACTGTTCCCATTAGCCATAATCCCACAATCTTTTTAAGGTTAAGTATTTTATGAGATGCAACTACGTCACAGTCCCAAGTCGATGTCAGCTATATGAATCATCTCTGCCAATTATAATACAAAATTACAGTAAAGTTTCCTGCACATATAATGTAAAGAAAGTGACAGTGGCTGTAAGCTTGTAAATAGGTTAAGGGTTGAGTTGGATTTACTTGTTAGATATATGGACTTATACTACATATATGGACAATATGTGGATTAATTATATGTTACATGCTATCTTTTGGTTTGGCCTAAATTAGTAGTCTTTGGATATTATTATTAAGTAGGCAAATACATTGTCATATAAAGTATAGAGTATATATATATAATTTATGTGTAGATACCCATAAAGAGTAACCTTAGTTAATGATGGGCTAACTAAGGTTAAATGCATGTAACTAAGGTTACATGCTTATAAATGAGGGGGTTATGGTTCCTATTTGATGCAAGAACATATCTCTTCATTTTCCCATTCTTGCTAGAGAGAAAATCTTTGTCTTGCACATCAAGTGGAAAATCCAACCCCGGACGATTTCCAAGCCGGATCAAGGAGCTTCCACCTATGGATTCAGGTACGCTTCCGCTTATGTTATAGTTCCAAATAATTTGATATAAAGGTTACAGTTTTATAGTCGGATTTATTCCAACAATTGGTATCAGAGCCAACTTCATATTGGGTTACTTGGAAATCAAATTGCTTGTAAAATCAATTGTTAAAGTTTGATCTAAGATTGTTCGTGGACTTTGTTTTTTTCTTTTTTAGAACCCAATCAACCAATTAAGTTTACTGCATGCCTACGTTTTGGATTTTATTATATGATGACATGATTTAATGTTTTATTGATTCTTGAATGGCATATAAATCATTCAAAATAGTGATTTGATTGACATCATGTATTCGGTTTGGGCGTGGAGTTCTTAAAGTTGAAACTGCCATAATTTTATGGATTACAATTTACATATGGTATTATGTTCCTGCTGCTTATTCCTTTTAAAATAATCCGTAAAATTTTATCCGTAAAATTTTGGATACGATTCTAGATAATTTCAGAATAATCTTGTGGGAAGATTATTTTCCGGTTATGAAAAATAAAATGAAATATTTCTTGGGTTGCCATCGTTTACACGAATTAAGCTTTAAGAAAATAAAATCTTGAAATTGTTTGTTTCTCTGATTATTTTAAGAAATTCATATATATAAGATCCATACATGCTTTGGTTTGTTATGTTTTGATTGCATGATTATGAATTGTTTTATTCAACTATTTCTATAGTTCATGTGTAAATTTTGTCAATAGTTGAATTTTTACAATTAAATCATGGATTCTAAATACTACATCTTTGAAGGGTTCCTGATCAGTTGCAGTAACTTGGTTTTTTTCCAAAGATAATCTTTTTAAAATCATGATTTAATTTAAGGTTGTATTTAGCCAGCTTTTAATCCATGGATTCAGAATGTATTGGGTAACTTGTTGAGGTCACTGCTGTAGATTAATTCTGGCAATTTAAGAGAGAAACGTTTTTTTTAATTAAGACATTAATGTAAAATTAATTAAAGAAACGTTTTTTCCATTATTAAAGAAACATTTTTTTAATTAAGACATTAATGAAGACAATTAATTAAAGAAACGTTTTTTTTCCATTATTAAAGAAACGTTTTTTTTAATTAAGACATTCATGTAAAATTAATTAAAGAAACGTTTTTTTAATTAAGACATTAATGAAGACAATTAATTAAAGAAACTTTTTTTTCCATTATTAAAGAAACGTTTTTTTTAATTAAGACATTAATGGAGACATAATGCAAAATTAATATTATAACATTAATCTTGCATTATTTATTGAAACGTTTTTTTTAATTAAGATATTAATGGAGACATAATGCAAGATTAATATTATAACATTAATGTTTTGTCCATTATTATTCAGATTTTACATTATAAACATGTGATTTTCGGTTGAGATTCAATATATGGCTTAAAGAACTAATTAATTTTGCATCTCATATTTTAAATTAACCAATTGAAACATTATGTTACCAAAGTAAACTCTTTTGTGAAGATTGATTGATTTTAAGATATAAGATGACTATGTATGTTCGTATTCCATGCGTTTAACACCGGCCCAAAGGAAGGTTGTTATTTGGCAGGAAATTCGAGCATGCTTGTGGTGATAAATATGTGACAATTATTGAGTTTTCCATGTGAATATTAAGTCGGCCCAAAGGAAAGCTTGATATTTGACAGGAGTTCATTGTCAATATTTGATTACTACACCAAGAGTACCAATTACAAGTTGTTTTTCTGTCCAAAGACTAAAATCAATGTTGTGCTAGGTATCTTGTAATGGGATTTGCCTATTTTGAATATATATACTAAAGTTAAAATTCAAATAATTGTAAGCATGTTTTAAGTTGTCCTTGTTCTATTTTCAATGAATTCTTCAGCTGCCACAATATCTGCGAACATTAACAGCATCCCTGTGCTTAATGCCACAAATTTTAAGGAATGGAAAAAAAACATTATGATAGTTCTCGGTTGCATGGATCTAGACCTTGCACTTCGGATGGAGAAACCTACTACTCTTCAGGATACATCTTCTTCTAATGACAAGAAGGAGATGGAGAAGTGGGAACGCTCAAATCGCATGAGTCTTATGATCATGAAACGTGCAATTCCAGAATCTTTTAGGGGCACTATGACTGAAGAAAATAATGACAAAGTTTTCCTTGAGGACCTTGAAAAGCGTTTTGCACAAAACAAAAAGGCGGAAACTAGTACTCTTTTGAGTAAACTTGTTTCCATGAGGTATAAAGGCAAAGGAAACATAAGGGAGTACATTTTAGAAATGTCTCATATTGCTTCGAAACTAAAGTCACTCAAGTTGGAATTACCTGAGGAACTGCTTGTGTACTTAGTTTTGATCTCTCTCCCTGCACAATTTAATCAGTTTAAGGTCAGTTACAACTGCCTAAAGGAGAAATGGACTCTTAATGAACTCATGTCACACTGTGTGCAAGAGGAAGAGAATCAAGCAAGATAAGACAGAAAGTGCTCATTTGGCATCATTTTCTAAAGACAACAAGAAAAAGAAAAATAAGGAAGTTGCGGTCTCAAGGCCCGAGAAGAAGCAACATAAGGAAATTAAGGTTGAAACTACAGAATCAGGTTGCTTTTTCTGTAAGGGGACTAATCACAAGAAGAAAGATTGTACCAAATACCACGCTTGGCGTGCGAAAAAAGGTATATCTCTTGCTCTTGTTTGTTCTGAAGTTAATTTAATTTCGGTACCTAAAGATACTTGGTGGGTAGATTATGGTGCTACTACTCACATAAGTATATCTATGCAGGGTTGCCTGAACTGCCGAAAACCAAGTGATGGTGAAAGATACATCTATGTTGGTGACGGCAAAAGGGTCGAAGTTGAGGCTATTGGAAATTTTAGGCTATTATTTAAGACTGGTTTTTATTTGAATTTGAATGAGACTTTTGTTGTACCGTCTTTTAGACGGAATTTAATTTCTGTTCCCAAATTGGACATATCTGGTTATCCATGTTCATTTGGTAACAATAAAGTGAGTCTTTTTCAAGGCTCAAATCTTATTGGTACTGGTCTTTTATCAGCATATGATAGCCTATATTTGTTTGACATAATAACCTCACATAGCGAAACTTTGCATACAAGTTCTAGTGGTACCAAAAGAAAATTATCTAATGAGAATTCTTTATCACTCTGGCACAAGCGTTTAGGTCACATATCCAAACAAAGAATTCAGAAACTCGTGTTAGATGGAATTCTTGATTCTCTTGATTCCTCAAATTCGGATATTTGCATTGAGTGTATCAAGGGTAAACAAACAAACAAGACGAGAGTAGGTGCCCAGAGAGCTTCGGATGTCTTAGAATTGATACATACGGATATTTGTGGGCCATTCCCTACACCTGTAGAAATGGTCAACAATACTTTATCACATTCATAGACGATTACTCTCGTTATGGATAGCTATATCTCATTCATGAGAAGTCCCAATCTATAGACGTGTTCAAATCATATAAGGCCGAAGTTGAAAATCAACTAAGCAAAAGGATTAAAACCGTTAGACCTGATCGTGGTGGTGAATACTATGGTAGATATGATGGTTCATGTGAACAACGTCCAGGGCCATTTGCCAAATTCCTAGATGAGTGCGGGATCGTACCTCCGTACACTATGCCAGGCAGTCCTACTATGAATGGTGTAGCTGAGAGACGAAATCGGACACTAAAGGACATGGTGAGAAGTATGATTTGTCGTACTACTTTGCCAGACTCACTCTGGGGAGAAGCATTGAAAACCGCAACATATATTCTTAATAGGGTTCCAACTAAAGCTACAATAAAAACCCCATATGAACATTGGACTGGACATAAGCCCAGTATAAAGCACTTACACATTTGGGGTTGTCCAGCTGAGGCAAGGCCTTACAGGCCAAATGAAAAGAAACTGGATTCTAAAACGGTAAGTAGCTATTTTGTTGGATACTCTGAAAGATCTAGGGGGTATAAGTTCTATGATCCCACTTCTACAACTATTTTTGAGACGGGTAATGCTCGGTTCTTTGAGGATATTGAGTTTCGGGGGTGGGGAGATAAAATTAGAAATTTTGTCTTTGAGGAAGAACATGTGTCTTTTCCTTCAGTTATTGATCTTGATCAGGGTGTTCTCATTCCTGACACGGATCACACAACTCCAGTTCAAGACAATCTTGATAATCTCCCTAATCAAGTTCCTGATATCATTAATGAAAATCAAACTCAACAACCTCAAGAACCTGAAGTGCCATTAAGGAGATCCACTAGAGAGAGGAGAAGTGCAATTCCGGACGATTATGTTGTATTTCTCCAAGAACAAGAAAGTGACATTGGACTTGAGGAAGATGATCCAATCAACTTCCGTCAAGCCATGAAAGGTTCTAACTCTCAAAAGTGGATTGATGCAATGAATGATGAGATGAAGTCTATGAGCGATAACGGCGTTTGGGAGCTTGTTTCATTGCCCGAAGGTGTTAAACCAATTGGTTGCAAATGGATATTTAAAACCAAGAAGGATTCACAGGGCAATGTCATTAGGTTTAAAGCTCACCTTGTCGCAAAGGGCTACACTCAAAAGGAAGGCATTGATTATAAAGAGACTTTCTCTCCAGTTTCATCGAAAGATTCTTTCAGGACAATAATGGCACTAGTAGCACATTTTGATCTTGAACTTCATCAGATGGATGTTAAGACAGCGTTTCTCAATGGTGACATTGAGGAATCAATTTATATGGTGCAACCTAAAAACTTTGTTTCGGGAGACTCAAAGAAAAGGGTTTTCAAATTAAAGAAATCTATCTATGGGCTCAAGCAAGCTTCCCATCAATGGTATCACAAGTTTCATGAAGTCATTACATCTTTTGGTTTTGAACCAAATATTGTTGATGACTGTATATACCATAAGTTCAGTGGGAGCAAACATATTTTTCTGGTTTTATATGTCGATGACATACTGCTTGCCAGTAACGACATAGGATTACGCGAAACTAAGAAATTTCTTTCAAAGAAATTTGAAATGAAAGATCTTGGTAATGCCTCTTTTGTATTAGGAATTCAGATACATCGAGATCACTCCAAAGGTGTCTCGGTCTGTCACAAAAGGGCTATATCGATAAGGTTCTTAAAAGATTTGGCATGCAGGATTGTAAACCAGGCGACACCCCTGTTGCTAAGGGAGACAAATTTAGTCTCAAACAGTGCCCAAAGAATAGTTTTGAAACCACAGAAATGGAGAAGACACCTTATGCTTCGGCTGTAGGGTGTCTGATGTATGCTCAGGTATGCACACGACCTGATATCGCATACATTATTGGGATGCTGGGCAGATATCTCAGCAATCCGGGAATGGACCATTGGAAGGCAGCCAAAAGGGTCATGCGGTACTTACAGAGAACAAATGATTACATGCTCACATATCGGAGATTGGACCAGCTTGAGATCATCGGTACACCGACTCCGATTTTGCTGGATGTCAAGATAGTCTGAAGTCTACATCAGGCTATATCTACATGCTTGCTGGCGGTGCTATCTCTTGGAGAAGCATCAAGCAAACTCTTACGGCGACTTCCACCATGAAAGCGGAATTCATGGCATGTTATGAAGCATCCAATGAGGGATTATGGCTGCGAAATTTTGTTAGTGGACTGCGCATAGTAGACAGTATCAAAAGGCCACTCAGGCTATTATGCGACAACAGATCAGCAGTCCTTTATGCTAGCAATAACAGTAGTTTGACGAAGGCAAAGCATATGGACGTCAAGTTTCGGGTTGTTAAAGAAAGAGTACAAAATGGACAATTGTGCATAGAGCACATCAATACAAACTCCATGATTGTGGATCCGTTTACTAAGGGATTGCCACCCAAAGTATTTCATGAGCATATTGATCGCATGGGTGTCAAATCAGTTGAGGATTATGAGTTTTAGTGAGAGTTTGTGTTATACAATTATGTATTGTCCAATACATTTGGTAATTCGGTCTTTAAGGTTTTATCTGCAGATATTCAGTCTTAAAGTTTTATGTACTCTTATGGTTTATGGTTGATCTCAATAAAGTGAATCAGTTGGAAATGGACATTCTATTTCAGACCACACTTTGTGTTATTTCCATGCTACACACCTATACTTGATCCATGTCGTTGGTTATATTGATATACGTGATCAATGTTGGGTCTAGTTACGCAAGAGTAACTAAGATCTTTTAGATCCTATGTTGATATGATTGATGGACCGGATTGATCATGACTATTTTATTTTGATAGCAATACTGAGCTCATAAAGTCATAATGTAACATATAATACTAAGGTTTGTACATATGCATGAGTATATCGTCCAAGTGGGAGATTGTTAGATATATGGACTTATACTACATACATATGGACAATATGTGGATTAATTATATGTTATATGCTATCTTTTGGTTTGGCCTAAATTAGTGGTCTTTGGATATTATTATTAAGTAGGCCAATACATTGTCATATAAAGTATAGAGTATATATATATAATTTATGTGTAGATACCCATAAAGAGTAACCTTAGCTAATGATGGGCTAACTAAGGTTACATGCATGTAACTAAGGTTACATGCTTATAAATGAGGGGGTTATGGTTCCCATTTGATGCAAGAACATATCTCTTCATTTTCCCATTCTTGCTAAAGAGAAAATCTTTGTCTTGCACATCAAGTGGAAAATCCAACCCCGGACGATTTCCAAGCCGGATCAAGGAGCTTCCACCTATGGATTCAGGTACGCTTCCTCTTATGTTATAGTTCCAAATAATTCGATATGAAGGTTACAGTTTTATAGTCGGATTTATTCCAACATTACTAACTATACAAATAAATAAAAGCATCATGATTTTGTTGAGCCTGAACTTGGTTTTAAAAAATTTCTCAAAGAAGATTCTCTGATCTTTTATTGATAATCAGGAGGACAACCACCAAACAGGTTACGAGTTAGGTATTGTATTAGGTATTTCCAATACTTAAGCTCAACATCTTCAAGTCGATGAGATAATCTTTCTTAATTAGTACTGTATTTAGAGTACAAAATGCTGAGTCGAGCTTTCCATGCTCTAAAAGGCCTTTGCATACGGCTAATTACAAAGTCCTGAAACCTATGCTCTCGCAAGAAATCCTCGCTCTTACAGGAGATTATTATATCTATATATCAAGAAATCCTCACTCTTAATGCCATCTGGCTTACGTCGGTGTTCTTAAGAAGTAAGAACTCTAGGAAAAGACAAAAGATTCAAACCAGGCGTAGCACTACAAAATAAAAATATATAAAAGCATATCACTGGATGCCACAGACGCAACAGATTCAACAAATTCGATACAACAAATTCGACACTTTGCTTGAATCTGTTGAAGCAAAGTCACAGGATGACACAAATCAGTGGCAAACTTGAAAATGACACTGAAATACTGAATTCACCATTCGAAAGTACCATAGTCCAATCAGATTCGTAGTTTCATACTATTACTTTAAATCTTGAATACGACAACGAAGAAGCTCGATATGGGGTACAAACAACGACAATAACAACTACTTAGTATAGTCCCACAAAATGGGGTCGGGGAGGGTAATATGTACACGGGCGTTACCCCTACCCGAAAGGGCAGAGAGGCTATTTCCAATCGACCCTCGGCTCAGTGAAGGAAGGGAAAAACAAAAATAAAAATAAAAACAAACATTAGTAACTCCAGCAGAAATAGCGTAAATAATTATCTAAACATAAGAACCACAAATAAAATAGCATAAAAAGAAGAAAAAAGAAACAAATAAAATAGCATGCAATAATATCATACCGTAACTACCATAAATAACTACGATACGGGAGACACAATCCAATACACAAATCATCTATGGATAGCTCTGCCAAGCCTCACCCAACCCCGGGTGAGGAGTACGAAAAACTCTAGGAGTCTATCCTACAACCCTAATACTAGACCTCCAGACTTTTCTATCAAGGGCCATGTCCTCGGAAACCCGCATTCTAGCCATGTCATGCCTAATCACCTCTCCCCAATACCTCTTAGGCCTTCCTCTGCCTCGCCGTATGCCAACCATCGCCAGCTGCTCACAACTCCTCACCGGGGCATCAGGACTTCTCCTCCGTACATGCCCGAACCACCTCAGCCTCGCTTCTCGCATCTTCTCATCCACCAGGGCAACCCCCACCTTCTCTCGAATAACTTCATTCTTAATCTTATCCAACCTGGTGAGCCCGCACATCCACCTGAGCATCCTCATCTCCGCAACGTTCATTCTCTGAACATGAGAGTTCTTCACTGGCCAGCACTCCACCCCATACAACATGGCAGGTCTAACCACAGCTCTATAAAATTTTCCCTTGAGTTTTTGTGAAACTTTCTTGTCACACAGGATATGGGGTACAAACAGAAATAGTTTAAAATCGACTCGACTAAAGCCTAGCAAGGAATTGTACATTTTTAAATGTCGAGTCTAAAAGATTAGGGATTTTAACATACCTAAGTTGAAGAAGATTTGAATCGAAAGACCCGAGTGGTCTTCTTTTTCGCACACTCGGTTCAAAAATTCAAACCAAAACTCGTATCAAACCAGCTTCCAATCCTAAGATTTAGATTCAAAATGAAGTTTCATGCAAGTATCATAAACACCCAATCGAATTCATATTCTGATTTTAGCGATTTCGATTTGGGTGAGATTTTTGAGGGATTTCAATTTGGGATTTCTATATCTAGACAGATTTCTTACTAGAGAGTAGCGATTTTGACCCGTCTACGCCCCCGGGGCGATGATGGCACCGAGAGCGCTAATAATGATGGAGGGTGCACTGGGGGCGCCGAGTGAACAAATGGAAAATTTTGTAATGTTTGCTTAGTTTTTGTTCTCTTTTTCCCTTTTTTCTTTGCCGGCCTTGGGCCAATGTAATTGGGGGTAACCCCGTGTAAATATAGTAAATATATGTGGTTTTCTTCTTTTCTGTTTGTTTTGTATCGAATACTCCTTATTATCTTTTTTCTTTTTGTGCCTGTTTGAGAGGGCCGCCTTAGAGTTTCTCTAGTGTGCATGTTAATCGTTTCAACTAGTTAGGTGATTTCGGCCATTGTCGAACTGATTCCTTGCCTTTAAAAAAGTTGGTGTAGATAGACTTGGCCATAGATAGACGCTTTTGGTCGTCACCTTCCTCCACTTGTTGGGAGTGGGTTGTAGCTGCATTTGGGCAGTGTCGGCACATAGCCTTAATAGCCTTAGTCCCAATTCGGGCTTAGTCGAACAACTGGCCGTGATGACGAAAAACACACCTTTGTAATTCAACTTGAGCCAAACTTTACGCGGGTCAACATTTTAGTTTTAAGTTAGTCATACTTACTTGAATGGCGGGGGAACTAGTCCCGACCTGGGGTTCGTCCGTGCTTGGTTGTTTGGGAGCGCTCGTACTCGCCTAATCGCGTCCCGGCTCATAGCCTTGGGGACGTGTGTTCTTCGCTTTGGCTCGTCCGTGGTTGAGCTTGCGGCTTTCGTGACGGAGGCGTGTAGCCTGAATCTTGGTTCAACTCATAATTGAATTCTTTTGTAATTCGTAATGGCGGGGGCACTTGGCCTGAGTTCTGGTCCAATTTGTAGTTGAACTTTTGTAGTTTTTGGCTCGTCCGTGGTTGAGCTTGCGGCTTTCGTGACGGAGGCGTGTAACCTGAGTCCTGGTTTAACTCATAATTGAATTCTTTTATAATTCGTAATGGCGGGGGCACTTGGCCTGAGTTCTGGTCCAATTCGTAGTTGAACTTTTGTAGCTTTTGAAGGCGCATAGCCTGATTTGACGTTCAAACGTAGTTGAACCTTTGTAATATTTAAAGTCGAAGGCACATAGCATGAGTCCCAGTTCAACCGTAGTTGAACTTTTTGGGTGAAGGCGCGTAGCCTGAGCTGACATTCAACTGTAGTTGAACCTTCGTAATATCTAAAGTCGAAGGCACATAGCACGAGTCCCAGTTCAACCGTGGTTGAACTTTTGGGTGAAGGCGCGTAGCCTGAGCTGACGTTCAACCGTAGTTGAACCTTTGTAATATCTTAAGTCAAAGGCATATAGCCTGAGTCCCAGTTCAACGTGGTTGAACTTTTTGGGTGGAGGCACGTAGCCTGAGCTAACGTTCAACCGTAGTTGAACCTTTGTAATGTTTGAAGGCGCATAGCTTGAGTTATCGTTCAACCATAGTTGAGCTTTTGTAATATTTGAAGGCGCATAGCTTGAGTCCCGGTTCAACCGTAGTTGAACTTTTTGGGTGAAGGCGCGTAGCCTGAGCTGACTTTCAACCGTAGTTGAACCTTTGTAATGTTTGAAGGCGCATAGCCTGAGCTGTTATTCAACCATAGTTGAACTTTTGCAATATTTGAAGGTGCATAGCCTCAGTCCCAGTTCAACCGTAGTTGAACTTTTGGGTGAAGGTGCGTTGCCTGAGCTGACGTTCAACCGTAGTTAAACCTTTGTAATGTTTGAAGGCGCATAGCCTGAGTTGTCGTTCAACTGTAATTGAACCTTTGTAATATTTGAAGTCGAAGGCACATAGCCCGAGTCCCAGTTCAACTGTAGTTAAACTTTCGGGTGAAGGCGTGTAGCCTGAGCTGACGTTCAACCGTTGTTGAACCTTTGTAATATTTGAAGGCGCATAGCCTGAGTTGTCGTTCAATCATAGTTGAACTTTTGTAATATTTGAAGGCGCATAGCCTGAGTCCTAGTTCAACCGTAGTTGATCTTTTGGGTGAAGGCGCGTAGCCTGAGCTGACGTTCTACCGTAGTTGAACCTTTATAATGTTTGAAGGCGCATAGCCTGAGTTATCGTTCAACCGTAATTGAACCTTTGTAATATTTGAGGTCGAAGGCACATAGCCCGAGTCCCAGTTCAACTGTAGTTGAACATTCGGGTGAAGGCGCGTAGCCTGAGCTGACGTTCAACCGTAGTTGAACCTTTGTAATATTTGAAGGCGCATAGCCTGATTTGTCGTTCAACCCTAGTTGAACCTTTGTAATATTTGAAGTCGAAGGCATATAGCCTGAGTCCCAGTTCAACTGTAGTTGAAATTTCGGGTGAAGGCGCGTAACCTGAGCTGACGTTCTACTGTAGTTGAACCTTTGTAATATTTGAAGGTGCATAGCCTGAGTTGTCGTTCAACCATAGTTGAAATTTTGTAATATTTGAAGGTGCATAGCCTGAGTTGTCGTTCAACCTTAGTTGAACCTTTGTAAATTTGAAGTCGAAGGCACATAGCCTGAGTCCTCGTTCAACTGTAGTTGAACTTTCGGGTGAAGGCGTGTAGCCTGAGCTGACGTTCAACCGTAGTTGAACCTTTGTAATATTTGAAGGCGCATAGCCTGAGTTGTCGTTCAACCGTAGTTGAACTTTTGTAATATTTGAAGGCGCATAGTCTGAGTTGTCGTTCAACAGCAGTTGAACCTTTCTAATATTTTAAGTCGAAGGCACATAGCTTGATTAACAGTTCAACCGTTGTTGAACTTTTTGTTGGGATTTGTTTCTGGCTTCAGATCTTGCCTAACTTGCGCTTGTGGTCTTTTCGACTGGCTCGCACGGGTCACCCCGTTACCGATATCGGTTTGAGAGATGCTTTCGTGCTTTCCTCCCTTTTGGTAGGATCCCGTGTGGAAAAGAGTCTGAGTACCTTATGCACATTTTCCCCATGGGGATGTGGATCTGCTTCTTCTTCTTCTTCTTCCCTTTGCTCGGAGGCGAGCTCATCTCGAGGTTTTTGACTTCCTTTGATCTGATATGCCGTTTGGGCTTATTCGAGCTGGGTTGTTCTCTATCCTTCTTTGGTCTAAGGATAAACTACGCGATTCTGCTATGAAATCCCCACAGATGACGCCAAATTGTTTAGCTCAAATTTTCCATACACTTTGTAAGCATAAAACAATCAAAATAAATGACGGGCCAATCATAGCAGATCGTAATAAACCAAAAGACCAAATGTGTAAGGCGCATGAGATAACAGTTATATGTTAAAAGGGGGGAGGGTGAAGATCTTTTATTAATGGTATTGGTTTGGTCTGCCTCTCCATGGAGAGGTTCAGAGCCTTACAATGATGTATTCTTTCTTCTTTTAGAAGTAAATGTGAAGAAGAAGCAACCCCCTTTTAGGGTTCTTTCTCTTAGTATTTATAGCTAAGAGATTTGCCAGGTGGCGCCAAGGGGTTGGGACCACATAGAAGGGACGCCCTCGTAAGGACGGCAAGGCCGTGACCTTAGTTGTCAAATTGGATAACTGCCCGGTAATCTTGTGAATAATTGGTCATACCGTTTATTAATCTCAAATAAATTTTAATAAATAAGTTGATCTCATTCGTTATCATAAGGTCAAGTTCTGACCCATACAATATAGAATCAAATTATATAAGGTATTTATAGGTGATTTCAATAATAACTTAACCTTATAAAATAGATAAATTGGTAACCTCTTTCTCTACCAGAGAAAAGAAAGAATTCAAAGCTTGCAAGAATGTTAGGTTTCGAACGATGTTAGGACAGCTAAACTTGGAAAGTTAGGACGAAATAGACTACCTTGAATACAGAATAAGTACACACGGACTGGTTGGCCCATTTGTGCGTAATAGAGTAGAAATAAATAATCTACTATCACAAGTTGAGTGCAATACTAAATAATCTTTTATCACAAGTTGCACTCCAAGGTTGATTTTATTTTACTTTTAGTAATTTTTACTTGTGAAAATTGAGAACTACATAAATAGAGTCACATTGTAGACCGTATAAGTTTTGTTTTCACTGGCAAAAGAAAAAGAAATTTACAAAAATATTTTTCTTTTAATTTAGGTTTTAATAAACAAGTTAGTTACTTTGTATTTTTTCTTAGTGGCATTTAATTATAGTCTAATTATTTTCTTAGTCTAGAAATAGTTAATTGATATTCTTATGTTTGTACTTTGATTGACCTTTAAATAGAAAAAAAACAAAAAAGAAGAAAATAAAAATAAAATAAAAACAAGAACCAATGAAAAAAGGTTCTCTTATCCATTTCCAACAAACTCACTTTTCTTGCTAACTAAACCTCACTCGTTCTTGAATAGAACTTTTCCTTATTAGCTAATTTACAAGATTTCTTATAAATTTCATTAGATATTCCTTATCCTATTCATTCACAAAGTTTGACAATTTCTTTTTCTTTTTTTGATTTCTCACCCGATGTCCAGTATTTGTATTAGAATTCGGTTATATTTCGATTTGTACCATGTAGGGTCTCATTCGAAGGAAAGCGTTTTCTATTAAGGATTTTTTCATACACAACGCTCGAACCTGAGACCTCTAGTTAAGAGAAGGACAGTTACATCCAATATATCACATCCTTTGATGGTGTGGCAATTCTTACTACGACACTTTCAAGAAGTAAGTTTAGGTCTTATCGTCAAAGAGATTTGTCCTCTCCTATATAGTAATCTTCATATTACAAATTGTCAATAGTTAATTGATTTACGCTATCTTCAACCCAAGAAAGTTTTGTAATTTATGGTTAAAATTGTGCTCACTTGCCACTTTTTGGCCTTGTCTATGAAAATAGTCATTATTATGACGTTTCAGATTCTACAAGTGAATTTTATACTATAAGTATAATCATCATAATATATTACAAGCGTGAAGATTTTTAGATTAAGTTATTTTACTAAAATATCTTTCAAAAATTGAATAACCAAATTATCCTCTACTTAATTATTATTTATTTTTTTATTTTTTTATTAATTATTATATATGCAATATTATGAAGAATTCAACTTTTCATCTTTCTGTTGTCTAATATCTCCATAATTACTTCTTTAATACTATCTATTAGTTAACCTCCCACTCTTCCTCCTCTTTTAATCTCTTAATTGATTTTCATAACCCATCAAATTCCTGCGCAAGTTATTATCCACTTTACTCCAAATTAAGAGAGTGAAGAATCGGACAATCGATGCAAAGTTTTAAACAAACACATGAAAATGGAGTAGTCAAACGTCTATATTGTTTTATGGGTTTGTCACTTTGTTGTAATTCTTTTGCTCTCTTATTAATAGTTAATACTTCCTATGAATATTTAGATGAAACATTGAGATGCCTGCAATTATCGCTAATTATGTGAATTTTCACAATATAAATAACACAGGATGGAATTCTATTATTCCGTCCTATGATAAATAGCTAGCGTTTTTGGTTTACTTTGTTAATGTTATGAAATATTAGATTATGGTGGATGTTCATAACTCTTATAACACCCACTACTTTTATCCATTATCTCCATAACTCCCACTACTCCAATACTTATGGTTGTAACTCCCACACCTCCATGATCTCCCCCATGATCTTCCTCCAAGATCTCAAAAGCTTAATGACATATTTATGGAATTCTTTTAGTATACCTCTATGTAGTACTATAAATAGAGGATGAGAAATCATTTTGTAATACACTTGGATACATAGAAGAAATATATTCTCTTCTCTATTTCTCTCTACTTTGTTGTCTATCTTTTTGTTTATTACTTTGAGCTAAGTTTGTAACACGTTATCAGCACGAAGCTCTACTATCTCAAGAATCTCTTTGAGAAAATTAAGGTATTTTTCTCCTCCTAATTTTGTTTTAATTATGTCTGACATTATGAAAAGAAAGTTTGTTGCCCTTGAAATTTCGGGCAAGAACTACATGACATGGGTGTTGGATGCTGAAATCTATTTGGATGCAATGGGTCTTGGAGACGCCATTAAAGACAGAAATAATGCATCCATCCAAGACTGTGCTAAGGCCTTGATTTTCTTGCGCCATCACCTTGATGAAGGTTTGAAAATTGAATATCTCACAGTCAAAGATCCACTTATCTTGTGGAATGGCTTAAAGGAGAGATATGACAACTTAAAGTTGGTCACTCTGCCACAAGCACGATATGATTAGGCTCATCTGAGGCTCCAAGACTTTAAGTCTGTTTCTGAATATAATTCTGCAATATTTAGAATTACTTCTAAAATGAAACTCTGTGGAGATACTATAACTGATTATGATATGCTTGAAAAAAATTTTATAACGTTTCATGCCTCCAATATGGTTCTGCAGCAACAGTACAGAGAGAAAGGTTTCAAAAAGTACTCTGAGCTGATTTCTCTTCTCCTTGTGGCTGAGCAAAACAATGACCTGCTCATGAGAAATCACGAAAATCGACCCACTGGGTCTACACCATTGCCTGAAGTAGATAAGGTGTACTCCTATTATGCTAAGCGTGGAAAAGGCTATGGCTTTAATCATGGTCGTGGTCGTGGTCGGGGTCATGGCCGTGGACGTGGACAAGGAAGAAATTTTCCTGGTGTTAGTCACCCCCCAAAGAGATATAACCACCAAAAGCGGAAATGGAATTATGAGAATCCAAAAGCAAATAGTTCAGAAACTATATGTTATCGTTGCAGTGGAAAAGGGCACTGGGCAAAAATTTACCGTGTACCAAGACATTTGGTTGAGCTTTATCAAGCATCTCTAAAGAGCAAAGGCCCTGAAACCAATTTTGTCTCTGACAATAATTTTGACATCACCCACTTGGATGTGGCAGACTTCTTTGAGCACCCTGAGGGGAAAATAGATCACTTGATCGGTGATGGATCCATGGTTAAAGAAGATTGAGCAGTTTGATATTTTTATTTTTACTTATTCGTAGTAGTTAATGAATAAACAATTATCATAGTTTGCATAAGTTATCTATTATTGTGATATGGTTCAAATTTTATATTTTCTGCTTTAAGCTAGTAAAGCTAAGTATCAAGCAAGTATATTAACATTATAATATGCTTGAAATAAAATAAAAATATATATATATATATTAAACAGAATGATCAGTTTCATTTTTGTAATCCTTTCTAATCTGCTCGGTGTTAATGTGTTAGCACATTAAATGTGCTATTATGCTAGTAGTATTATGAACCTGAAACAGATTCACTGCCAACAGCAATTAACTCAATTAGTTAAATCATTCTAGGTGAAACATTCAGTTCAAAACAATTCAATCAATGATCAAATATCGATATGTACCTTAAGAGTTTTATCAACTTGACAAATAATCTGTATTATGGTTTTAAAGTATATAACTTTAGCTTACACATTCATCTTATGCTTTATTTGTAGCACATTAAATATAGTAATAAAAGAAATATTGTGAAGACTCTTTATGCTACTACTAATTGTTAATACTTTGATATTAAAAGGAGAATAACTATGATAAAAGATATTTTTTTTCCATAATGACCGCACTGAAACTATTATGTTGAATCATAGACTTAAATTTGTTTATTCTCATATCTATAGAAAAAAATACTAATATTTTTCGTATATTTCTTTTGAATGTCAAACCATGGGAAGCAAATATGGATATCTCATAAAGCAAACTTGGATCAACGTCCAATTGTAAAAATTTAATTGATTCATGTACCACACATACGATATTCAAAGAGAAGAAATATTTCTCTCATTTAAGTATGTGTAAGGCAGATGTTACTACAATTTCTGGTAGTAGTAAATTGATTGAAGGCTCCGGAAGAGCAACTATAACTCTGCCTAAAGGAACAATATTTATCATAGAGAATGCAATGTTCTCTTCCAAGTCCAAGAGGAACTTGTTGAGTTTTAAAGATATCCGTCAAAATGGATATCATATTGAGACAATAGACGAGAATAATCTTGAATACCTCATCATTACAAAGAATGTCTCTGGCCAAAAGAGGGTTATTGAGAAGTTCCCATCTTTATCTTGTGGCCTGTATTGGACAAAAATTAGTGCAATTGAGGCACATTCCACAGTAAACCAAAAGGTTACTGATTCCAATACTTTTGTACTTTGGCATGATCGATTGGGACATCCTGGATCAATTATGATGAGACGGATTATAGAAAACTCATATGGGCATCCATTAAAGAATTTAAAGATTCTTTTAAATAATGAATTTTCTTGCACTTCTTGTTATCAAGGCAAGTTAATTATTAGACCATCACCAACAAAGGTTGGAACTGAGTCACCTACGTTTTTGGAACGTATACAAGGGGATATTTGTGGACATATTCACCCACCTAGTGGGTCCTTTAGATATTTTATGGTCTTAATAGACGCATCCTCTAGATGGTCTCATGTGTGCCTATTGTCATCACGCAACCTTGCATTTGCAAAATTAATGGCACAAATAATTCGATTACGAGCACAATTTTCTGATAATCCAATTAAGTCTATTAGACTAGATAATGCTGCTGAGTTTTCATCCCAAGCATTTAATGATTATTGCTTATCAATTGGGATAAAAGTGGAACATCATGTAGCTCATGTTCACACTCAAAATGGTCTTGCAGAATCTTTAATTAAACGTCTGCAGTTGATTGCAAGACCATTACTCATGAAAACGAGGCTGCCCACTTCAGTTTGGGGTCACGCCATTTTGCATGCAGCAATGCTAGTTCGTCTCAGACCGACGAATTATCACAAATATTCTCCGTTGCAATTAGTTTTGGGTCATGAACCTAATATATCCCATTTAAGAATTTTCGGATGCGCACTATATGAGCCTGTAGCACCGCCATACCGCACCAAAATGGGTCCGCAAAGAAGGTTAGGAATATATGTTGGGTTTGAATCGCCCTCCATTATTCGCTACCTCGAAACATTGACAGGGGATTTGTTCACTGCACGATTTGCAGACTGTCGATTCGATGAGACACTTTTCCCAAAATTAGGGGGAGAAGTTGGTGAAACCAAACGGGAAATTTTGTGGAAAAATCCATCATTATCTCATCTTGATCCACATACCTCTATTTGTGAAAAAGAGGTGCAAAATATTATCCATTTGCAAAGAATAGCAAATCAAATGCCTGACGCATTCACAGACTTGAAAAGGATAACAAAATCTCACATCCTCGCAGAGCATGTTCCAATCCGTATTGATGTCCCTATTGGACAATCTTCTAGTGTCATATCTAATGAGTCGAAAGCACGCCTAAAACGTGGCAGGCCATTAGGTTCCAAAGATCGAAATCCTAGAAAAAGGAAAACAAATGATCAAAATGACACTACGAAAGAATTTCATGAGGAAATTCACGATTTAATAAATTCTGAGATTCATGAAGAATCCATTGAGCCCGAGACTCAGGAAAATAAGGAACTATCAATAAATCCAATCGATATTGAGATAAATTTTAATCGAGTGGATATAGTGGTGGATTATGTCTTTGCATATAATGTTGCATCTAGCATTATGCAAGAAAGTGAGGATCTTGAACCTCAATCTGTTGGAGAATGTCGACAAAGACTTGATTGGCCAAAATGGCAAGAAGCAATCCAATCAGAATTGACTTCACTTGCAAAACGTGAAGTTTTTGGGCCTATAGTTGAAACACCTAATGGTGTTAAGCCTGTTGGCTATAGATGGGTCTTTGTACGCAAGAGAAATGAGAAAAACAAGGTACAAAGATATAAGGCACGCCTTGTTGCACAAGGATTTTTTCAAAGGCCTGGTGTCGATTATGAAGAGACATATTCACCCGTAATGGATGCTATAACTTTCCGTTATCTCATTAGTTTTACTGTCCTTGAAAAGCTTGACATGCATTTAATGGATGTGGTTACTGCCTATCTTTATGGCTCACTTGATAATGAGATATACATGAAAATTCCTGATGGATTCAAAATGCCAAACACTCATAATTCAAAGTCCCCGGGAAATGTTTTCAATCAAATTGCAAAGATCTTTGTATGGTCTAAAGCAATCAGGACGAATGTGGTATAATCGTCTTAGTGAGTATTTATTAAAGGAAGGCTATATAAATGATGCCATTTGCCCATGTGTTTTTATAAAGAAAACAACATCGGAATTTGGTGTACTTGCCGTATATGTCGATGACATAAACCTTATTGGAACTCCCATAGAACTCCAAAAGGCAATTGATTATTTAAAGAAGGAATTCGAGATGAAAGATCTCGGAAAGAAAAAATTATGTCTTGGTTTGCAAATTGAATATTTGGCAAAAGGAATTTTTGTTCATCAATCTGCCTATATAGAAAAGGTATTGAAACGGTTTTACATGGATGGAGCATATCCTTTAAGTACTCCGATGGTTGTTCGATCATTTGATGTGAATAAGGATCCATTCCGACCGCAAGAAAATAATGAAGAGCTACTTGGTCCTGAAGTACCATATCTTAGTGCAATTGGCGCACTAATGTATCTTGCAAATACTACAAGGCCTGACATAACTTTTTCAGTTAATGTCTTAGCAAGATATAGCTCTGCTCCCACAAGGAGACATTGGAATGGAATCAAACATATATTGTGGTATATAAAAGGGACTACCGAAATGGGCTTATTTTATAGCAATAATTGCAGTCCTGATCTTGTTGGTTATGCTGATTCTGGATATTTATCTGACCCACACAAGGCTCGATCTCAAACAGGTTATGTGTTTATCTGTGGAGGCACTGCCATATCTTGGCGATCGACTAAGCAATCAATTGTGGCTACTTCATCTAATCATGCTGAGATAATCGATATTCATGAAGCAAGTCGAGAGTGTGTGTGGTTGAGGTCTATAATACATCATATTCGAGACAAATGTGGTTTGAAATGTGACAAACTACCCACGATTTTGTATGAAGACAATGCAGCATGCATAGCCCAATTGAAGGGAGGATTCATAAAAGGAGATAGAACAAAGCATATTTCACCAAAGTTATTTTTCACACATGATCTTCAAAAGAATGGTGATATCAATGTGCAACAGATTCGTTCAAGTGATAATATGGCTGATTTGTTCACAAAATCTCTACCAACGTCAACCTTCAAGAAGCTGGTACACAAGATTGGAATGTGAACGCTCAAGGATGTGAATTGATGCTCTTTTCAGGGGGAGTTAATGCGCGTTGCACTCTTTTTCCCTTACAAGGTTTTGTCCCACTGGGTTTTCCTTGCAAGGTTTTTAACGAGGCAACAAAAATGCATTTTGTTAGATATGTGTACTCTTTTTCCTTTTCTAGAATTTTTTTTTTCCCATTGGGTTTTATTTTAGTTAAGGTTTTAATGAGGCACATTATCTTTGGACATCCAAGGGGGAGTGTTATGAAATATTAGATTATGGGGGATGTCCATAACTCCTATAACACCCACTACTTTTATCCATTATCTCCATAACTCCCACTACTCCAATACTTATGGTTGTAACTCCCACGCCTCCATGATCTCCCCCATGATCTTCCTCCATGATCTCAAAAGCTTAATGACATATTTATGGAATTCTTTTAGTATACCTCTATGTAGTACTATAAATAGAGGATGAGAAATCATTTTGTAATACACTTGGATACATAGAAGAAATATATTCTCTTCTCTATTTCTCTCTACTTTGTTGTCTATCTTTTTGTTTATTACTTTTAGCTAAGTTTTGAATTTTAGAATATTGATGATGAAGCATATTTCTCTTTCTTATTCAGCGTTCAACTTGTATTTTCCCAACCACTATATTTGTTCATATATATCCTTTTTCCATATTAATGTTATTTGAGATCTGTTGTATTGTTTTTAAACTAACACAATTTGCTACCTATTTCAAGTTGAGTGTCAAAATTTATCCCTCTAACTAAGTCACTAGCAAGAGTTATAAATAGTTTGTGTTGTTTTTGTCCTCAATATATCTTGATCTAATCATATTGCTTTCAATCTTATATCTTGAAGCTTAATATTGTTAGACGAAGGTTTACATTTTTTAAAAAATTATTTTGGATAGTAATCTTGTAATTATAATTTTACTTTAGTTGATCTAATCATATTGCTTTCAATCGGTGCAGTTTAATTGGAGATAATCTTTTGGCATTTCATGTCGCTATTATTCTACTGAGTTCTCCTTTATACAGTGATTTCCATTTGGAATTGAACCCCACATAATATTATTTTGCTATAATATACTTAAAAACTAGATTTGGTGTTCTACATCCCTTACGAAGCAAAAATAAGTCTCCTAAAATTTTGTATTTCTATTTCCATAAGGCACTTTATTCTTTTAAACTACCTACATGCACAATACTGCTGGATAAGTCATGCAATAACATTTAAGCTCGTTTCGGTAAAAATTTATCCGCATTGAATATCTACACCAAACCAATAGATACATGATATGTGTCTTACATATGGACTTCAATCATTTAATCATGGTAAATCATGTGTATTCCCATCTAATTAAATTAGTTAACCATAGTAAATTAATATAATTTGGTGTAAACCCCCGGTGCGAATAAGTTTTTACCGTTTCTTATGTATGCGTCGTGCCTACCAAGCTGAATTTAGTTGTTCAACTTCGCAGTTCATACATATCTTATCATTTCTGCATTATCAAGTTTGAGGTTGTATTTTTTTCTTTTAATTTTGTGTAACTTATCATATACTATGTTTTTTTTAAATTTGTTGGAATACACGTGCAATGCACGTGTCCAGAAACTAGTTTAATTATATAGGTCAAAAAGTGAGTCTTTGCTAATTTTATACTAACTTATAATCGGTGATACAAAGAAAAGAGAGAATAGTCCTTCATACGGTGCTTATCGACTTGGAAAAGGCGTATGATAAGGTCCCGAGGGAGGTGCTATGGAGGTGCTTGGAGGCGAAGTGTGTGCCAGAAGCCTACATCAGAGTAATCAAGGACATGTACAATGGAGCTAAGACTAGGGTTAGGATGGTGGGGGGCGAATCAGACCATTTTCCTGTGGTAATGGGGCTCCACCAAGGATCGGCGCTGAGCCCCCTGTTGTTCGCCTTAGTGATGGATGCTCTAACCCGACATATCCAAGGGGTGTGCTTGGTGTATGCTCTTTGCTGATGATATAATATTGATAGACGAGACTAGGGCCGGTGTTAGTGAAAGGTTAGAGATATGGAGACAGACCCTCGAGTCTAAGGGTTTCAAAATAAGCAGATCTAAGACAGAATATCTGGAGTACAAGTTTGGCGACGAGCCGAGTGGGGTAGGCAGGGAAGTGATGCTTGGTTCTCAGGCCATCGCCAAGAGGGACAGTGTAAGATATCTGGGGTCTGTGATTCAGGGGGACGGAGAGATTGACGGGGACGTCACCCATCGGATAGGAGCGGGGTGGTCAAAGTGGAGGCTCGCTTCAGGGGTCCTGTGTGATAAGAAAATTCCACACAAACTCAAGGGAAATTCTTCAGAGCCGTGGTTAGACCTGCGATGTTGTATGGGGCGGAGTGCTGGCCCGTGAAGAACTCGCATGTTCAGAGAATGAAGGTTGCGGAGATGAGGATGCTTAGGTGGATGTGTGGGCACACCAGGCTGGATAAGATCAAGAATGAAGTTATTCGACAGAAGGTAGGGGTGACCCCGGTGGACGAAAAGATGCGGGAAGCGAGGCTGAGGTGGTTCGGGCATGTTCGGAGGAGGGGCCCCGATGCCCGGTGAGGAGCTGCGAGCGGCTGGAGATTGTTGGTGGTCGGCGAGGGAGAGGGATGCCTAAGAAGCATTGGGGAGAGGTGATTAGACAGGACATGACCAGAATGCAGGTTACCGAGGACATGACCCTTGATAGGGGAGTTTGGAGGTCTAGAATCAGGATTGTAGGCTAGGGGCTCATAGAGTTCTCCGTACGCCTTTCCCGGGGTTGGGTGTGGGATAGTAGGGTTACCCATAGGTGATTAGTGTTTTAGCTTATGTCCCCAGAGGGTTGTTAGTATGGTAGTTACTGCTTGTAATTATTGCATGCGACTGTATTTATGTTGCTTATATTTCCATAATTATTTACGTTATTTCTGCGGGTGTACTTGTGCTTTGTTATTTTGTTTTGTCTTGCTTGTGTTTCTAATTTTACCTTTGTTTCTTAATGCAGCTCTCCCTTTTTTATCCTATACGCCGAGGGTCGACTGGAAACAGCCTCTCTGCCCTTTCGGGCAGGGGTAAGGCTCGTCTACATATTACCCTCCCCAGACCCCACCTGGTGGGAATATACTGGGTAGTTGTTGTTGTTGTTGTTCCATCCTAATTTATATAGCGGTATTTTAATTTCGAGAATCAAATAAACTTTTTTTGGTAGTAATTTTATACGTCTTTTTAATATTTTAAATTATTAATTATTCTGATACTTAATAATCTTTTATGTTACTTTTAAATATATAAATTTATTTCAAAAAATACTTTAGATTTTATTTTTAAATTTAATTAAAAATATGAACTGTGCTTCATAAGTTGGACATATAACTATAATACAAGACAACTAAAGGGAAAGAAAGAAAAAAGAAAAAAATATTATCTCTTTTTTAATTTTCAACAATGACACAATCAAGTAAAAATTTACTAGTGGAATCTGGGGAGGGTAAAATATATTTAGACATTACCCTTACTCTAGAAAGAAAACAAAAAAAATAATATCAGCCGCTTATTTAATTTTTCCTTCCCTAATTTCTGAACAAAATATAACCCAAAAAAAAAAGAAAAAAGAAAAAGAGAAACACCATCTTAATTGTCCCTTCCTAGTTTCCGAACAAAATAGAACCAAAAAAAAAAAGGAAAAAAAAAATTATCCTTCGTTTCCCTTTCCCTCCATTCCAAACAGAGAATTAATTAAATCAGTGGGCAACTACTATAAGAACACAACATTACATGCACCGCGTCCCTTCCCTTTCTCTCTTCCATTTCTGTTTAATTTTCTAATCATCGTTTTCACCTTCAATTTTAAAAATAGCCAGTCTCAGATAGTAGTAAAATTCCAGTATTTGAGAAGTAACCAGAATGGGAAAATTCGATTGGACATACGTTACGTTGTTCCTGCTTATACTTCTTTGGAGTGTAAATGGCGGAATTGAAGGAGTGATCAAAGTGAACTATAAATTTTCCGGGTCGGAAAGGAATTTACGTGCCCTAAAAGCTCATGATGAAATGCGCCACCTCAGAATCCTCGCCGGCATCGACCTCCCTATCGGCGGCATTGGCCGTCCTGATTCCGTCGGGTCTGTTTTTCCTTTTTACTCTGCTTTATTATTAAATTAAGTATATGCGAGTAATTCTGACTATATACGCATATGTATGTAGAGTTTAAGTTATACACACAGTCCGTGTAAGGAATTCTTACTATCATATCACCTTTACCCTTTATAGCAGTTAACCTTCCTTATTTTCAAAATTATAAATCCCAAACTTTAAGGAGGCTTTAGTGATGGTGTATATAACTTAATATCACATATTAATTTAAATAAAGCAATTGAAGCACGAGTATAAATATATGTATTTTGTGTACATGCTGATGTACGTTGTGCTGCAGTTGTTGTACTTGTATTTTGCATAGTTTAACACGATGCTTTCTGTATTGTTGGAAAAGAGCTGCTAAAACATATAGTAGAGCAGTTGAGTGATTTGATATCTGTGTCTATAAACAGCTATTTACACACAGGGGCAGATGTAGTATACAAGTTAAAAAATCTACTAACAACAACAACAAACCAGTATAATACCACTTAGTGGGGTCTGGGGAGGGTAGTGTGTACGCAGACCTTGCCCCTACCCTTGGGTAGAGAGGCTGTTTCCAAATAGACCCCCAGCATCCTTCCCTCCAAGAACTTCCCACCTTGCTCTTGGGGAGACTCGAACTCACAACCTCTTGGTTGTAAGTGGGGGTTGCTTACCATCAGAGAAACCCCTCTTGTCTCTTAAAAAAATCTACTAAATTAGTTCAAATAATAGATTTCGAACCGAGTAAATCAAATGAGCCGTGATAGAATTTTGAACTTGAATCGATAAATTTCAAATATATATATATATATATATATATATATATATATATATATATATATATATATATATATATATATATATATATATATATATATATATATATATATATATATATATATATATATATATATGTGTGTGTGTGCGCGCGCGCGCGCGCGTAGGTCTGCGTATTCTATTTGTGCATCATCCATGATAGAATAGTGTTTATCAAAGTTTTGTTGTAGTAAAAGAGTTTGCATGAATTATCGATTAGCTATGTTCTCAATGTCAGCTTTTGGCAAAGCCTATTTATGTTAAAATGACAGTTTATTACTGTATGGAGTCTGTTTGTGCTGCTATTGAAATCATTTCCTGGATCTTTTGTTATTATAGGCTTTATTATGCTGAGATTGGGATTGGAACACCTCCAAATAATTATTATGTCCAAGTGGATACAGGAAGTGACATTATGTGGGTTAACTGCATTACGTGTCAAGAATGCCCCAGAAGAGGCTATCATGGTGTACGTTTCTTTTAAATATGCTGACATATGTGTATATGCATGTTTATTTTTTTATTTTATTTTTTTGTGTCTATATATTTATTCTCAGTATATGAATTGCTCTTGAATGTAAAACAATTCTTTGTTGATGCTTTATTCTGTCCTTTTTTATCTGAATATGTTTTGGGCAGCTGGAGCTAACACTCTACAATCCAAGGGATTCTCTCACTGGTAAACTCATTGTTTGTGGTCACTCATTTTGCAAAGACATCGACAGAGGTTCAGCATCAGGCTGCTCTGGTAATACTTCGTGTACTTATAGTCAAGTTTATGGAGATGGAAGCTATAGTAAGGGCTACTTTGTGGAGGATGTTGTCCAATATGATCAGGTGTCAGGTGATCTCCAAACTCAATCATCAAATGGGACTGTTATTTTTGGGTAAGATGTATGTTATCTAACATGCGAGCGAAAGAATATTACTGTAGCTCTTATAATCCTCAATCCAGCATTTGACTTGTTAAACATTTAATTGAACTAGGTGATCTTACATGATTCTCATGCTCGATAAAATCCTTAAGAGTGCACTTATTCCATTATTACAGCACTTGCAAATTTGTGACCTTGCCGTATATTAATTTATCATAATCCAATGAAAACCATTTCATCTGGAATTGGTTTTGCTTCCTCCTTTTGTCTATCTGATGAAGCAAAAGTTTCCAAGAGTATTTTCATTATTTCAGAAATCCAAAACAATTAATTAGTTGGGGTCTGAGATGGTAGGTAGTTATGTAGGAGGAGCAGTAGTAAAAGGGAGGAAAGTTACGAAGGCAACGTAAAACTGGATCCTGACCCTTCCACATTTTCTTTATAACATCATCCGACTTCATTACCTGCAATCCTTCAATAATTGGAAGGGAAGAATTAATGGATTAGGTAAACTTGCATTTGCCTATCTTCTAGTTGTACTGATAAACAAGGTGAAGAGGATTGTTTTCATCATTCTATATATGTGTCTGGCAAGGGATTAATATTTCACCTGGAAAGTAAATCAACTAATCCATTTCTTCTTTGAACTAACATAAGGATAAATGATATCTAGAATGGTCACAGCTTCTATTAGCTGCCTAACCTACCTTTCCTCCATTGCCAGGTTTCAAGACCCAGACTCCTAAATATTTTGGGTTTTTTCTCCTTGCAATAAAATTTTCTACTTTTCTTCAATCTTTGAATCCGGTAGCCTTTCCCCAAAAATCCTTTATTTTAAAATCTAAAGGCCCCAAACAAATAAAAGCTTACACTTGGGATCTTGTTAATGGTCAATGATTTGCAACAGCCACTGAGCCAACAACATTTGTTTGTTTCTCATTTGGTTCCAATAGTTATGCGTTAGTTGGGCCAAGCTCTGGTGACACCATTATCTTTTATTCCCTTTGTTGTTATTCTTTCTTGGATAAGTTTATTGATGTTTTCCCTTGTATTCTCGGAGGTGTGGTGCTTCACAATCTGGGGATCTGAGTTCCTCTGATGAAGCTCTTGATGGGGTTCTTGGATTTGGGAAATCAAATTCATCCATGCTTTCCCAGCTGGCTTCATCTGGAATAGTGACGAAAAAGTTTGCACACTGCTTAGATAGTGTGAACGGTGGTGGTATTTTTGCCATTGGTAATGTTGTGCAACCAAAAGTAAACATGACTCCTTTGGTACCTAATCAGTATGTAATTTTCCACTAGAATATGAAGCTTTTGATTAGCTTGTGGTTGAGAAAATTGTAATGATTTAAATGCCTTAAATTGTTTTTATTCTTAGGCCACATTACAATGTCAATATGATGGCAGTTGAAGTTGGTTATCAGTTTCTAAACCTGTCTGTTGATGTACTTATGAATGGAGAGAACAATGGAGTAATAATTGATAGTGGAACAACGTTGGCTTATCTTCCTGAGGTGATTTATGGTCCACTAGTGAAAAAGGTAGTTTGCTACTATAGTTTGTTTAGCCTTTTTGGTGGCCACTTAATTGAATCAGAAATAGATATAAATGTTTGTACCTAAAATAATTGAAATGTATGTATTTCTTCACTTCTGCCAGATATTCTCCTGGCAACCTGATCTGAAATTGCGTACAATTGATGATGAGTATACATGCTTTGAATACTCTGGAAGGTATGGAGCATACTGAGCACTCATCTCTTTACGCAGTCTGTAAGTGCATGACGTTACTTTGTCTTTCTAACTTGTGGCTTCTTCTTTATTTAATCATGTTACTCTTTCAATTTCTCAATCAACATCCTTATGAAGGATAACTTAGCTGCTGCTCTGTGCTTCAAGCTGTGTTTATTCTGGAGCAGTGGCAATTGGGTTCTAAAGTGCTGTCATGCTATCAGTTATACTCTACTTCTCAAGATGTTGTTCGCAAGAGGTGGAATGCGATGGCTAATTCTATCTCAAGATGAACTGAAAATTGATAAATGCATTGATTCAAATTCTGGTATCAAACTAGTGGAAATAAAATGAGGTTGAGCAATTTGCGCTGATCCATGTGACGCCTAGCATAATGTGTATGATAGTTCAAGATTTTACCCACCATCGGGAGTCGTGATGGCGCCTACTATCGAAGCTAGGCAAGCCAACCTTTATAATCATTTTCACAATTTATATCTAAAACATTTAAATACTAGAATAATTAGTTAAAGCATGCGGAAGTCTTTTAATAACAATAATAATAAAACAAGAAGCGGAAACTGACAACCTATCTCTACCCAGTATCTTGTGTCACCGCTCACGAACAACTAAAGAATACTAAAAATAATAGTCTGAAAGAAAATACAACTGGAGTCTATTTGA
This sequence comes from Nicotiana benthamiana, assembly GCA_034376525.1. Lineage (NCBI taxonomy): Eukaryota > Viridiplantae > Streptophyta > Magnoliopsida > Solanales > Solanaceae > Nicotiana > Nicotiana benthamiana. Next base: position 67,162,236 of record CM067334.1, on the reverse strand, counting down.
TACAAATATAACAAACTAGAGAACATAGAGGAGACTCGGGGCCCGCGAACGCCAGCGAACTACCTCAGAGCCTCTGGACTGAAGGATCACTCCCGGTCTAAAGCTGCGGTCCGTAAACTGGGTCCTGGCCCGTGCACAAAAGGCACAGAAGCGTAGTATCAGCACAACCGACCCCATGTGCTGGTAAGTGTCCGGGCTAACCTCGGCGAGATAGTGACGAGGCTAACCGGACCTACCATAAACAACCTTTACAGATAGAAAAGGAAAACAAGAATTTAAATAGTAAAAAGGGAGGGGGGCATGCAGGGGGAAATAGCAGTTCAATTATAACTTCTACAATTAAGAGATGGAACTGAATAGGTAACATTTAAATAAGAGAAACCAATGAATCAACAACTAAGAAAGGGACACGGGATAAGGAACACCGAAAAGATAAGCCAATCAAACAACGTTGCATGGCACCACCCATCGTGCTTTTACTCTCATCCTCACCCAATCAATAGCACCACTCCCTCTCGTGGAGGAAATCAATAAGTACCACTCCATCTTGTGGAGGAAATCAATAAATACCACTCCATCTTGCGGAGGAAATCAATATGTACCACTCCATCTTGTGGAGGAAATCACCACTCCATCTTGTGGAGGAAATCAATAATTACCACTCAAATTTGTGGAGGAAATCAATATATACCACTCCATGTTGTGGAAGAAATCACCACTCCATCTTGTGGAGGAAATCACCACTCCATCTTGTGGAGGAAATCAATATATACCACTCCATCTTGTGGAGGAAATCAATATTTACCCATCGTGGTTTTACGCTCATCCTTCCCCAAACAATGATAAAAAATTGGGGAAAAAAAGTAAACAACAAGATTAACCATCCCGGCAAGGGAGAACAATGCAACAACAAATCTCGGCAAGGGAAAACAATTTAACAACAAGTCCCGGCAAGGGAAAAAATTAAACAACAACTCATCTTTAGTTCATTTACTTCTCATCTTTCACTTCATAGCTCTCATAACAAGAATTTATCTCAATTATTCACTTCTTTCGCAATTTTTAATAATAAAAAGGACAACGTGTTCATGCTTGACTCGGGCGCATAGGTAACTGTCACCATACCTATACACCGACTCCACGTAGCATATAGAAATTAACAACCTAATCATATTCCCTCAAGCCAAAGTTAGATCAAACACTTACCTCTAAGGCTTCCAACTCAACTCACACCTCTAGAACAGCTTTACCCCTCGAATTCGCTTCAAAACTGATCGAATCTAACCACAATTTACTCAAATGTATCAACAAATCCTAGTTAAATCAATTTGGATGCATAAGAATGAAATTCCCAAAGTTTTACTCAAAATTCCCTAAATGCCCCCAGGCCCAAGTAGTCAAAACTCGAGGTTCGAACCAAAACCGGGTTACCCTTTCCCCCACGAACTCATATCTATAACTAGAATTGAAATCGGACCTCAAATCGAGGTCCAAAAGCTCAAATTATAGAAAACTTAAGTTCTACCCAAAACCCTAAATTCCCTTTTTTGAAAATCTTTGATTGAAGTAGAAATTATGTTAATAGATTTTAAGGAGTAGGAAAATTAGGTTAGAAATCACTTACCAATTGTTTTGGAGAAGAAAAGTTGTTTAGAAAATCGCCTCTTAGGTTTTGGGTTTGTGAATAGGGGAAAAATGGCTGAAATTTCGGATTTATAGGCCTTTCTAGGGCCCTGGCGCGGACCGCACAAAAATGGGTTGCGGCCGCACTGGTTACCCTGGAATCCCTGGCCTCAGACATAGCCACGCGAACCGCGCAGAAATGGTCTCGGCCGCGCAGCTCTACGCGGCCCGCATAGAAATGACCGCGGCCGCGCGACACCAAACCAAACATGTACACTGACTCGAAAACATTATACGAACTTACTCGTGCGATCAAATTGCCAAAATAGAACCATTTACATAGAATTAAGCCTCAAAATCATAATTTCGCTCTTTAACGCTTGAAACTCAAGGTTTCCATTTTCAAGTACGAAACACGTCAAACGACGTCCGATTCAAATGAAACTTCACATATAGTGCTTAACAATTATTTATGACTTGTATCAGGCGTCGGAACCAAAATACAAGCCTGATACCATTACCTTTTGCTCATTTTTCTAATTCATTTTCATTAAACATTAACAGGAATCAATTAAACAGGAAACTTATTTTTTTTCTCGGGCCTGGGACCTCGGATTCCGATTTTGAAAATACGCCCGGGTCCCAAATTAATTACGGACCCTCCGGGACCGTCACATCACGAGTCCGGGTCCGTTTACCCAAAAAGTTGACCAAAGTCAACCATAGCAATATTGGTATCAAAATTCATAGTTTTTAACATGGAATTCAAATATTTTCACATAAAAATTTTCCGGCCTCGCGCCAAGAATGCATATGCAAATTGAGGCAGCCCAATAAAAGGTTTTCAAGGCCTTAGAAATACAAGGAAGGGGAGAATTACGGTGATGACCCTCTGGGTCGTCACATCCTCCACCTTTAAAACAATCGTTTGTCCTCGAACGGGACAATAGAAGAAAGTACCTGAGTCGGGGAATAGATGGCGATAACGGCTCCGCATATCAGACTCGTACTCCCAGGTCGATGCCTCAGGAGGCTGACCTCTCCACTGAACACGCACCGAAGGAAAACTCCGCGACCTCAACTATCGAACCTGCCGGTCTAAAATAGCCACCGGCTCCTCCTCATATGACTGATCCTTGTCCAATTGGACCGTACTGAAATCTAACACGTGGGTGGGATCGCCGTAATACTTCCGAAGCATGGATACATGAAAAACCGAATGCACAGCTGACAAGCTAGGCGGCAACGCAAGCCTATAAGCCACCTTCCCCACACGGTCAAGAATCTCAAATTGGCCAATAGACATAGGATTAAGCTTGCCCTTCTTCCCAAACCTCATCACGCCCTTCATAGGCGACACACGGAGCAATACTCGCTCACCAACCATGAAAGCAGCATCCCTGACCGTACGGTCTGCAACACTCTTCTGCCTAGACTGAGCTGACTGAAGTCTATCCTGAATGATCTTTACCTTATTCAAGGCCTCCTATACCAAATCCGTACCCAATAACCGAACCTCTTCAGGCTAAAGCCATCCGACTGGGAACCGACACCGCCTACCATACAATGCATCATATGGAGCCATCTGAATACTGGACTGGTAGTTGTTGTTGTAGGCAAACTCCGCTAACGGCAAGAACTGGTCCCACGAGCCTCCAAAATCAATAACGCAGGCTCGGAGCATATCCTCAAGAATATAAATGGTCCTCTCGGACTGACCGTCCGTCTGCGGTGAAATGCTGTACTCAAATGGACCTGGGTACCCAACTCATGTTGCACCGCTCTCCAGAAAAATGCGAAGTAAATTGCGGACCCCGATCCGAAATAATAGATATGGGCACCCCATGAAGGCGAACGATCTCCCTGATGTAAATCTCTGCATACCTCTCGGATGAATCAGTGGTGGCAACTGGGATGAAATGCGCTTTAGTCAGCCTATCAACAATAACCCATATAGCATCAAACTTCTTCCGAGTCATCGGAAGGCCAGTAAAAAAATCCATAGTGATCCTCTCCCACTTCCACTCGGGAAGCTCAATCCTCTGAAATAACCCACCAGGCCTCTGATGCTCGCGCTTAACCTGCCGACAATTTAGACAACAAGCCACATATGCAACAATGTCTTTCTTCATTCTACGCCACCAATAATGCTTTCTCAAAGCCTGATACATCTTTGTGGCGCCCGGATGAATAAAATACCGAGAGCTGTGGGCCTCCGCTAAGATCGACTCTCGAAAACCATCAACATTGGGCACACAAACTCGCCCCTGCAACCTCAATATGCCATCATCTCCCAGAGTCATCTCTTTGGCACCTCCCCTCTGCACCGTGTCTCTCAGGACACATATATGGGGATCATCAAACTGCCGCTCCCGGATACGCTCTATCAATGACGAACGAGCAACCGTGCAAGCGAACACTATGCTGGACTCAGAAATATCCAATCTCACAAATCTATTGGCCATGGCCTGAACATCCAAGGCAAGCGATCTCTGGCTGACCGGAATGTATGCAAGACTACCCATGCTGGCGGACTTTCTACTCAATGCATCGGCCACCACATTGGCCTTCCCTGGGTGGTGTAAAATAGAAACATCATAATCTTTCAACAACTCCAACCACCTCCGCTATCTCAAATTCAACTCTTTCTGCTTGAACAAGTACTGAAGGCTCTTGTGATCCGTGTATACCTCACACGTCACACCATACAAATAATGCCTCCAGATCTTCAAGGCATGAACAATAGCTGCCAACTCTAAGTCATGAACTGGATAATTCTTCTTGTGGATCTTCAATTGCCTCGAAGCATATGCTATGACCTTGCCGTTCTGCATCAACACTGCACCAAGTCCGATGTAGGAAGCATCACAATATACAGTATAAGGCCCAGATCCCGTGGACAGAACCAATACCGTTGCCGTAGTCATGGCTGTCTTGAGCTTCTGAAAGCTAGCCTCACACTCATCTGACCACCTGAACTGGGCACCCTTCTGAGTCAATCTAGTCATCGGGGCTGCGATGGATGAAAACCCCTCCACAAAACGCCTGTAGTACATGCTCCTCCTGACTGCGGGAGTATACCAAGATATCATCAATGAATACAATCACAAATAGATCCAAGTAAGGCCTGAACACTCGGTTCATCAACTCCATGAATGCTGCCGGGGCATTGGTCAATCCAAACGACATGACCAAGAACCCATAATGCCCATGCCGAGTACGGAAAGCCCTCTTAGGGACATCTGACGCCCTAATCCTCAACTGATGATAACCAGACCTCAAATCTATCTTCGAGAACACCTTAGCACCCTGAAGCTGGTCAAACAAATCGTCAATCCTCGACAGTGGATACTTGTTCTTTATTGTCACCTTGCTCAACTGCCGGTAATCAATACACATCCTCATCGATCCGTCCTTTTTCTTCACAAACAACACCGGCGCACCCAAAGGTGATACACTGGGTCTAATGAAACCCTTATCAAGCAAGTCCTGGAGCTGTTCTTTCAACTCTTTCAACTCTGGTGGGGCCATGCGATACGGCGGAATAGAAATAGGCTAATTGCCCGGAGCCAGATCAATTCAAAAATCAATATCCCTGTCGGGCGGCATACCCGGCAGGTCTGAAGGAAAAACCTCGGGGAACTCCCGAACAATAGGAACAGAGTCGATAGATGGAACCTCTGCGCTGGAGTCGCGAACATACGCCAAATATGCTAAACGCCCCTTCTCGACCATACATCGAGTCTTGACATACGAAATAACACTACGGGTGGCATGACCTGGGGTCCCTCTCCACTCAAGTCGGGGAAAGTCTGGCAAGGCCAAAGTCACGGTCTTGGCGTGACAATCCAAGATGGCATGATACGGAGACAACCAGTCCATCCCCAATATAAAATCGAAGTCCTCCATGTCTAGAAGCAATAAATTGACACGGGTCTCAAGACCCTCAAATACCACTACACAAGAGCCATGCACTCGGTCGACCACTATAGAATCACCAACCGGTGTGGACACATATACAAGAATACCCAGAGCCTCACTAGGCATGATCAAATAGGGTGCAAAATAGGATGACACATAAGAATAAGTAGATCCCCAATCAAATAATACCGAGGCACCCCTATCACAAACCAGAATAGTACCTGTAATCACAGCATCAGAAGACTCGGCCTCTGGCCTGGCTGGCAATGCATAACAACGGGGCTGGCCCCCACCTCCCTGAACTGTGTCTCTGGGACGATCTGCTGCGGGCTGACCCCTAACCCTGGCTGTCCGAGCTCCACCTCTACGGTCTCTCCCTCCACCTCTATGATCCCTACCCCCGCCTCTGGCTGGCTGAACGTCCTGTGGATCACCTGCTGCCTAAATCGTAGGACGAAGACCCTGCTGCTGAGAACTACTCGAGGCTGGAGGGAAATACCAGACAATATGACCTGGGTCACCACAACCATAACATGCCCTCGGCTGCTAAGACTACTGGCCCTGTCGACCTGTATGTCCTCCCCTGACGCTCGGAAGTGGCGGCGCACTGATGGGGGCTGATGGTGAACTGGAGAGCTGCTGGCCAGAATACTGCTGATGACTACCACCGCCTGGGGTACCATCGGGATTTTACCCACCATCACGACCCAGATTTACCCACCATCGGGAGTCGTGATGGCGCCTACTGTCGAAGCTAGGCAAGCCAACCTTTATAATCATTTTCACAACTTATATCTAAAACATTTAAATACTAGAATAATTAACTAAAGCATGCGGAAGTCTTTTAATAACAATAACAATAAAACAAGATGCGGAAGCTGACAACCTGTCTGTACCCAGTATCTGGTGTCACTGCTCACAGACAACTAAAAAGTACTAAAAATAATAATCTGAAAGAAAATACAATTGGAGTCTGTCTGATACAAATATAACAAACTAGAAAAGATAGAGGAGACTCGGGGACCGCGAACGCCAGCGAACTACCTCAGAGCCTCTGGACTGAAGGATCACTTTTGATCCAAAGTTGCGGTTCGTAAACTGGGTCCTGACCCGTGCACAAAAAGGCACAGAACCGTAGTATCAGCACAACCGACCCCATGTGCTGGTAAGTGTCCGGCCTAACCTCGGCGAGGTAGTGACAAGGGTAACCGGACCTACCATGAACAACCTGTACAGATATATATACGATAACAGAAAAAAAGGAGCAAGAATTTAAACAATAAAAAGGGAAGGGGACATGCTGGGGGAAATAACAGTTCAATTATAACTTCTACAATTAATAGATAGAACTGAACAGATAGCATTTAATAAGAGAAGCCAATGAATCAACAACTAAGAAAGGAATACAGTATAAGGAACACCAATAAGATAAAGCCAATTAAACAACGTTGCACGACACCATCCATCGTGATTTTACTCTCGTCCTCTCCCAATCAATAGCACCACTCCATCTCGTGGAGGAAATCAATAAATACCACTCCATCTTGTGGAGGAAATCAATATATACTACTCCATCTCGTGGAGGAAATCAATATATACCACTCCATTTCGTGAAGGAAATCACCACTCTATCTCGTGGAGGAAATCAATAAATACCACTCCATCTTGTGGAGGAAATCAATATATACCACTCCATCTCGTGGAGGAAATCACCACTCCATCTCGTGGAGGAAATCAATAAATACCACTCCATCTTGTGGAGGAAATCAATATATACCACTCCATCTTGTGGAGGAAATTAATATATACCACTCCATCTCGTGGAGGAAATCACCACTCCATCTTGTGGAGGTAATCAATATATACCACTCCATCTCGTGGAGGAAATCAATAAATACCACTCCATCTTGTGGAGGAAATGAATTTATGCCACTCCATCTCGTGGAGGAAATCAATATATATCACTCTATCTCGTGGAGGAAATCAATATATATATCACTCCATCTCGTGGAGGAAATCAATAAATACCACTCCATTCTTGTGGAGGAAATCAATATATACCACTCCATCTCGTGGAGGAAATCACCCGTCGTGTTTTACGCTCATCCTTCCCCAAACAATGATAAAAAATTGGGGGCGCGGATATGGACAACAGTAATAATCATCCCGGCAAGGGAGAACAATGCAACACCAAGTTCCGGGAAGGGAAACGATTTAATAACAAGTCCCGGCAAGGGAAACTATCTAACAACAAGTCCCGGCAAGCGAAACTATTTAACAACAAGTCCCGGCAAGGGAAAGAATTAAACAACAACTCATCTTTAGTTCATTTACTTATCATCTCCCACTTCATAGCTCTCATAACAAGAATTTATCTCAATTATTCACTTCTTTTCGCAATTTTTAATAACAAAAAGGACAACACGGTCATGCTTGACTCGGGCGCATAGGTAACCGTCACCATACCTATACACCGACTCCACATAGCACATAGCAATTAACAAACTAATGATATTCCCTCAAGCCAAAGTTAGATCAGACACTTACCTCGAAGGCTTCCAACTCAACTCACGCTTCTAGAATAGCTTTACCCCTCAAATTCGCTTAAAAACCGGTCGAATCTAACCACAATTTACTCAAAAGTGTTAACAAATGCTAGTTAAATCAATTTGAACGCAAAAAAATGAAATTCCCAAAGTTTTACTCAAAAATTTCCAAAATGCCCCCGGGCCCACGTGGTCAAAATTCGAGGTTTGAACCAAAACAGGGTTACCCATTCCCCCACAAGCTCATATCTATAACTAGAATTGAAATCGGATGTCAAACCGAGGTCCAAAAGCTCAAATTATAGAAAACCTAAGTTTTACCTAAAACCCCAAATTCCTATTTTTGAAAATCTTCGATTGAAGTAGAAATTATAAAAAAAGTAAGGAGTAGAAGTAGAAATTATGTTAAAAGATATTAAGGAGTAGGAAAATTAGTTTAGAAATCACTTACCAATCGTTTTGGAGAAGAAAAATTCTTTAGAAAATCGCCTCTTAGGTTTTGGGTTGGTGAACAGTGGAAAAATGGCTGAAATTTCGGATTTATATGCCTTTGGGATGGGCTGGTGCGGACTGCACAAAAACGCACCGCGACCGCACCGAGAGGGAAGAAAAATGAGGCTCTCTGAACCTAACTAGGCGGACCGCAAAAGAAGTGACGCGGCCGCGCGGCACCCAGTGCGGACCGCATGGAAATGTTCGCGGCCGCACTGGTGGACCTGGAACTACCCACCCTCGGAGACCCAGCCAGGCGGACCGCACAAGAAGGGACGCGGCCGTGGGCCCCAGGCGGACCACATGGAAATGGTATGCAGCCGCACTGGTGTCTGCAACCCTGAACCTGATATTTTTCTAAGTTTAAAACATCCCGAACCACCTTCGAATCATCCCCGGCCCTCGGGGCTCATAACCCAACACACACGCCGACTTAAAAACATCCTACAAACTTATTCGTGCGATCAAGTCGCCAAAATAACACCATTTACATAGAATTAAGCCTCAAAAATCATAATTTCACTCTTTAACACTTGAAACTCAAAATTTCCATTTTGAAGTACGAAACACGTCAAATGACGTCTGATTCAAATGAAACTTCACAAATAGCTCTTAACAATTATTTATGACTTGTATCGGACGTCGGACCCAAAATACGAGCCCGATATCATTACCTTTTGCTTTTTTTTCTAATTCATTTTCCTTAAACATTAACAAGAATCAATTAAACTGAAAAATTCTCGGGCCTGGGACCTCGGATTCCGATTCCGGGAATACGCCCGGGTCTCAAATTTAATTACGGACCCTCGGGGACCGTCACATCACGGGTCCGGGTCCGTTTACCCGAAACGTTGACCAAAGTCAACCATAGCAATATTGGTATCAAAATTCATAGTTTTTAATACGGAATTCAAATATTTTCACATAAAAATTTTTTGGCTTCGCGCCCGTACTGCGCACGCAAATCGAGACAACCCAATAAGAGGTTTTCAAGGCCTCAGAAATACAAGGAAAGGGAGAATTACTGTGATAACGCTCTGGGTCGTCACAAGCAATGTAATATATGTCAAAAGAATTAGAAGTCCTTTATTATAATGAATTGGATCCTATAAAAGACTAGCAATCATGTTACTAGAATAACTGTCAATTTGGCTTGCAATAAAGTTGTTTCAATGGTTTGGTATCGTGATGATCACTATGCATGATAAAGTCTTCTTGCATGTAAAGCAGTTTTGCTCTCTGTTTATTCCTTCTTGTGCCAGTTGTAAAGATCATGGTTTTAGCAATACATATTTCACTGATTTTGCATCCATGCCTTGGTTTTGAACCTAGCCCAACATAGTCTTTTGCTTGGAAAGTATTCTTATAAAATCTCACTTTTTGAATGTTGTTTTTTACATAATACTACCACTACTAGTCAGAATTAGTTGACTGATTAGTTTGGCAACTATATGAAGTAAAACAACAACAACATTTACCCAGTATAATCCCACAAAGTGGGTTCTTGGGAGGGTAATATGTAGACGGGCCTTATCCCTACCCGAAAGAGCAAAGAGGCTGTTTCCAATCGACCCTCGGCTCAATGGAGGAAAGGAAAAACAAAAACAAAAACAAAAGGGCATTAGTAACTCCAGCAGAAATAGCGTAATTAATTATCTAAACATAAGAACCATAAATAAAATAGCATGTAAATATACCAGACAGTAACTACCGTAAATAACTACCAAAGGGAGACACAAACCAATGCACAAATTGTCTACGGATAGCCTTGCCAAGCCTCACCCAACACCGGGTGAGGAGTACGAAACACTCTAGGAGCCCCTACCCTACAACCCTGATACTAGACCTCCAGACTTTCCTATCAAGGGCCATGTCCTCGGAAACCCGCATTCTAGCCATGTCATACCTAATCACCTCTCCCCAATACCTCTTAGGCCTCCATCTGCCTCGCCGTACACCGACCATCGCCATCCGCTCACAAATTCTCACCGGGGCATCAGGACTTCTCCTCCGCACATGCCCGAACCACCTCAGCCTCGATTCTCGCATCTTCTCATCCACCGGGGCCACCCCCACCTTCTCTCGAATAACTTCATTCTTAATCTTATCTAACCTGGTGAGCCCCCACATCCTCCTGAGCATCTTCATCTCCGCAACCTTCATTCTCTGAACATGAGAGTTCTTCACTGGCCAGCACTCTGCCCCATACAACATGGCAGGTCTAACCACAACTCTATAAAATTTCCCCTTGAGTTTCTGTAGAACTTTCTTGTCACATAGGACTCCTGATGCAAGCCTCCACTTTGACCACCCCGCTCCTATACGATGAGTGACGTCCCCGTCAATCTCTCTGTCCCCCTGAATCACCGACCCAAGATATCTGACACTGTCCCTCTTGGCGATGACCTGAGATCCAATCATCACGTCCCTGCCGACTTCGCTCGGCTCGGGACTAAACTTGCTCTCCACATGTTCTGTCTTAGATCTGCTTATTTTGAAACCCTTAGACTCGAGAGTCTGTCTCCATACCTCTAACCTCTCAATAACACCGACCCTCGTCTCGTCTATCAAAACTATGTCGTCAGCAAATAGCATACACCAAGGCACATCCCCTTGAATATGTCGGGTTAGAGCATCCATCACCAAGGCAAACAAGAGAGGGCTAAGCGTCGATCCTTGATGGAGCCCCATATCCACTGGAAAATGGTCTGAGTCGCCACCCACCGTCCTAACCCTAGTCTTAGCTCCATCATACATGTCCTTGATTACTCTGATGTAGGCTTCCGGCATGCTCTTCGCCTCCAAGCACCTCCACAGCACCTCCTTAGGGACCTTGTCATACGCCTTCTCCAAGTCGATAAGCACCATGTGCATGTCTTTCTTCTTATCCCTGAACTGCTCCACCAGCCTCCTGACAAGGTGGATAGCTTCTGTAGTGGAGCGACCCGGCATGAAACCGAACTGGTTCACAGATATAGATGTCATCTCCCTCACCCTCGCCTCGATCACCCGCTCCCACACCTTCATGGTGTGACTTATTAATTTGATACCCCTATAGTTGTTGCAGCACTGGATGTCTCCTTTGTTCTTGTACAAGGGCACCACTGTACTCCACCTCCACTCCTCCGGCATCCTTTTGGTCCTGAAGATTGCATTGAACAACCTTGAGAGCCACTTCACTCCTGGCCTACCCATGCATTTCCAGAACTCCACCGGGATCTCGTCAGGCCCGGTTGCTCGACCCCTATTCATCCTACGCAAAGCCCTCATGACCTCCTCCGCCCTAATGCGCCTGCAGTATCCAAGGTCTCTATGTTGCTCCGAATGCCCCAACTCCCCTAGCTCTATGTTACGATCCCCTAGCTCTGTTATATGAAGTAAAACAGCTATGGAAATTTACTTTCTGATATGTTGGTCCACTTGAATATGAAGACGCTTAACTTATGGTGTGGGTATTTAACTAGTTGCCTTAAAACATTTGCTAGTAAACTTGTCAAAAGGAAAAAAACAGAATGAAAAATGTTTCCAGTGGAGGTCCACCTGGAGGAATGAACTTTGTAAGCGTCACAATTCCTTGCCTCTTTTATTCCCTTTTATGGAAAATATTTTTCTTGAGATGTTTCTCGTATGATTCTTGTATTTACAACTGTTTTCAGTTCTCCAGGTAAAAAGATGTCCAAATGTAATAACTTTTGCCTCTTAACTATTGCAGTGTTGATGATGGATTCCCTCAAGTCACTTTTCATTTTGAAAATTCTATTTCTTTAAGAGTTAGACCCCGCGAGTATTTATTTCCATATGTAAGTATGTTTTTTCAAGAGTTAGTTTTAACTCAATGAAAAAGCTCAGTGTTTTTTTGCTTAGCCTTGTGGTTTTGAGCTTTTTGGTCTTATGTAGTATGAATTTGTCAAATTATCACATATTGTTTGTAGTGTAGAACCATTGACCACTCTTACCAATTGCTTGAACTTGGAGGGTGGAATGTGAATTGTTTCATAATTGTGTAATTTTTGGATAGTGGATGAGTTCTGCTTACTTCTGCTGTAACTTAGGTGGCAACTTCCCTTTTGTCATTAGAACTATTTCAGCTACATGATATGTCAGACATCTGAGTGGATTTGTTTGTTATCAGACCTTCTTTTCCCTTCTTAGGGTTGTAAATAAGAGCAAATAATACCTCAGAACTTTATATTTATATGAATTCGTCATAGCGTAAACTGTCAATTGACTTTTTCTGATAAAATATTCTATCTACATCATCATGTTTGTTCAAGTAGATGATGAATATTAAAGGGAATATTGTATATGTCACTTGATTCTATGCAGAGTATCACGTTTGCCAGTAGATCTGATTTCTGTATGCGCTTTTAGGAAGATTTATTTTGCATTGGATGGCAAAATAGTGGTACTCAATCAAGGGATAAATGGAACCTCACGCTTTTCGGAGGTATGTTTATCTGTTTCTTATTTTTGTAATTGCAAATGTCAAGACTACCATGCTATGGTTGGATGAGTATGTATTTGATTTTGAATGCATACATATCAAAATAATGTATTTAGAGAAATAGAGATCAGAAATCGCATTTGGACAGGAAAATGGTTTGTGAAGTGAATTTGAATTCTGCAGAAAAGTACTGGTTCTAAAGCAGGCACTAATTTGAGCTACATTACAAGGCAGTATAACAAAACATCCACAGCCACTAAAACTGAGAAATTTCCAGCTCCAGTATGCATTTGACATGTCAAAATTTCCAGAAAATAGTTTACTGTTTATATCATTTACGATGGAGCTAGAAGCTTCGCATACTTAGTTGAGGTCTAATACGTTATAGTTGCCATCGCCAGATTATGCAGTATGCACCCAAAATGAAACCTCCTTAGACCCAATTGTTATAAAATTTCCAATTGAGTGCATCATATCTGTTGCATCCTATCACCAGTAAAGACACATAAGAGAGATATATCTGATCTACATGGTTTGGGAAGAGAGGCGCTGTTTTCTTTTTCTTTTTTGGGAGTGGGGTTAGATCCTGCATTCATTCTGGATTGCGTGAGTCAGTGACTGGGATGGAGACAAGCAAGTGGAATGTGATGAGGGTGGCAGTCTTTACGAGCTCTAAGGATCAGTGTTATCAAAAGTGAAAAGCGCAAAAAAGTTCTAAGATCCGTTGGGGCTTTAAGCGCAAAGAGCAAATAAAGTGTGGACTTTAATGAAAAAAAAAGCGCAACAGGAGAAAAAGTAAAAATATATATATGTAGTCCAAGACTAGGTGGCCCCGGTGGATGAGAAGATGCGAGAAGCGAGGCTGAGGTGGTTCGGGCATGTGCGGAGGAGGAGTCCCGATGCCCCGGTGAGGAGTTGTGAGCGGCTGGAGATTGTTGGCGGTCGGCGAGGCAGAGGGAGGCCTAAGAAGCATTGGGGAGAGGTGATTAGGCATGACATGACTAGAATGCAGGTTTCCGAGGACATGACCCTTGATAGGAAAGTCTGGAGGTCTAGTATCAGGGTTGTAGGATAGGGGCTCCAAGAGTTTTTCGTACTCCTCACCCGGGGTTGGGTGAGGGTCGGCAGGGTTATCCATAGATGATTCGTGTTTTAGCTTATGTCTCCCTTATGGCTGTTAGTTATGGTAGTTACTGTATGATATTATTGCATGTTATTTTATTTATGTTTCTTATGTTTAGATAATTATTTACGCTATTTCTGCTGGAGTTACTAATGCTCTATTGTTTTTGTTTTTGTGTTTATTGTTGTTTTTCCTTTTCTCCACTGAGCCGAAGGTCGATTGGAAACAGCCTCTCTGCCCTTTCGGGTAGGGGTAAGGCTCGTCTACATATTACTCTCCCCAGACCCCACCTGGTGGGACTATACTGGGTAGTTGTTGTTGTTGTTGTTGTTGTTGTAGTCCAGGACTAATGATTATAAGCATGAATAACAAATATATGGACAAAGAAATTAGAAAAAAAAATACGGTAATGCGAAATGTCAAATGTTTAATGTCGCATTTTCAGGATTACACTCATTGGCTAGGAAAAGTATGCCTTAGAGCCTTCATGCGACACTAAAGCGCCTACAAAGCGAGGCGAAGCGCTCAACATGTTTTGAGCCTCGCTTCAGGGCTTAAGCGCGCCTTTAACAACACTGCTAAGGATTCATTTAAAAATATGTATAAGGACATAATCCATCAGGATTTTAGTATGCATTTGAACTCTATTAATTCGTTTTTACAGCCAAACAGGTAACGAGGATTTGGATATGAATTTGGAATCGTCTGAGAAATCCTTCCATCCAAATAGCCCTTGGATTTTCTGTCATAAGGCAACTTAAGTATGATTTTCCTCTTATATCATATGCTGCTCGGACTCTCCGAATATATTGATGGGTGTGTATCGGATTCTCCAAAAATAGTGTATTTTTGGAGGATTCGACACGGGTGCGGCAGCTGTTTTGGAGAGTCCGCACAACATAGCTTAAATCGTGTAGTTGATAACCAATTATATGTTTGTCCTTTGCTGACGACTTTTTCCTCCTTTTTTCTTCAACTAAAATGAATCGGACCAACATATGGTTGAATATCTGTGAATTGTGCACCCTTGCTTTCTGTAATTATTTCTTCTTTAAGTCCATTTATGACCTTTTTTATGACCTATTCGCACTAATATGATCTATCTCAGAGGCTCAAACCATCTGAAAGCCCACAAAATAATGGGGAATTTGTGCTAGTTCATATGTGTATGTGTGTATTTTTTTTAAAAATGAATTTGTATTTGCTGTAAAATTGTATCATTTCATTTACGGTAGCTGGCTATGATTATGACTGCAATATCACTTGTTTTTTTCATGGTTTGCATGACATTCACAATAATTGAGTGGTGGAAATTCAGGGGCGTGCTTTCCATTTGAGAAATGTTCATTTAGCACTCACAATAATAAGTGGGAGTGCTCTGCAACCTCGTTTTGTGATTTAATCCCAAATTCTCTCTCCAGCTCTTTTAAGTCTGTTAGAATTGGTCAATTGCTGTGATAATAGTGATTAAAGTGCATCTGGACTGTTTCAATTACGTTGTATGTTTCCTTGGTTGGATTCTTTATCTTAAGGAACTTAAAGATTATTCTTTCATTATTGTCTCATTTTCTTCTAAAGCATTGGAGGTATTCTGATGCTTGCAGATTTGGTACTCTCAAATAAGCTAGTCTTGTATGATCTTGAAAACCAGGCCATTGGTTGGACCGAATATAATTGTAAGTGTAGGTTATATCTGTTTGATACCTGCACTATATTTTGGTACACTAGAATTAGATATTTTTGTTGTTCAGCTGAATCTAGAGTGGCTCTACCGACCTAGATAAACAATGTATAATTTCATTGCAATTTTTTATGTACTTATAAAGAAAGGAAAGAGCAGATAATTTGGGAATGAACTGCTTGATTATTCCCCCCAAGCATGTTAAATAGTGTTTATAAGTAATCCTAAAAAGCAAATAAAAGCAATTGAAAAGGAACAGACCCCACTTTGTGGGACTATACTGGGTAGTTGTTGTTGTTTCCATTCCTACTTTCACAATCATAAGGATTCAAAACCTTTCCCATACTGAAAAGGAAACATTCCTAATTCTTATAATCTTCCTCAAGTTGGAGTGCACATATTGTATGCTCCTAACTTGCCACAAATATACTCAATTCTGGAGCTACGCAGATACTTTGTAAGAGCATTTTCTAACTGGCTATTTGGGTTGACCAAAACCTGTTGCGACACACCCAAAGTCAATCTTTTGTTTAAAGAAATGTGCAGTGCAACTTGATTATCACATATCAGTTACATTGCTGCATATCCCCACGTTAACTTTTTGATATGTGCCAAAGTCACTGCTCGTCCTGTGTTTGAGTCTTGACATCTTTTATATCTTCGGAAAGGATTGGTTCACTGTTAACTCATCAAAAAATTGTGTTTTGGTTGATTTCAGGCTCATCAAGCATTGAATTAAAAGACGAAATTACTGGATCAGTTCGTTTAGTAGGTGCTCACTCGCTGTCAAGTGGTTCTAGTTTGACAGCTCAAATGGCTCTAACAATATTCTTTTTGTTAGTAGTTCTGCTGCACAACTATCTATTCAACTGGTAAAATCTGGTCAGTATTAACTTCTGGTACCTGAGACAAGAACTGTTCATTTGACTGTGAATAACTTTTCAAAGTATAGATACAGCAGCTTGTGGCTGTCAACTGGGTGTGTATATTTACCATTCAGAATGGACTGCAAAAGGAAAGCTGAAATATAGAACAGATTAACAGATAATTCCATTTTGTATTAGCTGGCTTATGTTGCAAAATGCATACTGTAAGTAGAACTCTGGATATATTTTCTCTGCATTCCGCTTGTTATAACACAAGTTTCTTGACGAGCTAATTGCCTTGCTAGCTTTTTTGCTTCAAAAAAAAGCAGCCTAGTGTATAAGGTTTCCCCCATTCATGGCGGATTTGGGAAAAGGTCGTACCCCAAGGAGTGTGATGTTCACGGCTCGAACCGGTGATGTGTAGGTAACACGGAGATAACTTTTTGCTTCACAAGTATTAAAATATTTATCTGATATCTGCTAGTAGCAAAACGTTATCTGTGATAAGCTTGTGAGATTGCCTCATTTTCAGTTCACTGGAAGAGTACAAGGAACAGTCATACTAGAAATTCCTTCAAACGTTTTTTTATTTTACAAGTCTCAAAAACTTCTCTATGACATATTTCGAAGCTGTATGATGAGTTTGGTTTTAATATCTTGTGCAAGTAGAAAAATACCAATACCTGAGCTTCCATTTAAATTTTTAGGTCAAGTTTGTCATGTGGTGAAATTTGTTTTTGCTCCCGTACAATATCTCAAACCAAACTGAGCGAGTTTTCTACGTGGTTTATGTTTTAAAATCTATTAGTATGCAGTAAGGGGTGTAACAAAGAAAAACCGACAAAGTGCACCAACCCGATAATGCGAGTCAAACCAAGAAAAAACCCCGATTATGGTTTGGTTTGACTTGGTTTGGTGTTGGAAAAAAAAGCCCGATCATAATTGGTTTGGTTTGGTTTTAACTAAAGAAAGTCAAACCGAAACCAAACCAACCCGACATTAGATATATAAATTTTTTAGATATATTTAATATATAAATATACTTATTGTAATGTAATTTATAAATATTTCTTAAAAAATTTCATAATTTTATCTTTTAAGGTATTATTTCAAGGTTGGACATAGAACTTTCGAATGCTCCAATAAGTTTTATCGCCATTAATATTAGTAAATTAAATAATGCTAATAAAAGACATTCAATTCAATATTACGAACGGAAAAGTATTGGATATCTATTTTTGTTTTGCAATAATTTAGATAAAAATGCATAGCCTATTTTTTATTTTGCTTTAGCTTTTAGTCATGTAATTAATACTTCCTATTAATCTACTTATTTTAGCATGAATTAATACTTTTAGATTCTGTTTATTTTTATTATGACTTTTTAATTTAGTAATATTTATATTACATAATTTTATTGTCTTTATTGTTGAATATTTTAGGATAATGTCATGACACATCTCATATTTTGTATTATTTTCTTGAAAAATACTTTATATAGTTGTATCTTACTATGATTAAGAAATATTTTAAGCATACGTTATATGTTTTGTTCTATGAAGATTTACCGGAAAAGTTCGAAAAAAACCCGAATAACCCGAAAATTCGAGAAAACCCGAGAAAATCCGATATTGATCCGAGTTTTATTGGTTTGGTTTGCTCTTTAGATTTAATAACCCGACACAATTGGTTTGGTTTGGTAATTATAAAATTCGAACCAATCCAGCCTACGTACACCCCTATGCAATAATATTCAAATCGGAAACTGCGTCTCTATCTTTACATGGTCGGGTTAAGGATAGCAAGCTAATATTTATATCTTTAGTTACTACATAATTACTAACTCTAGGTTCAGGTGGCCGTGCATAGTATTTTTATGATCCCAAAATGCTAAAAAATAATGTTAGTCATGGTGAGTATTGCTCATCTTATGAACCTACGAAAATTCAAGCCAATTACAATCCGTCAAATTTTTTTAATAGAATCAACATTTGCTAGTACACATGGAAAAGTGAATATAACCACAAATTCGTATTGTATAATCTCAAAACAACAACCCAGTATAATCCCACTTAGTGTGTACGCAGACCTTACTCCGATCCTAGGGTAGAAAGGTTGTTTCCAAATAGACCCTCGGTATCCTTCCCTCCAAGAACTTCCCATGTTGCTCTTGGGGAGACTCGAACTCCCAACCTCTTGTTTGGAAGTGGAGGTTGCTTACCATTAGAGCAACTCCTCTTGTCACCCCAAAACATCAAAAAAATAAACCCGAAAGTTATGGAGAACCGATGAGTATTGATCACTATACTGTTTCATATGGACATACAAAAATTCAAGCCAATCGGAGTCCGTAAAAAATCAGATTTTTGTGTATTATACTCTACACCATTTGCATGAATTCAGCCGACCGAACCCAAATCCCCTAAAATTATGCGGGCCCATAAAAATGACATAATAAACAACAAACATCGCTTTGTCACATAAAAAACTCATTTTTGATGAATCTGCAAAATTTTAGCAAATTCGGGGCCGGTCGCCAAATTCATATAATATGGCATGGACTATAATATACAAAAATCTGAGAATCATCCTAAATTTCTGTTTTATGTCGCTATAACGCCAAAACACAAGGAACGATCATGGTGAAACAATGACTATTGTTCATTAGTTCATTTTTGATGGGCCTGCAAAATTTTAGAAGATTCGGGGCCGGTCACCCAAAATTATGCAGATGGCGTGGAATATAACATTTGAAAAATCTAGGAATCGTCCGGAATTCCTATTTTATGACCCTAAAATGCCAAAAATGAGAAATGGTCATGGCGAAGTGATGACTATTTTTCATTAGGTTATTTTTTAGGGGCACGCAAAATTTTAGCAGATTCAAAGTTGGTCGCCCGAATTCATACAGCTGGCATGGACCATAGCACACGAAAATATGAGTATCGTTCTTAATTCTAGTTTTATGGCCTAAATGCTAAAAATGAGAAATTGGCATGGCTAAATAATAACTATTATTTATAGGTCATTTTTTATGGGTCCGCATATTTTTAGGAGTTTTAGAGTCGGCCATCCAAATTCATGCAGATGGTATGAACTATACCACATGAAAACTAGGAATCGTCCTGAATTCTGTTCTTATGGCCCTAAAACATCAAAAAACGAGGAACGACCTAATGAATAATAATCATCGCTTCGTCATTGACTATTTCTATTATCTATGACATCTGCATGAATTCAGGAGACCAGCCCCAAATCTCCTAAAATTGTGCAGGCCCAAAAAACGACTTAATGAATAATAGTCATAACTTCGTCATGATTGTTCCTCGTTTATTAGCATTTTAAGGCCATAAATTAGAATTCAGGACGATTTTCAGATTTTTCAGCGTTATTGTCCAGGCCATCTTCATGAATTCAGGCAACCAGTCCCGAATCTTCTAAAATTTTGTGAACCCATATAAATCAACTTAATGAACAATAGTCATCGCTTCGCCATGACCATTCCTCGTTTTTGGCATTTTAGTGCAATAAAATAGAAATTCAGGACGATTCCTACATTTTTCGTTTGGTATAGTCCACGCAATTGTCATGAATTTGGGCGACCGACAACGAATCGTCTAAAGTTTTACGGGCCATAAAAATGGCCTAATTAATTGTCATGATTAGTCATGACTGTTCCTCATTATTGGCATTTTAAAGCCATATAATAGGAATTCAGGACGATTCTCAAATTTTCATGTGCTATAGTTTACGCTATCTGCATGAATTCAGGCGACTAACTTCGAATCTCCTAAAATATTACGGGCCTAGAAAAATAATCCAATGCACTGCTTCACCATGTATGTTCCTCATTTTTGACGTTTTAGGGCCATAAAATAGGAATTCAGGACAACTTTTAAATTTGCATGTTATATTCCACGACATCTGCATGAATTCGGGCAACCGGCCCTGAATCTCCTGAAACTTTGTGGGATCATTAAAATGACCTAATTGACAATAGACATCGCTTCGCCATGACATTTTCTCATTTTTTGGCATTTTAGGGCCGTAAAATAGGAATTCAAGATGATTCCCGAATTATCGTATGTACTGACCACGCCAACTGTTTGAGCTACCGGTCCCGAATATCCTAAAATTTTGCGAGCCCATAAAATCTAACCTAATGAACAATAATATCGCTTCACCATGGCCGTTACTCATTTTTTTGGCATTTGAGGGTCATAAAACATGAATTCACGATGATTCCTAGATTTTCGTGTGCTATAATCCACGCCGTCTGCATAAAATCAGGTGACCGGCCTTGAATCTCCTAAAATTTTACGGTCCCATAAAAACCAATCTAATGAATAATAATAATCGTTTTTTCATAACCCTCAATTTTTGGCGTTTTAGGGCTATATAATAGAAATTCAAGACGATTTCAGATTTTCGTATGTTATAATCCACTTCATCTGCATGAACTCGAGCTATCCTAAAATTTTGTGCACCCATAATAAACGACCTAATGAATATAGTCATTGCTTCACCATGACCGTTCCTCATTTTTTACATTTTAGGGCCATAAAATGGTTATTCCGGACGATTCTCAAATTTTCATGTGCTTGTCCAGGCCCTTTACATGAATTCGTCCGACCGGCCCCGAATGTCCTAAATTTTTTGCAGGCCCATATAAATCGAAATAATGAAAAATAGTCATCTATTCACCATGATCATTCCTCGTTTGTTGCGTTTTCGCATAATAAAATAACAATTCAGGTGATGATTCTTAGATTTTCGTGTACTATAGTCCACATCATCGGTTGAATTCTAGCGATCGATCACGGTTCACCTCAATTTTGTGGGTTCATCAAAAATGATCCAATGAATAATTATCATCGCTTTTCCATGAACATTCCTCATTTTTTTGGCATTATGCGGCCATAAAATAGGAATTCATGGCGTTTTTCAGATTTCCGTATGCTATAGTACACGTCATCTGCATGAATTCGGGCGATTGGCTTCGAAGCTCCTAATTTTTTGCGCGCCCATAAAAAATAACCTAATGACTAATAGTTATCATTTGTCATGACCGTTCCTCTTTTTTAGTTTTTTTAGGGCCGTAAAACAGGAATTCAGGACGATTTCTAAATTTTCGTGGGTTATAGTCCATGCGATCTGCAAAAGACTACCGACCTCGAATCTACTAGATTTTGCGGGTAAATAAAATATGACCAAATGAAAAATAGTCATTGATTTGTCATGATCGTCCCTCATTTTTAGTGTTTTAGGGCCATAAAACGGGAATCTAGCACGATTCCCAACTTTTCGTGTGCCCACGCCATCTGTATGAATTCGATTGACAGACCCCAAATTTTTGAAAATATTGCGGGCTAATAATAAACTACCTAATGAACAAAACTCCTTGCTTCGCCATGACCATTACTTATGTTTTGTCATTTTAGGGTCATACAACATAAATTTAGGACGATTTTCAGATTTTCATATGCCATAGTCCATGTCATCTACATGAATGGGGCGATCGGCCTCGAATCTCCCAATATTTTGTGGGTCCATAAAAATAACTTAATGAACAATAGTCCATCGCTTTGACCGTTCTCTTTTTCGGTATTTTAGGTCCATAAAACAGTTCGGATGATTCCTAGATTTTCGCGTGTGATAGTGTATGCCATCAGCATGAAGTTAGGTGATTGGCCCCGAATCTATCTCCTAAAATTTTATGGGCCAATCAAAAATGACCTAATGAACAATAACCATCGCTTTACCATGATCGTTACTCATATTTTGGTGTTTTAGGGTCATACAATAACAATCAAAGATGATTCTCAGATTTTTCGTACTACAGCCCACGCCATCTGCATGAATTCAGGCGACCGACTCTCAATCTCCTAAATTTTTGCGTGCTCATAAAAAAAAACCTAATAAACTATATTCATCGCTTCTCCATTACCTTTTCTCGATTTTTGACATTTTAGGCCGTAAAATTAGAATTTAAGACGATTCCCTAATTTTCGTGTGCTATAATTCACGCCAGATGAATGAATTCGGGCGAACGGCCTTGAATCTCCTAAAATTTTGCAATCCTATAAAAAATAACCTAATAAACAATATTCATTACTTCACCATGACCGTTCCTCATTTTTTGGTATTATAAATTAGGAAGACGATACCTAAATTTTTGTGTACTAATCCACGCAATCTGCATAAATTCAAGCGACCGGCTTTGAATCTCAAAATTTTACGGACCAAAAAAAATAACATAATGAATAATAGTCATCGCTTCACCATGAAATGACCATTCCTCGTTTTTTGCCGTTATAGAGCCATGAAATAGGAATTTAGGTCAATTCCTAGATTTTCGTATGTTATAGTCCACACCATCTACATAAATTCAGGCACCGGCCCAAATCTCCTAAAATTGTACGGCCCCATCAAAAATATTCTAATGAACAATAATTGTCGTTTCGCCGTAACCGTTCCTTATTTTTTGGTATTTTGGAGCTATAAAACAATAATTTAGGATGTTTCTTGGATTTTGGTGTATAGTCCACGCTATCTATATCAATTCGGGCGACTGGACGCGAATCTCCTAAAATATTACAGGCCCATCTAAAATGACCTAATGAAGAATATTCATCGCTTCTCCATGACCATTTCTTATTTTTGACATTGTAGGGCCATAACACAGGAATTCTTGACACTTTCCAAATTTTCGTGTGCTATAATCTCTTGATATTTTGTAGGGCCAATCAATAATTAACCAATGAACAATGTTCATTACTTCATCTTGACCGTTTCTCATTTTATGACGTATGGACATAAAATAGGAATTTAGGTCGATTCTCAAATTTTCGTGTTGTATAGTCCATGTCATCTACATAAATTAGGGCGATCCACCCCGAATCTCCTTAATTTACTGAGAAAAAATGACCTAGTGAACAATAGTCATCAGTTTTCCATGATCATTCCTCATTTTGTTTTTGCATTTTTGGGCCATAAAACAGAAATTCAGGACGATCCCTAAATTTTCGTGTGCTACAGTCCATGCCATGTGCATGAATTCAGGTGACCGACCCCAAATCTCCTAATTTTTTACGGGTCCAAAAAAAGACCTAATGAACAATAGTTATGTCACGGCCCATTTCCAAAACAGGTCATGATGGCGCCCAACAACCTTGTCGGGCCAGTCAAGTGCGGAATATACTAACAATCTTATAAAATTTTGCTCAATTTTAACTACAATACCCATTTAGCTTGGGTTTAGAAACTAAAGCAGTAAAGACGGCGAGTAATAAAATATTACAAATCCAAAAGATCAGTCTACTAAAATGTACGTGCCAAGACCTGGTGTCACAGTGTAAGGGCAACTAGTAGAATATACACATCTCTACCCTACTGTCTGAAATAAGGTTAAGACAGCAAAAATATGAAAGAAGACTTCATCCAGCTGCCGAGCGATATGGAAGGGAAGCAGCTCACCATAGAAGTCTCAACAGTTACTCATTGAGCGCACCCTGACGGTATCCACATGAATCAGCCTCAGACCATGTACATTTACATACAGAAGCGTAGCATGAGTACATAAACAATATGTACCCAGTAAGTATATCATCTAATCTCAAAGAAGTAGAGACGAGAGGTCGACTTGATACCTACTAGGTCCAGATAATATCATAAAAATGATGTACAATATACAACATGAATAATGTAATTAGCTAACAGTTGCCACAGAAGTCATAGTATGCTTGTAGTTATATTTTCTTTTATCACATTTACCCGTTTTTATTCATTTAGAAATAAATCATGAAAAAGCCTAAGCTTCCAGCACAAATATATAAATCATGCACAACAATCCCGAGGTCGACGACCCGCTCCAACAGAATATAAATTTTTGTGCACTGCCGAGGGTCGAATGTCCCGTACCATAGATGCATCTATTTCAACTAATCGATCGGCCTGATCCACAAATATCAAGACAACATCAAGAATGCGCACTAAGGCATCAATATATACAAGGTCAAAATCCTTACAAGTTCATAAATAAGCATATGTTCAATTTTCATTCCCCTCTAACCTCTAGCAAGTCATACAAGACCATTTACTCAGTTCAAGCAAGGAAAAATTCATAGTAGGCATGATGTGGGTCCTAAACTACCCAGACATTAACATTATAGTAGCTATACACGGACTCTCGTCACCTTGTGTGTGCGTCGCCCCCGCATTTAATAGCAAATTTATTATTTATTAACCTTAGAGGGACAATTCCCTCTCATGAGGTTAGAAAGGAGACTCACCTCGCTCCGAAACGCTCTTTCGATAACGAGAATAGGCTCCAAACTAAATTCGAATCCAAACAAGCACCAACTAGTTAAATAAATCACTAATCAATAAGTGCTCACAAAGTTAAATTCTAACTAATATAAGTGATTTCCCAACCTATCCCGCAAGCTTCCTAAATTTCGACCCCAGGCCCATGTGCCCGGATTCCGAGATTTTGGGAAGGAAGTTATTCTCCATGACCTAAGCATAACTAATATGTGATTTTTAGTTCATTACATAGCTAACTAGGTAGTTAAATCTTAATTTTACCAAAAACCTAGGTCTAGCTCTAACCCTTGATTTTAATTGATTTTTAGTGTTAAATCTATGTGACAATTATGTATTTAGACTAAGAGTGAGTGGAGATTACTTACCTTGTGATATTATGTTGAAACCCACTCTTTGAAAGTTTAAGAATCGCCCAAATGTGGAGGAAATGGGAGATAAAGGCACTTGAGCTCGTATTAAATGAGCTTCACTGCCCTGTGATTTCTGCTTCTGCGGTCCCGCGTCTGTGATCGGTTACCCGCTTCTGCGGTTTTGGACAAGGGGGAGGTCGACCGCTTCTGCAGTCTGGGGGCCGCATCAGCGGATTCTGCTTCTGCGGTTCCTTGCCCGCCTTTGCGGTTGCCCCTAGGCCAGCCTTGGCCGCTTCCCCGATGAGAGGACCTCTTCTGCGATCCATGAGCCGCAGAAGCGGTTTTGACAGAAGCAGCAAGTTTTGGTCTTTGTAAAATTCTAACTTCGCTCGAACCTCGACCATTTGACACTTGGGGCCCCCGATCCCCGCCTGAACATACTGACAAGTCTGAAATCACGAGGGGGACCTAGTCGCAACCTGGAAACTCCCAAAACAACACTAAATCAAGGAATCCGACCCCAAAACCTTTTGATCAAACATAATGAACTTCAAGTTCTAAATCTCCTTCCAGCAGGTCAAAACGCCATTAAACTATTTGGTTGCCACCAAATTTTACGGGTAGGTCTTAATGAATATTTTGGTCTTGTACAAATTTTTTAAATCGGAATCCGAACCCGATACCTTAGTTTTTCATAATTAATTAGATTCTTTAATTCCTTAAAACTTTGATTTAACAATTTTACATACAAACTCCGTACTCGGGCTAGGGACCTTGGAATTCGATTCTGAGCATACAACCAGATTCCATATTTTTCCAAGGACCTCTCGGGATTGTCAAATCACAAATTTGGTCTGTTTCCCAAGAAAGTTGACCGAAGTCAAACTTGGATTTTTAAGGAAACCTTAAGGGAATATTTGGTTCTTATTTCCACTCAACTCTCCTAACTCTCGAACCGATCGCTCCCGCAAGTTGTTATCTAGCTAAAGAAGGTGTGGAAAGTTTTTTTGAGGGAACGGGGTTCTAAATTCGATCCGAGCATACGACCAGGTTCCATATTTTTCCACGGACCTCCCGGGATTGTCAAATCACAAATTTGGTCCGTTTCCCAAGAAAGTTGACCGAAGCCAAACTTGGATTTTTAAGGAAACCTTAAGGGAATATTTGGTTCTTATTTCCACTCAACTCTCCTAAATCTCGAACCGATCGATCCCGCAAGTTGTTATCTAGCTAAAAAAGGTGTGGAAAGTTTTTTTTTTTTGAGGGAATGGGGTTCTAAATAGTAAAACGACCAGGCGTATGTACATTTTCCACCTCTTAAACAAACGTTTGTCCTCAAACGTACATAAAAGAAAAGTGCTTGGACTGCTGAATAGGTGGGGATATCAGCTCCGAATGTCCTCCTCGGACTCCTGGGTCGCCTCCTCGACCGCTTGGCCCCTCCACTGGACCCTTACCGCAGATACTCTCTTGGACCTCAACTGACAGTCCTGTCTATCAACAATGGCAATTGGCTCCTCCTCGTAGCCCAAGCTCTCATCTAACTGAATGGTACTGAAGTCCTATACATGGGAGTAGTCGGCATAGTACTTCTGAAGCGTCGATACATGGAAAACTGGATGGACGCCTGCTAAACTGGGAGGTAAGGCAAGTTCATAAGTAACCTCTTCAACTCGCATCAACACCTCAAAGGGGCCAATAAACCTTGGGCTCAACTTGACCTTCTTCCGGAACCTCATAATACCCCTCATTGGCGAGACTTTCAAGATAACCTTCTCGCCAATCGTGAATGATACATCACGCGCCTTCTGATCCGTGTAGCTCTTCTGCCTAGACTGAGCGGTGCGGAGCCTCTCCTGAATCAACTTTACCTTATCCAAGGCATTCTGTACCAAATCTGTACCCAGTAACTTAGCCTCACCAGGATCAAACCACCCTATAGGAGAACGCAAAACACCGAACATATAATGCCTCATACGGGGCAATCTCTATGCTGGACTGGAAGCTATTATTATATGCAAACTATGCCAAGGGCAAACACCGATCCCATTGACCTCCAAAGTCAATCACACATGCTCTAAGCATATCCTCTAGAATCTGGTCTGTCCGCTCTGACTGCCCGTCGTTCTGAGGGTGAAATGTTGTGTTGAGATCTACGTTGGTACCCAAACCCTTATGGACGGCTCTCCAAAAGTGAGATATGAACTGAGGGCCCCTGTCTGATATGATGGAAACCGGTACACCATGCAACCGGACTATCTCTTGAATGTAAATCTGAGCATACCTCTGTGCTGTATAAGTAGTCGCCACTTGGATGAAGTGGGTCGACTTGGTCAACCTATCCACAACAACCCACACTAAATCAACATTCCGCAAAGTCTGCGGCAACCCAACCACGAAGTCCATAGTGATGCGCTCCCATTTCCATTACGGAATAGTCATCTGCTGGAGTAGGCCTGGACTCTGTTTCTCATACTTGACCTGCTGGAAATTTAAACATCTAGCCACATACTCAACAATGTCTTTCTTCATCCTCCGCCACCAGTAATGCTGCCTCAAATCACGATACATCTTCGTGGCACCCTGATGAATGGAGTACCTCGAACTTTGGGCCTCCTCTAGAATCCTCCTCCGCAAGCCATCCACATCAGGAACACATACACAGTCCTAAAGCCGTAACACCCCATCCTCGCCGACAGTAACCTCCATGGCACCTCCCTGAAGTACCATCTCTCTGAGGACTGTCAAATGCGGATCATTGAACTGTCGGGCCTTAATCTGCCCTAACAATGAAGACTGAGCAACTACGCATGCTAGAATCCGGCTGGCATCCGAAATATCCAACCTCACAAGTCTGTTAGCTAGGGACTAAATGTCCAAAGACAAAGGTCTCTCCGCAGCAGGAATAAATGCCACACTGCCTATGCTCTCCGCCATTCTACTCAATGCATCTGCGACTACATTTGCCTTACCCGGGTGTTAAAGAATGGTAACATCATAATAAGAAAATGTGAGAGGGATCACAATAAACAGTAAACATCCCTGAACGGGAAGGCAATACAAGAATTGGTGCGGTAGTCAAGGTCGTCTTGAGCTTCAGAAATTGCTCCTCGCAGTCATCAGACCAATGGAATGGTACACCCTTTTGGGTCAATCTAGTCAAGGGTGAAGCAATAGAAGAAAAACCCTGCACAAACCGTCGTTAATAACCTGCCAACCTCAAGAAGCTCCTGATCTCGGTCACTGAAGTAGGTTGTGGCCAACTTTGAACTGCCTCCACCTTCTTAAGATCCACCTTAATACCCTCTCCGGACACAATATGCCCCAATAATGCCACTGACTCTAGCCAAAACTCATATTTGGAGAACTTGGCATATAGCCTCTACTCTTGCAAGGTCTGAAGTACTACTCCCAAATGTTGCTCATGCTCCCCCAGGCTACGGGAGTATATCAAGATGTCGTCAATGAAGACAATGACAAAGGAATCAATAAAAGGACGGAACACCCTATTCATTAAGTCCATGAATGTCGCTGGAGCATTCGTCAACCCGAAGGATATCACCAAAAACTCGTAGTGGCCGTATCTAGTCCTGAATGCAGTCTTCGGAACATTTGAATCCCGAAACTTCAGCTGATGATACCCTGATCTCAAATCAATCTTAAAGAACACTCTAGCCCCTTGTAACTGGTCAAACAAATCATCAATATGCGGCAATGGTTTATGTTCTTAATGGTAACTTTGTTCAACTGGCGATAATCAATGCACATCCGCATAGTCTCATCCTTGTTCTTTACAAATAGCATTGATGCACCCCAAGGCGACACACTAGGCCTAACAAACCCCTTTGCTAATAACTCCTCCAACTGCTCATTCAGCTCCTTCGGCTCATTAGGAGTCATGCGGTACGGTGGGATGGATATAGGCTGAGTGCCTGGAGGCAAATCAATGCAAAAATCAATATCACGATCCGGAGGCATGCCAGGAAGATCAAAAGGAAAAACATCGACGAACTCTCAGACCACTGGCACATAATCAATCGTCGCAGACTCTGCTACGGTGTCTCAAATATAAGCTAGATAAGCCAAACACCCTTTCTCAACCATACTCCAAGCCTTCGAAAAAGAAATAACCCTGCTAGGGGTATCAACCGTGGAACCCTTCCACTCCAACCTCAAAGATCCTGGCATCACTAGCGAAATAGTCTTGGCATGACAATCAAGGACGACGTGATAGGGAGATAGCCAGTCCATACACAGGATGATCTCAAAATCTACCATATCAAGCTATAGGAGATCTTCCCTAGTATCGTTACCACAGAAAGTAACCACACAAGACCGATAGATACGGTCCACAACCACAGAATTGCCCACGGGAGTGAACACATGAACAGAAACACCCAACGGCTCAAGAGAGATAACTAGAAAATGGGCAAATAGAGAGGATACATATGAATAAGTAGATCCTTGATCAAATAATACCGAAACATCCCTACTGTTGACTTAATTGATACATGTGATGACAGCGTCTGAGGCCAATGGATCTGGCCTGGCCGGGAGAGCGTAAAATCTAGCTGGAGCACCGGTTTCCTGGCCTCCGCTCGATTGAGAAGCATCTGACTAACCTCTCCCTGTCTGGCCTCCACCTCTATGACGACCCCTACCAGTCTTCCCTCCACCTCTAGGTGGCTGGGTCCCTGGTGCTAGAGGCGCTGGCTGCTGTCCCTGCTGTATAGCCTTGCCCCGAAGCCTGGGCAGTACCTCCTTATAAGGCCTGGGTCCCCGCACTCAAAGCAATATGGTGTGGTGGACTGCTGCCCAGATGGCTGCCTCTAAAAACTGGAATACCCACTAGAAGAAGCCTGAATAGCCGGCGGACGGTATGAACTCTCCGACATAACACTAAGATAAGAACCAGAAGAATCTGGAGGAACCGAATACCCACTGGAAGAACCCTGAAAGTCGGAGGGCGATAAGAACTCTTTGGCATGGCGCTGAAATGTGAACGCGCTGGAGCACCCCGAGCAGGTGGTGGTGCTGGAGCTGGGGGCCTACTGGGCTGACCCCTCCCGGTGTGGCCTCAACCCCTAACTAGGGCACCTCTAAACTCTCCGAAGAACCTGGCCCTCTTCTCACGCTGCAGCTGATCAAACCCTCGCTGGTGGTAACCCCCGATCCTACGAGCAATCTCAAGTGTGAGCTGATAACCTGGACCCATATCCACCTCCCTAGCCATAGTTTTCTGGATAGTAGGGTGCAAACTTGCTACAAACCGTCGCACCCTCTCTGCCTCTGTGTGGAGTATCATAAGTGCATGGCGAGACAACTCAGAAAATCTCGCCTCATAGTCGGCCACTGACATCTAACCCTGCTGTAGCTGCTCAAACTGATGATGTAACCCCTCTCTCTCAGAGGGTGGAATATACCGATCAAGAAATAGCTGGGGCAAACTGATCCCAAGTGAGGGGAGGAGAACCAACTGGCCTGCTAAGAACATAGGACTGCCACCATCTACGAGCCTTGCCCTCTAACTGAAAAGTGGTAAAGTCGACTCCATACGACTCCAATATCCTCAAGTTGTGTAGTCTGTCCCTACACCTCTCGATAAATTCCTGTGCATTCTCATGGCTCTCACCCCCGAAGACTGGAGGGCGAAGTGTAGTCCACATGTCTAGAAGCTTCTGCCAATCACCTCCCATAGCTGGCACGGCCTGGGGTGCAGCAGCAATTGGCTGAACCCCATCCACGGGTAGTGCGCCCGGAGTCTAATATACGGCGGTTGTACCTCCTGGAGCCTGAGCAATAGGGGTCTGTGCTCCTCTCCTGAGTGTGAGGTGGCTGGCTCTGCTGGAAATAAACCAGCCTGGGTCATAGAATCCATGAACCATAGCACGCGGCCCATAATCTCCTAAAATCTCGATGTTGTCATAAAGTCTATCGGGGTAAGCTCAGCTGCAGGTGCCTCACCCTGCTTCTCAATAATAGGGTATGCTGGAGGAATGACTAGAACGGATCTGGGACACCCTCGTCCCCTACCACGGGTCAGTGCCCTCCCCCGGCCTCTACCTCGGCCTCTGATAACAGGGGGAGCAGCCTCTCCCGGGTCTAGAACATCAGTAGCACGCATCCTCACCATCTGTGAGAGAATTGAAATGGAAATTTAGTACACTAACCATTGCACGATAGGAAGTGAACAAAGAGTAGTCCTTCCTAATACCCTATAGCCTCTTGAAAATAAATACAGATGTCTCTGTACCGATTACTAGACTCTATTAGGTTTGCCCGTAACACTGTGAGACCTACGTGAACCTAGAGCTCTGATACCATGTTATCACGTCCCATTTCCAATACAGGTCATGATGGCGCCCAACAACCTTGTCGGGCCATCCAAGTGCGAATATTAATAACAATCTTATAAAATTTTGTTCAATTTTAACTGAAATACCTATTTAGCCGAAGAATAGGCTCAAACTAAATTCGAAGCTAAAGAAGCACCAACTAGTTAAATAAGCCAAGAACTAATCAATAAGTGCTCAAACAGTTGAATTCTAACTAATATAAGTGATTTCCCAATATTTCCCGCGAGTTTCCTAAATTTTGTCCCCGAACCCACGTGCCCGGATTCTGAGATTTTTCGAAGGAAGTTATTCTCCATGACCTAAGGATAACTAATACGTGATTTTTAGTTCATTACATAGCTAACTAGGTAGTTAAATCTTAATTTTATCAAAATCCTAGGTCTAGCTCTAATCCTTGATTTTAATTGATTTTTAGTGTTAAATATATGTGAGTATTATGTATTTAGATTATGAGTGAGTGGAGATTACTTACCCTGTGATATTATGTTGAAACTCTCTCTTTGGAAGTTTAAGAATCGCCCAAGTGTGGAGAAAATGGGAGATAAATGCATTTAGCTCGTATTAAATGAGCTTCACTGTCCTGTGATTTCCGCTTCTGTGGTTTGGGGACCCCTTTTGCGGTCCCGCGTCTGCGTTCGATTAGCCGCTTCTGCGGTTTTGGGCAAGGGGGAGGTCGACCGCTTTTGCGGTCTGGGGGCCGCAACAGCGGATTCCGCTTCTGCGGTTCCTTGGCCGCTTCCGTGATAAGAGGACCGCTTCTGTGGTCTCCGCTTCTGCGGTCCATGAGCCGTAGAAGCGGTTTTGACAGAAGCAGCGGCTTTTGTTCTTTGTAAAATTCTAATTTCGCTCGAACCTCGACCATTTGACGCTCGGAGGCCCCGAGCCCCGCTCGAACATACCGATAGGATAAAATCACGAGGCGAACCTAGTCGTAACCTCGAAACTCCCACAACAACACTAAATCAAGGAATCGGACCCCAAAACCTTTTGATCTAACTTAATGAACTTCAAGTTCAAATCTCCTTCCAACGGGTCAAAACGCTCTTAAACTATTCAGATTGCCACCAAATTTTACGAGTAGGTCTTAACGAATATTTTGGACTTGTACCAAGTTTTGAAATTGAGATCCAAACCCGATTCCTAAGTTTTTAATAATTAATTAGATTCTTTAATTCCTTAAAACTTTGATTTAACAATTTTACATACAAATTCCGTACTCGGGCTAGGGACATCGGAATTCGATTTCGAGCATACGCCCAGGTCCCATATTTTTTCACAGACCTCCGGAGACTATCAAATCACAAATTCGAGTCCGTTTTCCAAGAAAATTGACCGAAGTCAAACTTGGATTTTTAAGGAAACCTTAAGGGAATATTTGGTTCGTATTTCCACTCAACTCTCCTAACTCTCGAACCGATCGCTCCCGCAAGTCGTTATCTAGCTAAGGAAGGCGTGGAAAGTTTTTATTTGAGGGAACAGGGTTCTAAATAGTAAAACAATCAGGCGGGTCGTTACACGTTATTGGTGACCACTCCTCATTTTTTGTGCATTTCAGAGCCATAAAATAGGAATTAGGAGGATTCTCATATCTTCTTGTGCTACGCCAACTGTATGAATTGGCGATCGGCCCTCAATCTACTGAAATTTTTTGTGCTTGTTGAATACGACCTAATGAACAATAATCATTGCTTCACTATGAATGTTTCTCGTTTTTGGCGTTTTAGGTTATAAAACAAAAATTTAGGATAATTCCCGAATTTTCGTGTGCATAGTCCACAACATCTACATAAATTCGGGCGACCGGCCCCGAATCTCCTAAAATTATGTGGGCCCATAAAAAATAACCTGATGAATAATAGTCATCACTTCTCCATAATTTCTCCTTATTTTTTGGTGTTTAACATCCATAAAACATAAATTCAAGATGATTCCCAAATTTGTGTGCGCTATCTAGGGGTGTTCAAAACCGATCCGAAACCGAAAACCGATCCAAACCGAAGCTTAACGGCTTATTGGTAACGGCTTAACGGCTTAATGGATGGGGAACGGATTGAATTTTTTTTATTAACGGCTTATCGGTTTGGGGATGGATTATTCAATTTTCTTAACGGCTAATCCGTTAACCCGTTAAGAATATAAATATATATATATATATATATATATATATATATATATATATATATATATATATATATATATATATATATATATATATATATATATATATATATATATATATATATATATATATATATATATATATATATATATATATATATATATATATATATAAAATTTAGTGATAGAATTGAGTTGTCTAATACATATATGGTTCTATGTGTGTCATGGAAAAAGAAGAATTGAAAGGTTGGTTATGACTAGAGGAACGACACCCCATGAAATAAATTTGTGCATTTTGGATGATTGCTTGTGGAAAATGGAGAATGATAGTTATTTATAGAAGAGGAGTGTAGAGAGTAGAATTTACCAGAGCACTTCAGTTTTTAAAAGTTCATTGTGGGAGCTGAATGGTAATTTGCGCGACAGATTTTTTTGGTTATATCCGAAGCTTATGGTACACATGTAGTGTGGCCTCTAACAGAAGATAAGTTCTATTTTATTTTTCTCGATACTGAACTAGTAGTGAATTTATCTATTTTATAATCTACATGCTTATGGCGATTGTTTCATTAGCTACATCATATTGCCTCTAAAATATTATTTTTTATGGCAATTCATTATTTCTAAGACGAGGAGAATAAGAGATATTTAGTGAACATGTATGTTAGGCCGATAAACCGCCCATTAACCGCCCTATAAGAGCTAACCCGATATCAATCTGCCCGATATCTTATCTGGTGGCTAACGGATTAATACATTTAAAAACCGATAACCGTTAAGCCAAACCGATAAGAGTAAAAGCCGCCCAATCCGCCCGATGAACACCCCTAGGCCGCTATCGTCCACATCATGTGCATGAATTCGGGCGACCGACCCTGAATTTCCTAAAATTTTGCGGGCTCCCTAAAACAACCTAATGAACAATAGTCATCATTTCGCCATGATTGTTCCTCTTTTTTTGACATAATCTATAAACGAAATGGACATAATTATTAATTTCTATTTCATGGCCCCAAAACCCCAAAATAATGGTAATCGTCATTGTGAGTATCGCTCACAAGTCCGTGCCCGATGGATTCACCTATTTTTAGGCCAATCTAAATCCATCAACCAAATTTAGGAAAATCATCAAGTATATAAATACGCGAAGAAATAGACATAAGATCATTCAGTCTTGTTTCATGTGGCCGTGCATAGTATTCTCGATCCCAAAATTCTAAAAAATGATGTTAGTCATGGCGAGCATTGCTCATACGGTCGTATACGATGGATCTGCCAATATTTTGGCCAATTGAGGTCCATCAACTAAATAATTTGCAAAAATCATCATGTATATAAACATGCGAAAAATAGACATAATGATGAATTTCTGTTTCATGTAGCCGCGCATAGTATTCTTATGACTCCAAAACACTAAAATATAATGTTAGCCATTGTGATATTACTCACAATGTCGTATCCCATTGATCCACTAATTTTTAGACCAATCAGTGTTCGTCAATCAAATTCAAAGAAACCATCACGTATTTGTAGACATATTTATTAACTTTCGTTTCATGACCCAAAAGTGCCAAAAAAGATGTTAGTTATGATGAAGCAATAAGTATTAGTTAGAAGGCCAATCTTTACGAAACTACCAAATTTCA
The DNA here is from genome assembly GCA_034376525.1 of Nicotiana benthamiana. Classification (NCBI taxonomy): domain Eukaryota; kingdom Viridiplantae; phylum Streptophyta; class Magnoliopsida; order Solanales; family Solanaceae; genus Nicotiana; species Nicotiana benthamiana. The sequence continues at coordinate 67,126,742 of CM067334.1, read as the reverse complement.
GGTTAATCAGAGTTCGTCAATATTTTAAGTACCGATAGGATTCACGTGGTCGTATACTGTAAGAGTAGATTTTATATGGCCGTGCATAATATTCTTATGACGCCGAAACACTAAATATTAAAGTACTTCTTCAAAAGAAAATACTCTGAAAGTAAATAAAGAAAGTATTTATCGCTTTTAAATAAAGAAAGTATATAAGTCTCGAATATAGCAATAACTTTTTATATACTTATTAGTAAGTACCCATTTCAACAATTTTCTAAACCTAATGTGGCGGATGTCCATATTCTTTTTAATTAACAATTCCTTATTCCACAAGAATTGAAAGAACAACGTAACCTATTCCACATAAACCCTATTCCTTATTACACAAGAATTTGAATTAAATAAAACACTCTATATATATATATATATATATATATATACACATCAATTACCACCAATATATACAACATAATTCTCTTATTCATAACTTTTAGCCAATATGTCTACAGAAAAAAAGATGTTAATTCTAAAATCTTCAGACGGGCAAGAGTTTGAGGTGGAAGAAAACGTTGCTGTTGAAGCACAAACAATCAAGAACATGGTGATCGATGGTTGTGCTGATAGCGCGATTCCATTGCCCGTTATTAGCAGCAAAATCTTGGCCAAAGTGATCGAATATTGGAAAAAATACGCTAATGCGAAAGAGGACTGTAACAGCGGGCACGAGTTAAAAATATTGAACGAAGAATTATTGAAAGAAGTTGAAGATGATTTAGACATGTTGTTTGGTTTAATTCTTGCAGCTAATTATTTAGAGACAAAACAACTTTTGGATTTGTTGTGTGAAAAAGTTGCAAATATGATGAAAGGAAAAAGTCCAGAAGAAATACGTAAGAAATTTGGTATAACAAATGATTATAGCCCTGAGGAAGAAGAGGAAGTACGTAGAGAGAATGCTTGGGCTTTTAAGTGATTTTTATTTTTATTTTTATTTCGGTTAGCAGTTAATTTTTGTTTTCCTTTTAATTATTTTCGGCGTTAGTACAATTCTATGTTTGTCTACAAAAGTAGTTCTGTTATAAAATATTCTATCTAAGGTGAATGTCCATATTTAGAGAGATCCTAGGGTTTACTACTTGGTGGCTAAGTCACCACCTCCCTATAAATAAAGGGGTTCTCTCCCATTGTAAATCATCCCAAAGTATCAATAAGAATATTCCTCTCTCTACTTTTCTCTCTATTGTTCTTGTTCTTGTATTATTGTTCTTGTTATTATATTATTTCATAACACGTTATCAGCACGAGTCTCTAACCAATTGAATTTAATATTCAGCAATTATCGCTCTCAGAATCTCGAGTTGCAATCAGATTCATCCACTCTAATTCGTGTTCCGTTGTTTGGATTTTTCTATTTGAGTGAAACGAGATTTGTGATATTTTGGTTTCTGAAATTCTTCAATTTTTTTCTTTCTCGTTGTTTACTTTTGTTTTCTTTTTGAAGGTGAATTTCCAAGCAAAAGAGTGTAATAACGATTGCTACTGCTCCATATGAGAATTTCTATACGGAAAAATAGAAGAGATGGCATCATCATAAAATAATGCAACGGGATGGAAACTCAAGAGGTATATTTGATATCACAACATGTATTGGTATACCTTAAAGGTAAGTAATTTACTTTTCCCTTTCAAATTCTTGAAATTCTACGATTTGATTTCATATACAAACATAGACAACAAAGTTTGATTATAACTCTAATGGAGTTTGTAAGAAATTATAAACACGTGAAGTGGTAAAATTTCTATGTCTTGCCATAATTAAATTCATGTATGATTGTGGGCAAAGAATTGAAAATCCGTCCCATTGAATTTGCTTTATTCTCATTCCCTTTAGAGAATGTGATAGCAGTATGTGATAAGTCTGAAAGAAGACAAAAATTATTACCGTGAAGGTATCAATGGATGTGGACGTGGCAATAGACGGAATTATAATCGTCATCATTGTGATAATGAGAATAATAAAGATTCTCAAAATAATCTTTCACTTTATGAAAGTAATATTTGACATGAGATTATATATAGCACATACAGATGATTATGATCCATTCCCTGAAGTGAATGTGATAATTGTAATAAAGCCCGTAAGTATGAACACGCTCTTGATGTAATTTTGTTTTATGTCTGACATTATGAAAAGAAAGTTCGTTGCCCTTGAAATTTCGGGCAAGAACTATATGACATGGGTGTTGGATGCTGAAATCCATTTGGATGCAATGGGTTTTGGAGACGCCATTAAAGACAGAAATAATGCATCCACCCAAGACTATGCTAAGGCCTTGATTTTCTTGCGCCATCACCTTGATGAAGGTTTGAAACTGTGCTAAGGCCTTGATTTTCTTGCGCCATCACCTTGATGAAGGTTTGAAACTGTGCTAAGGCCTTGATTTTCTTGCGCCATCACCTTGATGAAGGTTTGAAAATTGAATATATCATAGTCAAAGATCCACCTATCTTGTGGAATGGCTTAAAGGAGAGATATGACAACCTGAAGTTGGTCACTCTGCCACAAGCACGATGCGATGAGAATCCAAAAGCAAATAGTTCATAAACTATATATTATCGTTGCGGTGGAAAAGGGCACTGGGCGAAAATTTTCCGTGTACCAAGACATTTGGTTGAGCTTTATCAGCATCTCTAAAAGGTTAATGCCCTGAAACCAATTCTGTCTCTGACGGTAATTTTGACATCACCCACTTGGATGTGGCAGACTTCTTTGAGCACCCTGAGGGAAAAATAGACCACTTAATTGGTGATGGATCTGTGATGAAGGAAGATGGAATTATTTTATTTTATTTTGCTTATTTGTATTAGTTAGTGAATAAACTAATAGTCATTAGTATCAGCTCGTATTAGTTAGCTTATGATATAATGTTAGTATTAGTTCTTTAGAATGTTTCAATATGCTTAGTCGATTATCTAATATTTCGCATTAAAACTGGATTTTTCCGCAAGCTAAGTTAGTCGACTATCTGATTTAGATAGTCGACTAACCTGATGACTGTTTACTAAGTTAGTCGACTATCAACTTAGTTAGTCGACTAACTAATATTTCGCATTAAAACTGGAATTTTCCGCAAGGCAAGATAGTCGACTATCTGATTTAGTTAGTCGACTAACCTAATGACTGCTTCCCAAGTTAGTCGACTATTAACTAAGTTAATTTACTAACCTCAGCAGATTTTAAAAATATTGTTTAATTATGAAGCAACAGATTAAATTTGTTTATTCTCATGTTCATATATCTCTTTTGATTAATTGATTCATGTACCACACATACGATATTCAAAGAGAAGAAATATTACTCTCATTTAAGTATGTGTAAGGCAGATGTTACTACAACTTCTGGTAGTAGTAAATTGACTAAAGGCTCCGGAAGAGCAACTATAACTCTGCCTAAAGGAACAACATTTTAGAGAATGCAATGTTCTCCTCCAAGTCTAAAAGGAACTTGTTGAGTTTTAAAGATATCATTCAAAATGGATATCATATTGAGACAATATATGAGAATAATCTTGAATTCCTCATTTACTCATGAAAACGAGGCTGCCCACTTCGGTTTGGGGTCACGCCATTTTGCATGCAGCAATGCTAGTTCATCTCAGAACGACGAATTATCACAAATATTCCCCGTTGCAATGAGTTTTGGGTCATGAACCTAATATATCCCACTTAAGAATTTTTGGATGTGCAGTATATGTGCCTGTAGCACCGCCATATTGCACCAAAATGGGTCTGCAAAGAAGGTTAGGAATATATGTTGAGTTTGAATCGCCCTCCATTATTCGCTACCTCGAAACATTGACAGGGGATTTGTTCACTGCACGATTTGCAGACTGTCAATTCGATGAGACACTTTTTCCAAAATTAGGGGGAGAAGTTGGTGAAACCAAACGGGAAATTTTGTGGAAAAATGCATCATTATCTCATCTTGATCCACATACCTCTATTTGAAAAAGAGGTGCAAAATATTATCCATTTGCAAAGAATAGCAAATCGAATGCCAGGCGCATTTACAGATTTGAAAAGGATAACAAAATCACATATCCCCGCAGTGAATTTGACAACATCTGATTCACGAATACATATTCATTATTGGAAGAATATGAACATGAAATTGGTATTGAATATACCACACTCACCCCTAGAAGGAGGTTTGAGATGATATACGAAAATAATGTCATTGTTATGGCATGAATAGTCATTGGTCACGTACCTATTGTACGCCAAAATAATTTGTCAATGTGATTATCAAAGGACAATAATAATGCAAGAAACATATCTTGCATATAATTTTGACATGACCATAATGGTATAACTTTCTCTTTAAAAGAGATATTCACCGCATGGATGTTGATGAATTTGTGGTAGTACAAAATTAATTGAGAGCTGTAGAAGAGCCAATTATTACTATGTTGGAGAAACACAATTGATTACCAATAAGGTATTGTGTTGTAGTAAGTCTCAAAGAAACTTATTCAGTTTCCAAAGTATATGCGAAAGCGCTTGATTATATTGAGACTATAAATAAAGGAAAGATTTGATATCTTCTGTTACTACAACTTGTAGCGGGATAATCTGTATGTGAAAAACTACCCGCTTTATTCTCCAATTTGTACTACACAAGAATACCACAATAAAGTGGACGTTTATTGATATAAAAACCCATATCATAATAAACTTGAAGTTTATTGATAATTGCACATGTCATGGTGTAAATTTGAAGTTTATCAACATTGATAATTTATTCAGTTGGCATTCGGGTTAGCCATATCATTTTAAGTATGATGTGCAGTAATAGAGAATTCACATGGGTAAATATTAAAGAACTAGAAAGTTCTTTACGAATTCTCTTGTATTACTTGTTCTCATTAATTAATTGACCAACTAAAGAGTTCGGGTTGAATCCCATAAATTCTGGAAACATCAAAGGTGAATATGGGCCCATTCACCTGCCATGTATACCACATATGATGCATCTATGATATGGTTACATGTGCGATTATTATTAACACGCAGCCTGGCCGGTGCTTGCGAGGTAAATTGCTCAGTAATATAACTTCGAGCATAATTTCCAGATTTTCTATTCAAGATAGTTCATCTTGATAAGTTGGTTTATATCATAGTTGGTTTAGCAAGATAATTATTGAGTGCCTCCACTTAATAGCTAAACTGTTTCTTATGAGAACAAAGTTATATATATCAGTTTGATATACGTTATATACGAGAGTATATTATATTCTCCCCTCACAAGTGGTTCAGGGTCAGGAACCAAATAATTTCATCTTATTATTATTGATGTGCGGTGTATATTTTCATTAACACCATAATGCACTAAGATGGACTCTCAAAGTTGAGGAAACAAGTTAGCTTTTCTAACATGAGGGGGAGACATGATAAACACTTGAGAAAAGGTTACATGGGATGAATTATCATTTGTATATATAGATCCTCGAATATCATAATATGAACCTGAAGTTCATAAAAGGATAATTCAATTGCAACATATTGCAAAGCATGCTATACGCACTTGCTGACCCAAAGAAAGTAACTATATTCTCACTGCAAATGCTCATATTAAGTCCAAGAAGGACAAAGTCTTTGATACGCTTAAAGCGTATAGACAAATCGGTTTCAAAATAACTTCTTAATAAAGAAGATGAGCAAATGATCAAAGTGATCATAATGGGGAGGCAAGTGATCTAGAAGATCACATGACATAACACTTCATAAAATCTCATGAGAGATTCAGGTACCTGAATATATGAATAAAGAGATCTCCATGTTATGTCTTTATGAAAATTTACTGGAACCGATATAAAATGTTCGTCGACGACATCTATGATAGCGCTAAATATCGATGAGGATCTTATGTTTGTCGAATACAAACAAAAATATTGGCTAAATGGAAGAGATACAATTCAAGCAGAATTGATTCCATATGAAAGACATGTAGTTTTGGACATGTAGTTCAAATACTTGAAAGTATAAAGTCAATGGTATGTGTAATCAGTTTTCGATATCTTATTTGTTTAGCATGACATGAAAACTTGATATGCATCTAAAGTCTATTATATGGCTTATATGACTTAACTTATATGTCAATCCATGAAAGATTGAAGTTGCTTGAAGCATATACAATTCTTGGTCCTGAAGTACCACATCCTAAGTGCAACTTGTGTACATATGTATCTTGCTATAACTATAAGCATGATGGCATCGAGAATACCTCTATGGAGATATTGAAGAGTCATTCCACGACACTATATGAAGATGTTCATATCTATCAAGAATGATAATTTCAAGGTGCGGAATATTTATTCAAATCAATATGACTGATTTATTTATCAAATCACTACAAAAGATCGTTTTGAAGATGGTGCACAAGATTGGAATGCAAATGCTCAAGGATGTGAATTGATGCTCTTTTCAGGGGGAGTTAATGCGTGTTGCACTCTTTTTCCCTTACAAGGTTTTGTCCCACTGGGTTTTCCTTGCAAGGTTTTTAACGAGGCAACCAATAGGCGCATATTCAAACATGTGTACTCTTTTTCCTTTTCTATAATTTTTTCCCATTGGGTTTTGTTTTAGTTAAGGTTTTAACGAGGCACATTATTGAACAGACATTCAAGGGGGAGTGTTATAAAATATTCTATTTAAGGTGAATGTCCATATTTAGAGAGATCCTAGGGTTTACTACTTGGTGGCTAAGTCACCACCTCCCTATAAATAAAGGGGTTCTCTCCCATTGTAAATCATCCCAAAGTATCAATAAGAATACTCCTCTCTCTACTTTTCTCTCTATTGTTCTTGTTCTTGTATTATTGTTCTTGTTCTTATATTATTTCATAACAAGTTCTTAATTTGTCTCTTTTGTTACCGTAAAATACATAGAGTTTCAATTTTGTTACAATTGTTCAACTTTTAATTCGTAGCCTTAAGATTGTTACTTTTGATGGTTTGAGTTCTTTTACCTTTCGGCCAGTTTTTGGACTGGTCATTCAAAAATAGTCTGTATTTATCAAGTTATTAAAAATACTCACTATTTTACTGCAACAGTTTTTGGACTGTTTTTGTTTTTGTTTTTCCTTTCCTTCACTGAGTCGAAGATCGATTGGAAACAGCCTCTCTGCCCTTTCGGGTAGGGGTAAGGCTCGTCTACATATTACCCTCCCCAGACCCCACTTTGTGGGATTATACTGGGTAGTTGTTGTTGTTGTTGTTGTTCTTGTTGTATTTTACCGCAACAGAGACCGGTCCAGTATAATATGCTGGTGTTCCAATATAATATACTAGAGTATTTTCCGGATTTTGAACAGTGTTTTCGTTTAGATTTATCTTTACATAAAAAGTAACTAAATTTCTTTAACTTTTGAAACTATGGCTATTTTTGAACGATCACTTGTAAATCTGATTATTTTTGAATATCTTCCAGAAAAATATCACTAGTAACCAACTATAGTATTGTGATGTAACCAAAACGATTTTCTTACATTTAATATTATAAGAAACAGAACAAATTACTTTGGCTTTTACTTCTGTCAACTGTTCGATCTGATTTCAAGGACTTGAGCTAATATGGTAATGGGCATCACTCAAACGAGCCTTTTTAGCCGCGTATCTGTATAATCTATTAGAGAATTCTCATCCGCATCCAAATTGCCCAAATCTAGTATAGTAGGTCGTGTTCCGATGTAAAAAAAATTTATTTAAGGCGTCTCGACAAAAGAAGATTGAGAACCATAAGGCGAGACTAAAACTCTAGCACAAACATGCATGTTAAGGGGGTGTGGACAACCAGATCCAATGGTGTATCCATGATTTTTAAATTATAGATGCTCGACTCTTCTTAATTTGAAAATTTCTACTTAGACTGGGTGCTTAGTTAATATGCATCAGTATCTCAATTTCAATTCAATATGGGTTTGATTCACTCTCTATGTTCTTTGAAAGACTGCTTCCATACTTTATCTCAGGTTACTTCGTCATTAGTAGTTCGTTTAGCAAGCAATTTTATTGCTTGAAAGAACACACAACACATAGTAGGAGAGTTCGAGTGTGAAAGCAGTGTACTCATGCTTCTGAGATAAATGGCAAAAATATCAATTTCAATTGAAAAAATAAGTTGAATGAAAAGTTTAATTTATCTATCATTATAGGCGGACAACATTACTAAAGATAAAGTATATTTATATAAATTACTAATTTTTCTATATAAGTAGTAGTGTTATTTCAAAGGCAATGGGTGCTCAAGCACCCATATGATATAATGTGAATCTGCCATTGATGTCACATGTTTTATCATATATGGCTGTAGACGATACATCTAACTTAATTCACACACCGCGATTGTTATAAAAAAAAAGCATAATACATAAACAAGCCCTCAAACTTGGCCTCATATGTCAAGTATGCCTTCCAATTTTCGGTGTGCACAAGTAGATACGTCAATTTATATAAAATTAAACATGTAGATACAAATATTAACGTGACATCGATATGGCACATAAATTTTGGAGATGTCTAGCCAGATGTTCATTTTGTAAGTGGAGTGTTCAACTGACAAAGTAAAGACAAGTTTGTCGTACCTACTTGTACACACCTAAAGTTGAAGGGCATACTTGCCGGCTAAGGCCAAGTTTGAGGGTCTATTTATGTATTATGACTACAAAAATATAGTCATCAAAGAGGCAAGAGATTAGTTGTTTAAACAATCGAAGCGAGCCTTTGAGTCAGTTTTTTATTTGAAATTTTTACACAAATAACCAGTTATATTTATTTTTTATTTTTTCTAATCATATATATATATATATATATATATATATATATATATATATATATATATATAGTATATATATATTATACATACATTATATTTCTATCTATTATTTTTAATTTAAATAATTGGGTGAACGGTTGTTTAGGGTAATACTTCTTTTAATTCGAGGGTTGAGGGTCGCCTTTAAAGAAGGGACTTTCCAAAAGTCATGACCTACCTAAAACCAAATAATTTATGGTATAATATTTGGACATATTTCAACTTGGTACACAAGGAATAAGTGAACTCAATTTCTCCACGTATGTGAATTCGAACAAGGACTATTATATCTCCATATGCCCCTATCATATCAAGTATTTGCCTAAATGCCATTGATATCAATTACATATTGTGACGATAAATACTTGCGCATTCCGGATATATTATTTAACCTTGTATTAATTTTTTCCATCGTATTACTATTTTTCTTTTAGTTTGTATCAAATATGTTATAATATGCAGGATTCCTTCGTAACATTCTCATATAATTATTTGAATCGTACACATAGTATCAGGGGAGGATCTATCATATAAAATATAGTTCATGTGAACCCGTGGTCTTCGGGATAAAGTATAGGTATGATATATATAATTTGAAAAAAATAAATATATATACTTGATAGAAACTATGGTCAAAACAGACCAAGTGGTGAATTGGTTTTGGTCTCTTATTTTTAATACCTTAAGGTCAGGGGCAGTGGCGAAGCCACATGTATATAAAGGTGGTCGACCGAACACCCTTTATCAAAAAATTCTACTCCGTACGTAAGTAGAATATTATGTTTTAGAGATATATAGCATATATTGAACACCCTTTATCAATTTTTTTTTACTTTTTTTTTAAAATTTAAATACCCTCGAAGAAATTTCTAGCTTCGCCAATGCTCACGGGACCAAATCCCTTATCAACCTTTGTTTTAACTTTTTTTAAAAAATAATAGTAAATCCATTCTTCGGAAATACTGGATCCGCCCATGAATAGTATAAGAGCAAAACTGAACCACATGAATATTGTAAGCGTGAATCTGATCCACTTTAATTTGGTTAGGATACGTATCATATTATTTGGGCAAAAAAAAATTGGTTATAAATAATAAAAAAAAATTAAAAATTGGGCGTGTTATTCAAAAAGGGAAAGATTGAATCATTTCGGCACGGCACGGCACTGCAGAGGCAAATCTTGGATCACCATCAGGCGTGGTACAATGGAAGAGATTGTTTTTCCCTTAATTAGAGATCTCGAGTTCGAATACTTGGTATAAAAAAATTTTTGGTGCGCTTCCCCCTGAATGGATTCCTATGCGGCGCGAATCCGGATATAATTGAGCTTCAATGTGCGTATCGAATAAAAAAATCCTTGAACCAACTTTTAATGGAAGTTTAAATTGTTTAATTTCATATAGTATAAGAATATTTTTGACCGTTTTCCGATTATTTTTTCATCAACTGAAAGTTTTAATTGGTGACCATTATTAATGAAACCAAAAAGTAGGTTGGCTTTTCCGCCCAAAATTCAATATATATAAGCATTGGAATGATTGACCACAAATCCAACTTCTTTTCTCCCTTCTTCTCACCCTATCCCTATCTTTCTAGCTTTTCTTGTCCCAATAAAAATTTCCACCATTTTAATTATTCTCTCAATTCTTTAGCAGCTCAAAATTTCCAATAATTTTTGGAAAAATGAGTGACACTCAAGAACATATAATAATGCTACCATTTCTAGCACTTGGCCATATGATTCCATTCTTAGCCTTAGCCAATAAAATCCAAGAAAGAACTAACTACAAAATTACTATAGTTAGTACCCCTCTTAATATTAAATATCTTAATTCCAACATACAAAATTCCAATAATATTTCCTTGGTTTCACTTCCTTATAATAGTTGTGACCATGGTTTACCACCAAATACTGAGAATACAGAAGCTTTGCCATTAAAAGATATGGTAACAATTTTCAATTCTACATTATCTTTAAAAGATCCATTTACAAAGTTGATTTTAGAGATTATTAAAAAAGATGGTAAGTCTCCACTATGTATAATTTCTGATACATTTATGGGATTTGCTAGTGAAGTTGCAAAATCTTGTGGTATTTTTAATGTGAGTTTTACTACAGCTGGTGCTTATGGTACAGCAGCTTATGTATCATTATGGCTAAATTTACCTCATTTATTAGCAATTAATGGTGTTTTTAAAATGCCAGGATTTGATGAAAATTCTTGTATTTTTAATGTCTCTCAACTTCATCCTTTTATGAAATTAGCAAATGGTAATGATTCTTGGTCTAAGGTATTGAAATCTATGTTATCACCTTCTTTGGATTCTTTAGGTTGGTTATGTAATAGTGTTGAGGAAATTGAATTTATAGGTACAAAAGCAATCAAGAATTTGACAAAACTTCCTGTTTGGTGTATTGGACCTTTACTTCCACAATGTATGATCAAGAAAGGAGAAAAAGATCAAATCTTGGAATCAAGAATTGGAAAAAATCATGGTTTGTCACCTGAAAAATGCATAGAATGGTTAAATAAACATCCTAAAAACTCTGTTCTTTATATATCTTTTGGTTCACAAAACACAATTAGTACTTCACAAATGATGGCATTAGCTTTGGGATTAGAAGGTAGTGAAAAACCATTTATTTGGGTTGTTAGACCTCCTATTGGATTTGATTTAAAAGGTGAGTTTAAATCAGAATGGTTACCTCAAGGTTTTCAAGAAAGAATGGAAAAAGGTAATAAAGGTTTAATAGTGAAATCTTGGGCACCCCAATTGCAAATTTTGTGTCACGATTCGACGGGTGCATTTTTGACGCATTGTGGATGGAATTCAATATTGGAAAGTTTAAGTCAAGGGGTGCCTATAATTAGTTGGCCTTTGGCTGGTGAACAAGCATTTAATTCAAAGATGTTAATGGAAGAAATTGGGGTTTGTATTGAGTTAACTAAAGGGGTAGAAAGTGTTATTGAAAAAGATGATGTGAAGAAAGTGATAAATATTGTTTTGGGTACAAGTGGAAAAGGGAAAGAAATGAAGGAAAAGGCTAATGAAATTGGGATTTCTATTAGAGAAGCTGTTAAAGAAGAGGGTAATTTTAAGGGTTCTTCCGTTAAAGCTATGGATGATTTCATATCTACACTCCTTTGTACAAGAAATTTGTCATCTTAACAAGGAATTTGGATCCTTTTAAGGTTTTGATGGACTGTCTTGTGGTTACGTGACTCGGTGAATTTTCACAAATGGGGTCTGAGGAGGGAGAGATGTATGTAGCTTTACTCCTCTGGAAGGCAGAGAGATTGTTTCCAGAAGAAAGATCCTTATATTAGGACTTGTGAAATCGGTGATATAAAATACACAAAAAAAAAATCCTTGTAAGGTCAATTTTCTTATGTTCAAATCATATTTGGATATTTTGTATTATTTCCTCTTGACTATTGGTAATTTAAGATGGAGAATACAAGACTTTCGCTTCTAAACATGTTCATTTATGTTGTTTAGATTTTCATTATCTTTAACCACTCTTTGAAAGGGAAAGTATTGGCGTAACTGGTAAAGTTGCTGCCATGTGATCGAGAGATCACGGGCTCAAGCGATAGAAACAGGCTGTTGAGGAAATGCAGGGTAAAGTTGTATACATAGACCTTTATGGTACGGTATTTCCCCAGATCCCGCGCATAACGGAAGCTTAGTACATCGGGCTGCCCTTTTACTCTTTCAAAACAGGAATATGCATAGTATGAAGTAGAAAATTATGTGCTGCAACAGTTCCATTCCAAGTGTTATTTTCATGTCTATTTGACAAAAGATGCTAGTATGTAGCTAATCTGTAGAATTTCCATTTTACAAACAGTGCAATAGTAACTATACTAAATCCTACTACTTTTCCCCTCAATACCAAAATTACACTAATAGCAGAAATAATGGAGGTTGATACCAGTTCATAGAATGTGTGAAACAGGGATCATAGAGACTAAATCACTCTATGTTGCGCGGACTCTCGAAAATGTTGCCGCACCCGTGACGGATTCTCCAAAAATACACTACTTTTGGATTATCCGACACGCAACTCGCGACCTTTTCGGCGAATCCGAGCAACATAGAAACCATTACACAATTGCAAACAAGAGATATCAATTTGGTATTACTACAATCACAAAACTAAAGTATTATGTAGCTTGTACAAGAAAAAAGGGCTCGCTACAGAGATGCATTTAGGGATACTCGGCGCAAAAAGTTCTAAATAAGTACCCTGTAATTTCGAAACAAAAGCAAGTTACCATAAATTCCATTAAAATTGACTCACTCGAGTGTATATACTTGTATCCTTCTACAGAGAGATCCCACAAAAAAAGGATGAACTTCCATCCTATTTATCTCTCGAAAAGACAACTACATGAATTCAAGAATCCATTTTGCCTGATTGACTTATCTAGCTAAACAACATAGCCTATATAAATTCTTAAATATCTGCTGCTCATGTATATTCTCTACTACAAATTTGTAATACAAAAATGTCAAAACAGGCTGGATGACGATAGTATAGAATGCTCGTATCAGTCCTGAAAAGGCTACTCATCCTCGATGCTCTTCTCTCTTAACAATAGCTGGTATTTCACAATATAAAGACATATCCGCAATGCACCTTCCAGTACTCGTTGGTGAAAGTAGTTCCTATATAAGTCCCAGAACTCATCTCTGCCAAACGGAATGTATACCATGAGATGTCAGAGATTAGCCAATAGAAATCGAAGGTAAAAAGGTTAAGGGAGATAGAATGCTGTTTTTCCATTTATGATATCTTCAGGACTATATGAAAACACATCCAAGGCAAACAATGGGCAAATGAGCAAGACAGGGATAAAGAAAAACAGCCAGGTTGTTCCAACACTTGAGTCACCATATATACGTTTAAGTATTAGTAACTTTAGATTGAGAGAAAATGTGTAACATTCACAGGTAAATAGCAGCCATTCACAGTCAGACATCCCTATAACAGCATATACAATAAAAGCCAAATTTTTTTCGGAACCGATGCTTTATTATGGTATTGGCGGAGCCAGGATTTTCACTAAGGGTATCAAATAGAAGAATTTAAACACATCGTAAAATCAAGGAGAGTCAACAACAACTACCCAGTATAGTCCCACAAAGTGGGGTCTGGGGAGGGTAATATGTAAACAGGCCTTACCCCTACCCGAAAGGGCAGAGAGGCTGTTTCCAATCGACCCTCGGCTCGGCGAACGAAAGGGAAAAACAAAAACAAAAACAAAAACAAAAGAGCATTAGTAACTCCAGCAGAAATAGCGTAAATAATTAGCTAAACATAATAACCATAAATAAAATGCATGCAAATATTACAGACAGTAACTACCATAAATAACTGCAATAAGGGAGACACAATCCAATGCACAAATCATCTATGGATAGCCCTGCCAAGCCTCGCCCAACCCCGGGGGAGGAGTACGAAAAACTCTAGGGGCCCCTATCCTACAACCCTGATACTAGACCTCCAGACTTTCCTATCAAGGGCCATGTCCTCGGAAACCCGCATTCTAGCCATGTCGTGCCTAATCACCTCTCCCCAATACCTCTTCGGCCTCACTCTGCCTCGCCGTACGCCGACCATCGCCAGCCGCTCACAACTCTTCACCGAGGCATTAGGACTTCTCCTCCGCACATGCCCGAACCACCTCAGTCTCGCTTCTCGCATCTTCTCATCCACCGGGGCCACCCCCACCTTCTCTCGAATAACTTCATTCTTAATCTCATCTAACCTGGTGAGCCCGCACATCCACCTGAGCATCCTCATCTCCGCAACCTTCATTCTCTGAACATGAGAGTTCTTCACTGTCCAGCATTCCACCCCATACAACATGGCAGGTCTAACCACAGCTCTATAAAATTTCCCCTTGAGTTTCTGTGGAACTTTCTTGTCACACAGGACTCCTGATGCAAGCCTCCATTTTGACCACCCCGCTCCTATACGATGAGTGACGTCCCCGTCAATCTCTCCGTCCTCCTGAATCACTGACCCAAGATATCTGACATTGTCCCTCTTGGCGATGACCTGGGAACCAATCGTCACGTCCCTGCCTACTTCGCTCGGCTCGGCGCTAAACTTGCGCTCCAGGTATTCTGTCTTAGATCTGCTTATTTTGAAACCCTTAGACTCGAGAGTCTATCTCCATACCTCTAACCTCTCAATAACACCGACCCTCGTCTCGTCTATCAAGACTATGTCATCAGCAAATAGCATACACCAAGGCACATCCCCTTAAATATGTCGGGTTAGAGCATCCATCACCAAGGCAAACAAGAGAAGGCTAAGCGTCGATCCTTGATGGAGCCCCATAACCAGTGGAAAATGGTCTGAGTCGCCACCCACCGTCCTAACCCTAGTCTTAGCTTCATCGTACATGTTCTTGATTACTCTGATGTAGGCTTCCGGCACGCTCTTCGCCTCCAAGCACCTCCACAGCACCTCTCTCGGGACCTTGTCATACGCCTTCTCCAAGTCGATAAGAACCATGTGCAGGTCGTTCTTCTTATCCCTGAACTGCTCCACCAGCCTCCTGACAAGATGGATAGCTTCTGTAGTGGAGCGACCCGGCATGAAATCGAACTGGTTTAAGGTATTGATGTCATCTCCCTCACCCTCGCCTCGATCACCCGCTCCCCGACCTTCATGGTGTGACTAATTAATTTGATACCCCTATAGTTGTTGCAGCACTGGATGTCCCCTTTTGTTCTTGTACAAGGGCACCACTGTACTCCACCTCCACTCCTCCGGCATCCTTTTGGTCCTGAAGATCGCATTGAACAACCTGGAAAGCCACTCCACTCCTGGCCTACCCATGCATTTCCAGAACTCCACCGGGATCTCGTCAGGCCCGGTCGCTCGACCCCTACTCATCATACGCAAAGCCCTCATGACCTCCTCCGCCCTAATGCGCCTGCAGTACCCAAGGTCTCTATGTCGCTCTGAATGCCCCAACTCCTCTAGCTCTATATTACGATCCCCCTCCTCTTTAAGTAAGTCTCGAAAGTACGCCTGCCACCTCTGCTTGACTTGAGACTCCCCCATCAGAACTCTACCATCCTCGCCCTTGATGCACCTAACCTGGTCAAGATCACGCCCTTCCTTTCCCTCGGTTGTAAATATACATAAAATAAAAATAAAAATTATCTAGCAATACAGTGTAATTTTCGGCGAAGGGGTGTCGATTGATACCCCTCGGTTGAATGTGGCTCCGCCACTGGGTATAATATGTCCTCTATAACAGCATTTCACTATAGCATCCAAAAAATATCCGAACAAACGGTACTGTTTTAGAGAGGTTTGACCGTAGAATCTAACCTGACTTGAGGCAGTGTCAACAGTGAATAGCCCTTCGCATCAGCTTTCATATCCAGCACAATCACAGCTAATCGAGAAAGGCCAAGCGCCTCCATGTCTATCAACTTCTTTATCCTGTCACCAGTTTGAAAGAATCAAAAAACCAAATTTAATGGTAAATGAAAAGAAAAATGCAATCAGATTTTGGTTTCTTTTGCAGAAACTTGATCTCCTTTCAACCATAATTTCACCATTTTAATAAAGTTTGTACAGATATCAATCGACCAATCAATTATGCCTCAATTAAAACTAATTGAGTTCAACTACATTTTCCGTTTTTCACAGGGGTCATTTCGTTTCAATACTAAATAATTTTTTATTTACAGCAAATCAGTTTTAAAAGCTGGAGGGTATCTCAATCTTATCATTCTTAACGTAAATAGCATAAACTTTAATCCAACAAGTTGGTATTGTTGCTATAGCATTTATTGTCAGCCTATAGCATTCATAGCTAAGTAAACACAATTCCGAGAGATTGCAGGTCTTAGTTTACCACATTCCTTTTTAGCACTTTCTACCACAATAGTATCGCATCTACAAATTGTTGGAGATCCACCTAGGACATGGCCAAGTCATTTCAAGTGGAATCATATTTTATCTTCTGTGTGTGTTGCTTGCTCCCACTCTTTGATGTGATAATTTTTAATCTTATATGTTCATACATCCATATGAATCATTTTATGCATGTCTTATGGCTACAAAACAAGTCCCACTAAAACATGCATACTTGCAAGGGAATAAAAGAGATGTTGAAACATCATTGTGGAATTTATTATTCCATTAACCATGAAACTTCATCGCCTTTGGGTAATCTATTCTCTAAAGTTTATGGAGAAAGTCACTATCCATCAACTGAGTTTGTATGTAAATGGCAATTGCATGATTATAGTTGCAAAAACAAACATACACAAATACCAATAGAAAAATACTTCAACATCATTATTCATAGACGAAATGAGTCCAACTTGCAAGGAAATTCTATGCATACCTGCTTGGCGTCCCACTTGCAATATTAACACGATTCTTGAGAGACGAAGCCTGTGATGAATAAAAGAAAAATCATCCCTAGCATTCCACGTCAAAAATTTAACAAGGGAGAAGAAAGAGTGCATTACTACATAGACATATATTTAATATTGTTTATGATGTGTTAACGCGACAAATGTTATTGAACATGTGACGAGTTAGCAGAGTTCTTTTTTGTCAATGATTCAAAACTACATTTAAAGTTGCTCAATCTTGCAAGTAGCATATGGAATACCTGCTCCTCAACCTTCATATGCTTAGAGAAAAGCTTTGCAGCACGGCATTCACTTGTCAAAGGCCGCAATTCTCTGCCAAAGCAAAACTTATTTATAGGTCATACTAAGAGATGAACTACTGATTGTTGAGCTACATTACTGCATTTATATCGAAATAACAAATTTTTGGAACTAGATAAAATTATACGTTCATAACTACTCAAAGAAAGAATAAGTTCACACGCTAACAAAAGCCGCCAACCTGAGAAGGTCCAATGAACGCAAGGCAGATAAGCTAATGACCAGAAGTGAAGGATGCCCTGGATCATTTTTCCCATCAAGCTCCTTTTCACACAGACTTTCTTTCCACGATGGTCCAAAAGCAACCTTCATATGATCAGCCAATGGACTATTACTTTGACCTTGATCAGGATTGAGCTCAAGCATGCATGTCTCTGTGTCATTACTATTCATGCCTTAGTTAAAAAGCTATCGATATGTAGGAAAAGAATTAACCTACGAAATAAAAATGCATCAAGAACCTGTCCTCCAAAATTTTACTTATCTGTCCAGTCAGTAAAAATCTCTCCCTTCCTCTTTTCTTTATTTTCATTGTTTATTAAGTTTTACTTGTTGAGACAAGAGGGGTTGCTCTGATGGTAAGCAACCCCCACTTCCAACCGAGAGGTTGTGAGTTCGAGTCTCCCCAAGAGCAAGGTGGGAAGTTCTTGGAGGGAAGGATGCCGGGGGTCTATTTGGAAACAACCTCTCTACATCAGGGTAGGGTAAGGTCTGCGTATACACTATCCTCCCCAGACCCCACTAAGTGGGATTATACTGGGTTGTTGTTGTTGTTGTATTAAGTTTTACTTGTTCTAATAACTGCTAAAAAGCTTTTCTCTAGCCGAGAAGATGAATAGTAACACCTAAAAATAATTTACTTATCAGCAAGGGCAGAGCTAGACTATTCATTAACGGGTTCATTCAAAACCAATAACTTTTGCTTAAAGCCCTGTATTAAAAAATTCATTAAATACATACAAATATTTAATTGTAAAATCCAGAAACTAACACGAGCTATGTGTTGGGAGGTAAGTTCAAAACTTATAAAATTCAAATTCTCACTCCACCTCTACTTATCAAGGAGCGAAAAGAGAACAGATTATGAACTACTCAGAAACTTGTTTCCTTCATAATTGTGCATCAGAAACATATTTCAACTAGAAATTCCATTTAAGACTGAAAAGTAGTATAGCGTACAATTAGTTCAAAAAAAAAAATGGGGCTGGGTTGTTTGGTTTTGGGGGGGGGGGGGGGGGGGGGCGCGCCCCCCCCAGAGCTCACAACAAAAAACAATTTTATAACTTTGTGTAACATATACATAATCTCCTTGTATAACTGCATAAACTTAGTGAGTTATCCATAATAAAACAATTAGCAGCTTCAGCAAACCCTAATATAATAGTAGAATGTATACCTGTGAATGATTCGAGCTCGAGGGAAGAAAGCTGAACCCTATTAGCTGATTGATACTGCTCATGGAAATACTTCAGCTGTTCTGCTGCTGTTGGGAAACTGACCATATTCTTTTCGCTGTTTTTTATTTTGCTTTTAGTTTTTGAATTTTCATTAGATTTGCTATTGGTTTTCATTTTCTTCAAATTTTTCTGCTTTCTCTTGACTTTATTGGGTCCTAATCGCAATTGTTTCTTCTCCTTCTTCTCCTTACCGCTACCCATTGGAGTCTCTCTGTCACTGCCGCAAATTTTCTCTGCTGTCCGTTGGTAGCCTTTGCTAGGTTTGTTTCTACCGTATTTTTGTTCAACTTGATTTCAATTAACAGAGAAAATGGTAAAAATTGGTCCCTAATGTTTGAGTATAAGTTTAAAATGCTCCCTTAACTATACCTTTTTGAGACGTTTTAGTCCTTTAAATTTGACAAAACAGAAAAATATTTATATTTGTGCTTGTATTTAGAGGATTTGAAGTTTATGAGTTTTAAAATTGGGGTTTTTTCACTTTTTGTCCATATCAAAAATTATTTATATTCGATAGTTAAAAAAGTGCATAAAATTTATATAATTTGTATATAACATAATTTGTATATATATATACATACATACACACATAGACATACATACATACACACATAGACATACATACATACAAAAAAATATATTTTTTAATGTCGTTTTTTCTTGTAAACTAAATTAGTTATTTTGCAATTTTATCCATATTTAATACTCCTTCCTTCCGTTTTAAATTTATGTAAACCTATTTCTTTTTTCTTATGTGCCAAAAAGAATGACCTCTTCCCATATTTAGAAATAATTTACCTTTATGCAGTGATTTATAGCCACACAAAATATATGTGCCTCATTTTACACCACAAGTTCAAAAGTCTTTTCAATTTTCTTAAACTCCATCCTCGGTCGAGTAGGTCCATATAAGTTGAAACGGAGCGAGTAATTTTTTTAAGTCAAATACAATATTCCAAAACTATTGAGTTTAACCAAACCAGTGTTCAAAGGGTTGGAAAAAGCCTCAACGTAGAAATGCAGTGTAAGACTAAATACGATAAACTTTTGTGGTGCGGCTCTTCTACGGATTCCGTGCAAAGCAGTTTGAACTCTTAAATAGGAAAAAGACTATTTAATTTCGTAAAAGGGCCTAAAATGCCCCTTTACTATATAAAATATGACATCAAAGACCTCTGTTAAAAGTTGGCCCCTTAAATGCCCATGTCGTCTAAAAATTGGCTAAAGTTGCCCTTATCCACTAACGGAAGACATGTAAATCCACGTTGAATTACATTTGCCTATTTAAAAACGTAGAAGGGCATTTTAGACCATTTTCGGATTGTACAATACGATTCAGTTATAGTAGTCAACTCTCAAGAACTTCACACCATATCAGTTTACTCATATACCTATTTGAGACCAACAACGCTGTAATTATCACATCAAGTAACTCAATCATAGACACAAACTAATTATCATAGCAAGTAACTCAATCATAGACGTAAACATTCAAATGATGGGAATTACCTCATTGAATCCTTGCACAAAAACATCATTACATACAATAATTAATCCACAATAACACTAACATTGCATATCATTTCCCCTTAATGCAAAGAACATAACAAAATATCCCAATATCACACAAAAGAAAATCTACGCCTTCTTCCGACATTTAGCATCACGTAGTGCTGGGTATTCTAAATCAACCACTTTCTCCATTAGAACATTTTCTTCCAATTCCAAGGATTCTATTCCTGCATGATCGACGAGCATCATAACATTCTCAAAGATCGGAAACTTTCCTTTGGAGTACATTTCTTTCACGGATTAGAGCTTCCATTCCCGTCTTTAAGCTGCATATGAGATTTGAAATTCTAGGAGGAAGCTCCTCATTTTGCAATTCCCAATAGGAATATTTTTCATCCTAAAACCAAAAGAAAAAAGAAAAAGAAATTACAGTCAAATCGAAATAATTAAAAGAACCCATCAATAAATTTACATACCTCATGCTTAGGGTACTTGAAAAATCTTCTCCCGGCATTTAAAAGAGTCCACACTCCACAACATGAAATAATTAGCAGCAAGTCCACAATGACGCCTCCTAATCGAACCATTTAAGCTACTCGAACTTTGCGACATTGTCTTAGAGAAATCTCCAAAACAAATCGGTAAAGATGAAAAAAATTAAACCTAAACTAGAACCCAACTCGACATCGACAAGTGACTCAATTAGTAGGAGAAATCAGATATCAATGAAGGGTCTAAAATAAGTATGTGAGTAAACTGATTTGGTATGAAGTGCTTGATAATTGACTGCTATAATTGACTCGCATATGACCTTGTACAATCCAAAAAGGGTCTAAAATGTCCTTCTACTTTTTTAAATAGACAATTATAATTCCACGTGGATTTTCATGTCTTCCGTTAGTGGATAAGGGCATTTTGAACCAATTTTTACACAGTAAGGACATTTAGGGAGCCAATTTTTAACGGAGGGCTTTGATGTCCTATTTCGTATGGTAAAGGGGCATTTTAGGCCCTTTTCCGATTTAATTTTAATGGACAAAAATAAATAATTTCGAGACAAATTTGAACTATTTCCCTCCCTCTGTATAAATCCAGTGGGACAATTATTTCTCACAGTAGTTTCGCGGAAAATGTCTATGGGATGACAATACCTCAAAGCACTTAAAGCCTTCGCTTTTGCTCTACCAATCCAATTTAATGGCTTTCAATTTGCAATATCCAAAGAATCATATTCTTTCCTTTCTTTTCTTATCTCTTGTTTGCCAAGTCTTCTGAAGACTTGGTCAATAATGTAGATTAAAGGGTCCCAAAAATTCCAAAAAAAATATCAACATCAATGGGTAATATTTTCAGTTTTACATTTCGTAAACAGAGTAGTAGTAGTACGAATTCCTGTAATAACAACACTTCTACTTCTTTTTCTTCGATTTCTAAGAGAAGAAATCGGTTGCTTTCTTCTTTCTCCAACTTTGAATCCTCTGTTAATGATAATAATAATAGTTCTATTCCGGTGAATTGTTCTTCTTCTGATTCGGGTTCTAGCAACGGAAAGTTGGCGTCCACTAACAGCAAAAAGGAAATGGAACAAATGACTCAGAATAAGAAGAAGAAGAGCAAGTACTGCTATATTCCTGATAATTTCTCATCCCTTGATCAGGTTTGTCTTCCCTATATTTTTGTCCTTCTATAACAATCTCGTTTGTTCATAATATTTTTTGGTTGTTATAGTGAAGTATTGTTATAGAGAATAAATATTATAACGTAGCACGAAACATTAGTTAAAGGAAAATATAAAAAAAATTGATCTGTTATAATGAAGTGTTGTAATACATGATGACTGTTATTGTTGAGACGAGAGAAGCTACATAATTTAGCTTTGTATATGCTTGTACATTTTTGTGTATACTTAGTGTATAATTTCGGTATATCCATGGTATACCTTGTAATTGGATTGTAACTGGGCTGTGATGATTTTGTGTCTGAGCCCAATTGTCATTATTTAATTTTGGGCCGGATCACCCGACCCGACCCGTCCTTGTGTAACATGTATATATGTAGGTGAGATATTTTTCTCACCTACCGAGTATTCATTTTCTTTCTTTTCTCTGTAATAGCATCTCTCATCTTCCAGAGAGTTCCGAAATGCTCTGACTTCTCTCTACTTTCTCTCTCTATATTTTCTATGATTTCTCGGTCTAATATCAATGTTTACAGTTATAGACACGCTTGATTATATATACAAAGCCTGCTTAAGTCCAAAACTAGTAAAGAGCTTCAAGCAGTAAAAAGTAAAAGGTCTAAGTAGAACAAAACTTTTTTTTCATTTCAAAATAGACTGGCATTATATTTCGGAAACCCATGAATTTTGCATATTTTGTGGGCAGAATAGCTTAAATGGCACTTATACTTGTGTCGCTTTGTCATTCCGGTCTCCAAACTTAACGAAGTTTCAACTAGATATCTCTACTCGTTCAAAAGTAATATTTTAAACCTTTCTGACCGTGTGTGCCTTCTAAATATTTTGAATTGTTAATTAAGGATGCCATATAAGTTGGGATAGGACGGGGGAGTACCTTGTTGATGAATTCAATAACCTAAGGTCTGTTGTTGATAGATGTCAACTTCTCTTATTAGAGAAGCTTCATTACTTTTCACTAGAAGAGTAGATTATTCTGTAAATCTGTTGAGGCATTGTTAATAAGAGGCACCTGAGATTGTTACATACAGGGGCGGAAGTAGCAGCCCGAATACAAGTTCGGTCAGACTCAGTAACTTTTGCTTGAATTGTGTATTTGTGTTAAGATATTCAATTTATGTGCACATGTTAAATTTAGAATCCAATTATTATCACTTGATATCTTTCTAAAAGTCAAAACTCATAAAGTTGAAATCCTGGCTCTACACTTTCAGATTTAGAGATAGCTTTGTATATCTAAAGAAAATTAATTTGCATATTGGAAAGAGGTCATGACTGAGCCCAGAACTGTTCTAAAAGAATGTGGATTTTCGTTGATCCATGTGTTTAAAGTAGGCGAAAAGGCTTCCCGATCATTCAAACTTGCGGCCGATTTTAAAGCCGATGCACCAGCTTATGAGTTTCCTATTTGAACACCCGAACTCGTTTTTTCATAACTAATAAACACATTTGACCATTGACCATGCCCATGTGGCAACAGTTGGTCCTAATTAGCAGTCCGATGAGAAACACGACACACAGGAGTGTGAAAACCCCTTCCCAACACCCAACAATACAAAATACCCCCTTCCTCCATTTTTAAACATCTGAAGCTCCATTTTCAATTTTTTTTCATTTTTCAAACGGTGAAGGAAAAATTTTCAAGGAGTAGAACTACCCCATTCGCACTCTTCTGCTCCTTAAACCGAACTGCTGTCATCAATAAAAATGCTAAGCTTTCAGACCCCAACCAAAACGACCATCTCAACCTGTCCAAACGACCTCTCCATCTCAACCTGTCCAAACGACCCCTCCAACCCTCACGTTATCATCTCCACAGCACCCTACACCACGCCCCAACCTCCACGACGCCTCCTGCCCTAACCCTCCATAAAAACCATACAAACGCCCAGCAACCTCATCGAACACCAGTGAAACTCCATCGCCGCTGCTGCTTCATCTTCTCACCCCACACGACCACCCATTCTCCTCCAAATGACCAGAGGCCGAGCAGCAGCGAGCAGCAAGAACAGCTCCAAACCACCCCCATACGCTGCTTCTGCTTCGTTCATGATTCAGTTTTGAGCAAAAACCAAAAGAAAACCCGTCCCGCCTCCAAGCAACCACACTTTAACAAGATTTGGGCGCAAGGTAAAGGGTTCATATCAATCTTTTGGATTAGGTGTAAAGTTAGCTGCAGTTGTAACATTGATGTCCAATGTTCTCCGTAAAATGAAAAGAAGAAATGAGTTGCAGGAAGAAGAAGCTAAAGCGGTCAAAAGAGGAGGAGTTGCTGCTTGACTTTTCGCGCCCTTACGTGTAAGATATCCATTGGTCATTTGCTGACCGGATGAACACGTGTGTATAGGTGTAATACACGCGCACATGGTCAATGGTCAGCTGTGTTTATTAGTTATGAAAGTAACGAGTTCGAGTGTCAAATGGGAAACTCATAATTTGTTGTATCGGCTTTAAAATCAACCGCAAGTTTGAGTGGCCAGGAAGTCATTTCGCCAATACAATAAGGTAAATGAAGCCTCTGATTTCAATTTATCACTGGTCAAAGTGAAAAGCTATGTTTGAGGCAATGTAATCAAAAGCTCGCTTAAGCCATGAAGCGAGGCTCAAAACATGTTGAGCGCTTCGCCTCGCTTAGCAGGCGCTTCAGTGTTGTCATCAAGGCCCTACGACATACTTTTCCTTTCCAATGAGCGTAATTGTGAAGAGGGACACTAAGCAATTGATATTTCACTTTATCATAAATTTTTTTCAATTTCTTTGTCTATATATTTGGTATTCATGGCATTATAGATATGAGTCTTGGACTATCCATACATATTTATTATTTTTCTCCATTTGCACCTTTTTTTCATTATATCCCGCATTTTATTTGTGCTTTGCGCTTAAAGCCCCAACATACGTTAGAGCTTTTTTGCGCTTTTCACCTTTACTAGCACTGGTTAGAGGAATACATAAAATCACTTGTACAGGGGATATTCTGAATGCTCTACTATTTTTCTTCTTTTTGAATGTGTCGGGATAGGGGTTCGATGAATCGATGACACAAAGTGAATATTCCAAAGAGTCAAATCACTACATTTTGATAAGCACTTTTCAAGAGGATGACATTAGAGTTCTGTATATAGTGTGAAATTCAGTAAGTGTAAAAAGACCAAATTGGGGGAAGGAAAATAACATTTCATCATGTTATATATTATAAAGGCAAACTCTTTACGGTGGTCTGCACAAATATCCATTAAGCAACATTTTCTTGCTCGTTGTAAACCTAACGTTCATTCGTTATATTCACAAATTCGTAATAACGTATTAGTAGATGTAGATGATCCATAGTCTTCCCTAAAATCTGAGTTTGCATGCCTTTGGAATTTGAAGCTCTCTTTTTCTTACATACATCTGAATCACCACTTTACTTTCAGGTCACTGTAGCCCTGAGAGAATCAGGATTGGAGTCATCAAACTTAATTATCGGGATAGATTTCACGAAAAGTAATGAATGGACAGGTCAGTAGTGCAGTTGAATTACTTTGTCAGTTCTATTGAGTTCTGAGTATAAATCTTCAGGTCTTCATAGCATATGATGTTGTGACTGATTGGCCTACAAATTGAGCGTAGAATTTGTTGGTGCATTTAAAAAAAGTGAAACATTTCTGAAAAAAAATACTATCTATGAGAGCTACTCCCTTTCCTTTCACATGTGGCCTAACGCATTAGTATGAATACAATGTCATTTGAGACGTCTCAAGCTTTCATCATAGTTTTGCTAGTTCACTGGTTCAACTGTATCGTTTCAACTTTTGTGTGGTTAGATATATTACTCTGACGATAAAAGTATCTGTTTTCTTTCTGAAGGTAGAGTATTGTTCAACAACAGGAGCTTGCATGCAATAGGCGATTCACTCAATCCATACGAGAAAGCCATTTCTATCATTGGAAAGACATTGTCTCCATTTGATGAAGACAATTTAATTCCTTGTTTCGGGTTTGGTGATGGTAAGGTTCCATTTCCCAAAATTTCTGTTCGCAAACAGTGCTTCTCTATTGTTTCAACATTCACTATCATCGTCTTTTTATCTTCTGTTGGATTTGTATATTTCCATTGAACTCATTTTTTACATTGGGTTCTAGTGACTACGCATGATCAAGACGTGTTTAGTTTTCATAGTGATCACTCTCCCTGCCATGGCTTTGAAGAAGTCCTAGCTTGCTACCGCAAAATTGTTCCAAATCTGCAATTATCTGGTATTTTCTGTTTTAATTTGCAAATATATGCTAATCACTCAGCAACCTCTTTTAAAAGAATCGTCTAAACCGTGTCCATGGGATTGTCCTGATTATGTGTTAATGTGTTCAAGGGCCGACATCTTATGGGCCAGTAGTAGATGCTGCAGTAGATATAGTGGAGAAAACAGGTGGACAATACCATGTCTTAGTTATCATCGCTGATGGCCAGGTTACTGAACGCTTCTCTCTCTCCCCCTCCCTCAATCAAACAAAACTCACCCGCATGTAAACACACACACATATATAGAATCTTGTTCAATGATAGTCTTTTACTTTTCCATTTAAATTGCTGACACTTTGTCTTGTCCTGTAGGTTACAAGGAGTGTCAATACCAATGATTCAGAACTCAGCCCACAAGAAGAGAAGACAATTAGTTCTATTGTCACCGCGAGGTATAATGACATATATTTTTCTCTTGTGATCGAACCCTATGTCTTACTACATTTCGTTTCCAAACAACTCAATGTAGATCAGTCAGGTTGTCTTGTCTGTCCAACCCTTCAGCTTTATAGAATATAAGGTCACCACGTAACAGCATATTGTGAAGTAGTAACAACAAACCATGAGGTGCAAGAAAATACTTCTTGTTGTATGTTCTGGCTATGTTGCGCGGACTCGCCAAAATACTGCCGCAGCCGTGTCGGATCCTCCAAAAATACACTACTTTTGGACGATCTGACACGTATCCGATGATATTTTCGGAGAGTCGGAGCAACACAGTATTCTGGAACACTAAGTAATTTCAAAGGGTATGGCAAATTCAAACAGGAGAAATGTTTTCTGATAAGTTACTTTCTAACTTCACCCTTCTTAAGCCAAATGTGGATATCATGTGAAAAGGAGTAGTTAAAATAGAATTGGACTTTATTTTTTCTGGATCCGGATACTTGGTCTCCGTATAATCTATAGGTCACGGGTTTGAGCCGTGAAAGCAGCTATTAATGCTTGCATTAGGATAGGTTGTCTACACCACAGTCCTTCCCCGGACACTACGTGACTGTGGGATGCTTTGTGCATCGGGCTGTCCTTTGATCCGGATTTTTGGAATCTCTTTGTGATTGACACTCCATTTAACATTGTAGTACGAAAATTGTGAGTCATCATATATAATTTAGTATTGAGTAAGATATCTTCTGTCTTTTGTTAACAGAATTTCTTGCATAGAAAACTGACAAGCAATTTGAATGTGTTCTCAGTATGTATCCTCTCTCTATTGTTCTTGTTGGAGTTGGTGATGGACCTTGGGAAGACATGCAAAAATTTGATGACCGGATTCCTGCTCGTGAATTTGATAATTTTCAGGTACAATTCTGGTAGACTTAATGAAATTAATCTGCTATTGAAGCATTCATTAGTTCTTACAATCCTTTTCTATGTGCAGTTTGTGAATTTTACCAGTATCATGACAAAACATACAACTGATTCTACAAAGGAATCTGCATTTGCTCTTGCTGCACTCATGGAGATCCCTATCCAATATAAAGCAGCTCGAGAACTTGGTTTGCTAGGGTATGAATTAGCCTTCCTTTTCTTAGTCTATGTCCTAAAAATGTGATCTTAACCTGCAAAACTCCACCTCAAAACTAAAAAAGGTAGTCCGGTGCACTAAGCTTCCACTATGCGCGCGAGGCCCCTAGAAGGGCCGGACCCAAAGGCGGACCTATGCTATACCAGGGGTCGCCGGCACCCGTAAAGTTCGGCAAAATTTTCATGTATACATGTATGTCTTCAGAAAATAGTGATATATTAGTAGTGGGCATCCTATATACAAAGTAAATTTTTGGTTTAGGGTTTAGGGTTTGAATCCAAAGTTGTACCCTTAATCTTCAAATTCTGGATCCGCCTATGGCCGGACCACAAGGGTCTATTGTACACAATCTTATCTTGCATTTCTGCAAGAGGCTGTTTCCATGACTCAAACACATGTCGGCAACTTTACCAGTTACGCCACCTCATAACTAATTAAAACGAAAAAGTGTATCTAGTTCTTTTCATCATTGTTTGACTACAATTAAGATGATAAGAGAAATTAACATGAGATTTGCATTGGTTGTACTTATCACTTCTCTTGAACTTGTTGTATAGTAAAAGAACATCTAAGGCGAAGAAAGTAGTTCCGAGACCACCACCAGTGTCATACCGTCGCCCTATGACAATCCCAACTCAAGATCAAAGCGGTCTTTCAGGATCCGCGCAAGATGAACACAGTCAGGTAAGGACTTTAGTATTGATTGCTTTGAATATTCTATGTAAAACTCAGATTCACTTACTATATTGCCTTTTGTTCTTCCCTTGTTGAGGTAACTGATTTCCTGCTTTGTTTTGTTCAAAATGAAGGTTTGTCCAGTTTGTCTAACTGGTACTAAGGACATGGCTTTTGGTTGTGGACATATGGTGAGTTCTTTCTTTCGACTCTTAGGGTTGTTTCAAGAGATTAGGTCTCGTGTTTGATTGGAGGTATTAGCTAAAGCCGGTGTTATTTTATATCAAAATTTCAGTATAAATTATGCTATATAAAAGGTGGGATATCTTATCCAGGTTATCGTCGTAGTTTTAATATATCCTGATTTGAACCAAACGACCAGTTTTCTACTATGAATTTCTTTTACCTCACTTTCTCTCCTTGCATTTATATGGTTTTGATGATTTGATAATCAATTGAATGCAGACTTGCAGAGAATGTGGTCCAAGATTGTCTGATTGTCCCATTTGTCGTCGACGGATTACTAGTCGCATCCGGATATACACTTAATAGCAACTTCACTGACGGGTATCGATGTTTAGACCAAACCATATCAAGTTGCTATGGTTGAATAATTTAATAAGGTGAGAATATGTGTTAGTTGATGATGATCTAGAGAGAGAAGTCTATGTGAAAACGCATAGCATGCATTTATTGATTTGGTATAAATATCGGCTATGGATAAGCTTTTACCAATAGCATGTAAATATGTATGTATTTTCTTGTATATAATCCCGTGTTTGACCGAAAAAGACTTACTATCTAAATTGAAGGGGGAAAATTCAAAAATAGCTAAATTTATAGGCGGTCATTCAAAAATAGCCACAATTTCAAAAGTAATCGAAATTTAGCCACTTTTTATAAAGATAAATCTGAACGAAAACACCGTTTAAAATCCGGAAAAATACTCCGACATAACATACTGGAATTCCAGTATATTATATTGGAACTCCAGTCTAATATACTGGAATACCATATAATATACGGTCCAACATAATATACTGGAGATTGGAGCACCGGTGCTTCACTCTCCAGTATATACTGGAGCTAGCAAAGTATACCGGTCCAGCATAATATGCTGGAAGTTCATACACATGCGCACCGAACTCCAGTATATTATGCTGGACCGGTCTCTGTTGCACTAAAATAGTGGTTATTTTTCAATGACTTGACAAACACTGGCTATTTTTGTATGATCAATTCGAAAATTGGCTAGCCCATACTATTTTAACAAATTAAAATCTTTAATTTTATTCCATGTCCAATCAAACATATTGACATAAAATGCCACCAAGGGATTAATAATTTGTCATGAATACAGAAATTAAAGTTTCTTGATTGATATCTTCTTATTACATCTATAGTCCACCTTCCAAAACCAGCAAAACTCTATATATAATAGAAAACCCGATAGTATCATTTTCTGAAATGGGCTTTTATTGACAAATGTTTATTACAATAATATTTTTTTGTGTTTTTCGCTCAGTGTCCGGTATTCATATTGAGGCCGACCAAATTTGGATCTGCGGTCGGAAAGCCCCATATTAGGAGGTAAAGTGCTCTATAACAAAGACGATTTCATAACCAGAGCTTGAACCCGAAACCTTTTGTTAAGGATAAAAAAGCATCAGCAAACAAATATTCTTTCCTTGTACTCTTCTTCATCCATAGTATCACTCAATGTTCTGCCTTTAGTTTCTGGTAAGCACAACACAAACAAACCACAAATTCCAATACTTATCCCAAATACTCCATAAGAAAACCATCTATTTTTTCTCCCAAAAGCAACCAAAATTGGACTAAATGCACCACCAAGAACCAAACTTTGTCTCACCATTGACACTGCTGAATTCCTCACACAAGTTGGAAATAATTCCACAGTATAAATCAATAGTACATTAAAAGATGTACATGCACTAAAAAAAGAAACCAATTCAAACCCCATTTGTAATTCTTTTAAAGAATCATTTTTAACTATTGCACAACCTATGCTACAAATTCCACTTAATATAGCAAATCCCAATAATGATTTTTTTCTAGTTAATTTGCCAATAAGAAAGAATGTTACCATTGAAGCTGGTAATTCTGATAATGCATTTAATGTGACACTTAAGTATATATTAAAAGGTAAATTTCCAACTCCAAGTGGCATCCCATAGTAAACCAATCCAACACCAAAACCAATAAACATAACTGATATTAGTCTCTTGAAAGCCCAATTCTTTTCTACTAACATCTTGATAGCTGAGTAGAGATTGATTGTTGACTCTGAGCTCTGCATAAGAATTTTCAAAACACATTAACATAAATTAGACATGCTTTATGAATAAAATAACATGCAAATACAAAGATGATGAATAAATCAAACATTTGGACTTGTTTACTCCATGTACACATATAGGTAATTATATGCTTTAGCAACTCATTCTAGATTTATTTTAAAGGCGCAGCATGATTCACAAGGCATTCTGTGTTCACGCAAAATTCGATAAATGTCCGCACCTTAAGAAGTGTGATATAGACAGCTTACTCTAATGCAAGCATTAGTTACTTCCACTATTTGAACTCGTGATTCATAGGGTTGCACGATTACAACTTTACGATTGTCCAAAGCTGCCCTTCTCATTTTAGATTGGTGGTCTTATAAAATTGCTTATCATAGAAACCTACCAAAGGTTTTTTAATGGCGAAATACATAGATGGACTCTCAAGAATTGGCATCATAAATTTTTTAGACAACTTAACTATACTAGTGACCAAATAGACACCTTTTCTCAGCAGAAGTGTGTCTCATGGATAAAACATAAGAAACTAATGGACATTAAGTGCAATATATATAAGCTATCTTTACTTTAAGATATAATTTTCAAAAAAATAAAAATAACATCATTTCTTTTCATTAAAGAAGAAAATAACACGGAAATTAAATTGAAAAGGGCAACCCGATGCACCAGGCATCTCGCGTTCACGCAAGGTTCGGGGAAGGGCCGCACCCCGATGTGAGGTAGACAGCCTATCCTAATGCAAGCATTAGTGACTATTGCTTTCATGGTTCGAACCTGTAACCTATAACTCATCAGGGGACAACTTTACCGTTTCTCCCGGGCTTCCCTTCAAACTATTTTGAGTAAATTTAGACAACGTAAATTAGAAATAATTAACTTACATTGTGTTCTTGATCTTCAGAATCAATGAAGGAGCCAAAGAAGCTTAAAGTCAAGCTACTTCTTGTTGTAATACTTTTCAAAGTTAGGACAAATTCTTCTTTGTTTCCTCGTACATAAAGCCATCTTGGTGATTCACGAACAAAGAAATGAACCAATATTGAATACAAGATTGTTGGAATACAAGTCCAAAGATATAAAACTCTCCAAGAATAATCTCTATTCACAAAAGCAATAAGAGGTAAAGAAAGAAATCCAATAGTAAAACAAACAAAACCAATAATTCCAACTTGTCCACGCCATTGATTTCCTACTAATTCCGTTGACAAAACAAGTGCACAAGTTCCTATTGTAGCTCTTCCAAAACCAGTTAAAAACCTTAAAAATGAATATATCCAAATATTTGTAGAAATTGATGTTATAACTCCGGCAATAGACATAATAAAACATGATAAAACCAACATGTTTTTTCGACCAAGTTTTGTGTCAGCTAAGGTTGAAAGAAGGAAACCTCCGATAAGACAACCTATGAAAAACGAAGACGCTGGAAGACCAGTGAGAATTGAACTCGCACCTATTAACGACCATTCGGAAATTGCTGACGTGTCGGTAAAGACACTAATAAATGTTTGTTGAGCATCGAAAACCCATGATAGAGATATGAGAATGGATTGTAAGAATTGTGCCCATCCAAATTCTCCTATGCAACTTTCTATTGTTTCATCAAGTGTTGTTGCTTTTTTTGGCTTTAGTAATGGTTTTGATTGGTCACTCATTTTCTGTAATTTGTAAAAGTTTCGAATAGATATACTATACAATAATATAGAAGAGTGTTTGTGGAGAAAGAAAGTTTATATATGCAAAAATGATAGGACAAGACAAAAGAAAAAGGGCTGCTTGACGCAGAGGCGAATTTAGGATTTGAAGTTTACGGATTCCTACAACGATCTAGAGTTATATATATAATAATAATTAGGTTTCCAATCAAATATTTATAGATATTTAGTAAATTTCTTAATAAAAATACATAATTTGAACAAAAACTAGCTACTGGGTTCACGGGAACCCACAACCTTAAAGGTGGATCCGCCCTTAGCCCGGTGCACGGTTTTCTATATTCGCAGGGGTCGGGGAAAAGGCCGAATCTCAAGG
This sequence comes from Nicotiana benthamiana, assembly GCA_034376525.1. Classification (NCBI taxonomy): domain Eukaryota; kingdom Viridiplantae; phylum Streptophyta; class Magnoliopsida; order Solanales; family Solanaceae; genus Nicotiana; species Nicotiana benthamiana. The sequence goes on along the minus strand of CM067334.1, from coordinate 67,093,659 downwards.
GATGTGAAGTAGACAACTTACCTTAATGCAAATATCAGTGCATATTTTTACGGCTCTGACCCGTGATCTATAGGTCACACAGACACAACATTAACGTTGCTCTAAGCCTCTGCTTCGATAAGACAGGACAAGGACCTAGTTGTATTTAATTTATTCTTTATTATGTCAACTGGGCTCTGTCATCCAGCGATAACAAATGGATCCCCATGCTTACCAAGAAAGATCTTTAAAGTTAAATAATATATTACAACTAGTTGCTCAACTAGCTAATGTTTGGTTTCTTATTTTCGTAGTATTTGGAAACCTATGAGCTCAATTCTATTACTTACTATTTAATAGCAATCAATATTAGAAAACCACTACTCGAGCTCAATTTTAGCATTAATTATTAAGGGAGATTTTATTTCTAAGGGTCAAATCCGAGATCTTTAAAAAAAATAATACTGTATAGCCGCTGTAAAAATAATAACCGAAAAATATATAAATTTTTTATATTTTTTGTGTATATATATATATATATATATATATATATATATATATACAAAAATTATATAAAATTTATATACTTTTTCGGCTATCAAATATAAATAGTTTTTAGCGCGGGCTAAAAGTGATCATAATACCCGATTTTTAATTAAGAAAGAAGAACTTTACTATTCCACACCTTTTGATAGTGAAACCCAAGAGGTTTGCCTTATTATTAAGACCAAAAGACTTATCTTGTCGATTAAGAGATGGTCACTGAACTTGCTGATCATTTGAGTTAATGGATTGAAAATTTAATATTTATATATATTTAATAAATTTTTTAACACATATATAATATATGAACCAAAACTGTTGAGTTCGACCGCCGAATCCATTAACTTTAATTGTACATCCGCCCTTTAGTTCTATGACTCATTACATATATTCTTTCAGTTATTCCAATATTTCACTAAAGTACTAGACATTTTTACGTTAAGAAGTAAGAGATCAGTAATTTAAAACACAAGAGATCTTTATATAGTCATTTTTATTCATATATAACTAGTTATTTTGTACAATTTTCTTTAAATTTAGTTACATTAAGATGTTTAAAATTAGCAAAATTGAATAGAGCACTTCATAATTAAAATAATCCATTGCCACGTGAAATCTTAGCCATAACAAAGAAAGAAGAAAATATGCAACACTAGGATTTCGTCTAGACCCCGGTATTAATAATTTGTTGGTATTCCAGATTTGAATATTTGATAATATTTTTAAAAGAGTCATATGTGTGAATGACAAGGATATGATACCGTTATAGGGAAGGCTTATTCGACAGTAGCATTAACTATTATTATTATATTTAATTGATAAATTATTAGATTCAATGTTCTAATGACGATTAAAAGAACAACAAGTAGCATATTCTATCTTTTTAATTATCCTATTCATAGTTACACGACAATATATTATTAGTAACTATGAGTACTTTGATCACGGGTGCATGAAACATAAAAAAGGACAGCCCGATACATTAAGCTTTTGCTATACAGGGGTCGAAAGAATGATCAGATCACAAGGATCTATTATATGCAGTCTTACTCTGCATTTTTACGGGGGACTATTTCGACGGCTCGAAACTGTGACCTCTTGGTCACATAGTAATAACTTTACTAGTTACGCCAAAACTCCCCTTCAAAGCTGCGTGAAACATTAGATTGTGAAAAAACATCTATGAAGAAAACCTAGAGGACAAGTATCACAGCGGCATGTTGGATGGGTGTGATCTTTTCACCCTAAACTTAAGGTTTTGGTTTCGCGTCTAGGAAGACATCAATGACACATGACGCCATTTGGGGCACTATTGATTGGCTGACCAAATGTTGGATTTTTAAGCTTAATGTAGCTTAGAAGAGGGTGAATGAGAAATAGAGGGATAATGAAATATTTGAGTTTCATTTGAGATTCCCTCCTTGACGAAGGGACATTGTCCCATATTGGAAAAGAAAAAGGCTTTTTATGGGTATATATACTCGCGCCGTCGCTATCTCGCATGCTCGCTTGCTCGTCTGGCTCGGCTTCGAATTCAGATTTGGATTTGGTCAAATGACCAATTGATTGACCAAATCCGAATCCGAAAATGATCGACTAATTGATTGATTTATTGGACCAAATTTATTTGTTAATAGTATATGTTAACGTAATATTATCCATGTTTGTAACGAAAAATTAATAATCCAAAATTATCTGTGTCATTGACTCTGCCCGTCCGCTTTTTGCAACAGAAAACGTTTCCGCATCCCATTTTAATTTGCATAAATGGCTATTTACGTTATGTCCGCTTTACGTAACTGACCTCGATCTGAAGAGTTACAATTCTTCATCTGAACTCAACAGGTAGGGGTTATAAATTGCAGTCCATCTCTGATTTTTCATACAAATTTCTGAGTTCTCCTCCTTTCCTCAGCATTTTTTTAACTACTAAGAAAGTAACAGTAAGTGTGATTTGCTACTGATCTTTGTGTTCACAGAAACACTAGGGTTTGAAGTACCGCTACACCAGTGTGTAATTCGTTATATCCCGTGAGAAAATAATTCACAACCTTGGGTACTAAGAGAAAATTAAATTCCTTAAAAAAATACTGTGAATTCAGTTGGCTCAAGTTAAATTCTATTTCTGTTTATACGTTATATATATTTTCCAGAATTATTTTACAAAAATAATATACTAACAGTCAGCTCACTTCCTGCCGATCAGTATGACTTACTCCATGGACCACCATCTATATATAGTATAAGCCAGAAATCCATGGCTCAACTTAACCTTGTAGCAGAGTCTAGAGAAGGCTTTGGATAGAAGAGCGAGCTTTAGCATAACCTTCCATCCTTAGATCGATGACCAGTATAAGAAATCTCTTGATTTTCAAGGTTATTGGGTCATATGAAGAAATACGGATGTACAAAGGAAATCGACAAAGCGCACCAATCAAATAATCCGAGTCAAATCGAGAAAAAAAATTCGACTATGGAATTTGGTTTGACTTGGTTTGGTGTTGGAAAAAAGAACCCGACCATAATTGGTTTGGTTTGGTTTTAACTAAAGAAAGTCAAACCGAAACCGAACCAACCCGACATGAGATATATAAATTTTTTAGATATATTTAATATATAATTATACTTATTGTAATGTAATTTATAAATATCTCTTAAAAATTTTCATAATTTTATCTTTTAAGGTATTATTCAAGGTTGTGCTGGGGGTCTATTTGGAAACAACCTCTCTACCCCAGGGTAGGGGTAAGGTCTGCGTACATACTACCCTCCCCAGACCCCACTAAGTGAGATTATACTGGGTTGTACTTTTTTATTCAAGGTTGGACTTAGAACTTTTGAATGCTCCAATAAATTTTATAGCCATTAATATTTGTAAATTAAATAATGCTAACAATCAATATTAATGCTAACAAAAGACATTCAATTCAATATTACGAACGGAAAAGTATTGGGTATCTATTTTTGTTTCGCAATAATTTAGATAAAAATGCATAATCTATTTTTATTTTTCTTTAACTTTTAGTCATTTAATTAATATTTCTTTATTAGTCTACTTATTTTAGCATGACTTAGTGCTTTTAGATTATATTTATTTTTAGGAATTTTTACCTATCTATACCATATAGCAAATCTTATTACCTCCCATGTTTAAAGTTTGTGTTTATTACATTTAAGCATACCAAATTTCAATTTATGTACCATAATTCAAATTAAGTCTTTAGTTATAGCCTCATTTATTGTAGGCTTTATTTTAGGAACCGTATCTTCACGATTTTGTATAGTATACACTTCTCTCTCTCTCTCTGAATACTCACGATTTACCTTCCCTTTTAATTACCCCCCCCCCCCCTCCCCCCAAAATTTTTCTTCAGTTTTTTTCTGCAATTTTTCCACCATTGTCGCACAACCCCAACCTTCGCATTCCATCAATTTCTGTTGAATCCCCCACCATTTTCAACCCCCATTCCAACTTTGTATTCAACTCATAAATCATGAAAATACCAAATACTCCACAAAAAAACCATCAAAAGCTGTATTAGCAGATATTCGGTCTTTTGATTTCGGTGTTTTAACACCTAAATCACCACCCAAAAACCCACAATCTATACATGCAAGTGAAAAAAATACAGGTCTTTCATCTCCAAGATAAATCCGTGCTGAAATGCAAAGCAAGCATTTGCACTATATTGATGCTAGCGGCGTAAAAAAAGCAGTCGACAAACAACTTAAGCGCAAGGGGAAAGAGTTGATGGTAGATGATGATTTTGTAGAAGATTCACCCAAACATCCAACTGGGAAAAAACCAAAGGTGTCTCCTTCACCGTCAAAACAAAAAAAGAAGAAACCCTCAAGAAAATTACCAAAATTGGTTCCTCAAAAAATTTCATTAAAGGTAAATAATATTTATTTGTCCTCACTATTTTGTAGTTTAACTTTGGTTGCCAAAAAATATTCTGCAAGTACATTTTTGGTGTTGAAGTATTTTTTGGCAAAATGTGATATAGTCTCAATTTTGTAGATTATTTGTCGCAATTTTGTAGGTTTATTTGGCATTGTGATTAATAGACAGTTTATAAATATAGTTAGATTGTAGTTGATTTGTAGTCTGCTAAGTAAATTGTATATATATATTTTGTATTGCAACTTGTATAGCTGCTACATTTAACTTCATTCTCAATACAGTTATACTATATTTTTTCAAGGTTACATTAAGTAACTATTACATTTAACTGTTATATTATTCTTATTTCTCTGTTCAAGTGTATTTTTGTAAAATGTGGTCTGGTCCTAATTTTGTAGATTATTTGGCTCAATTTTGTAGTTTAATTGGAGCAATGCCTCTTATACAGTTTATAAATATAGTTAGATTGTAGTTTAATTGTAATGTGTTGATTAAAATTGTAGGTATGATATGTTACATTCTATCATGTAATTCTGAAATCTATAACGTCATTCTGACCACAGTTAATATACTTTTTTTTTGCAGAATGGACCTTACTTTGCTCAACAAAATGTTGATTATGGTGTGCTTCGATTCCACAGCTTGTGTGATCCTACAATACCTAGCAAGATAAAGGCTTTACTATCCCCAAACCAACTACGTGTTTTCAGGAAAACATGTTTTGGTTACTTATTAGATTTGCCCCCAATATGTATGCAAAACCAGTCCATTCATCTTCTAATGAAGTATGAGTTGTCAAAGTCTACTGACGCATACTTTTCTGTTCTTTTAAAGGGTGAAAATTTGATTTTTTTCATTGAGAGAATTTGGTTTGATAACTGATTTTAATTGTGTCAATAGTTTCTCAGACTATGGTTACAATTCGAACTATGTTAGCCCTTTAATGAATACATATTTCCCTAACAAAGAAAGGGTTGAGAAACGGCTTCTGATAAGAAAGCATGGACCAACGATATGTTGGAATTCCTTTTTTGTCCTCCATATAAGGACAATGTTACTTTCATAGACAAGTTTATGTTCTTTCTTATCGAGTCTCGTAATTTTGAGTCGTACCTATGGGGTACAAAATCCTTCAAGCAGGTTATTGAATCTGTCCGACATCGTCTTTATCCCAATTTACATTCTTATCTTATACGTGGATGCTCATTATCATTGCAAGTGTGGCTATACGAGTGTTGCTTTTCCGTCAGCATCGAGCTTGCTACACGGTGTTCTGAATCGATTCCTCGGATTTTAAAATGGTCAGCTACAAAAGGACAGATTTGGTTAACTGCAATTAAAGACAAGATGATCAAGCCTGAGTGGCTCAAGGTTTTTTTTAACCTTTGTATGATTCTACAATTACAGTTATAGTAACTACATTTCATCTACATTTTTCTTATCAATTGAATTAACTGTCACTTCCATCATTCAGTTCACAAACATGGTTGAATCTGGAGAAGAACTTGGAGTGCTTAATCTCCCAGAGAAGATTAAATATGAAGATGAAGAGGTTGCTCAACCATCAAATGTCCCAACTGCTGCTTCTCCAACAGTTGAACCCAAAGAAGCTAATTCTCAAAAGGCCATGGAATCTGTCAGTAGCAAGATCAACAATTTGGAAAAGGGGCTTGAGCAGGTATTGTGAGAAACTACAATATTTTGTCATAATTTAGCACCACTTGAATTCATTCCTACTACTTTGTAGTTTCTTTGTATTTTAAGTGTAACTAATAGAATATGCTTACCAACTAATCACACATAATTAATTTTTAGGTTGATGTAAAGTTAGATGAGTTTAAGAAGGATATTTTTGATGAACTCTCAAGCCTTCGAGAGTTCATAGATCAATCTTTGAACAATGTAATGAATGCTGTAAACAGGGGGAATGATTTGGATGAGTCAAAGTTAAGAATTTACATATAATTTTATGCTAAGACTATATAATACGTATGACAAAAAAGCATTGTCAAATATTCCCCGAAAATGTAGTTTACTGGTAGTTCAACAAAATATAATGACCAAAATCAAGGAGACAAAAACAATCATTTTCAGTTCAATGTTGGTGATCAACTCCATGCAAGCACAAGTAATACAGGTATCTACATAATTCCTACATACATATCTACAAACTTCAAGAATTTCTAATTACTTTTTCACTATGTTTTTCAGCTCCCACTTCTCTACAACATGTTCAACCACAAGTTGACTTGTATGCTGACTTCCAAGAAGCAGGTGAGGTAGCAAAAGAAGGTATTGTTTAATAATGTAGTTTTTAGTAGAAAATAATTGATTATATACTGGTATAATGCTGGTAAGCATGTCATTTTTTATGTAACAGATGTTGAAGATAACATTCCACAGTCACCAATTCATGGTGTAACAGTGACTGAAGTTGTCCAGGAATGCCTTGATACAAAATAGGAGACTGAAGTTGTGCCTGAAGGCACTGCAAACAAAGGTGTGACATTGGATGATTTTGAGCTGCCGGAAAACCTATCACAGTTGGACATGTATGGCGAGCCCATACAAGTTGATTCAACCCCCGTTCATCAAGGAAGAACAAGGATACCAGGAAAACATGCACGATCACCATTCACTCCCATGTATAGTACCGAAGGCAGCACCTCTGTTGGGCCAAAATATTTTTACCTAAAGCACCCCTTCACAAGTGTCATAGGTAAAGATGTAGATCCTGAATTGATAGATAGGTTCACAACCTGGTTATACCATCGCATTGACAAAGTCTCTAGGAGGTATGGTGCTTAAATTTACACTGTCTGTTCACCCTTTTTAGACTTTAAAGTTGTAAATCTTTTTGAAATTTTTTGTATTTGATTCATTCTCCTATTATTACAGGAGGAAAGATTTCTTTTCAAAGAAGGATAACCAAATCAATCCTTGGTTGGATTTGGGTTGTGAGAAGATTGATAAGAAGGACTGGTTCTATGCCCTTGCTCACCCCGGACAAGTAATCAATAGCACAGTAAGTATATATTTTCTAATTGTAGTTTTGTCTTTAACTATGATGTTTAAATGTAGTTATATTGTACACATCATAGATATGTTACTATATTTATTCTTCAACTGTAAAATTTTGCTTTTTTGAACCTTATGCAGTCAGTATGAAAAATGTAGTTAATGTGTAGTTCTTATGTAATTATGATTGGTCAATTGTAGATATAGTACTTGTTTTTTTATATCTTTCATGCTAAATGCAATCAAATTACATTTTGTGATGCACTTGGGCTAACTGTTATATATCTGTAGTTATGGTGTTGTTAAAGTGAAGCAAGCTGTTAGATTTTTTTATAATTTCTAATTGTAGTTAATATGTAGTTATTTTGTAGATATGATTGATTACTCTACAACTTATTGTATATTGCACTTTTACTTTGGCAGCACATTGATGTTATTATGTACTATCTGAGAAAAAAGGAAAAATATGGCCCCAACATCCAAACTAGGTTTACAACAACCGATTGCTTGTTCAAGACAAAGATTGAAAGAATCTATGAGAAGTTCACTAGTTCTCCACTGGATCAAAGGAATTCTGTTGTTAAAGCCGAGGATGATATTGGAGAATATATTATGGGCTACAGAATTCTTGCTAATGTAGCATGGGATCTTGTTGACTATGTGCTCATGCCTGTTAACCTTGTGGAGAACTTTCATTGGTTGTTGCTAGTTTTTGACATAAAGGACCGACAACTTTATGTTTATGATTCATTGGTGAGAGCAAAGCGTAATCAAGCAGTTCAGACATTGGTTGAGAAATTTTCAGTCATTATTCCTCTTTATTTGTCATGCACTGGTTTCTATGGTAAACGCAAAGACATTGACTTCAAGACTACAAAGTCATACATAGAGAAACCAGTTACAGACCCTCTCGACATACAATGGATGGTTGCTGAGATTCCACAACAAAAGGAAGGCTCACTGTAAAAAACTAATCTTCCTTTCTATATGTTTAATTATTTTTTTTTATCGTTTGTTATATAATAAAAAATTCTCATCTTCTGCAGGGATTGTGGTGTATTTGTGGCTGCCTTTGCGGAGTATATTAGCAATGGTGATTTTTCTATCCCAAAGAACGATCTTACTGAACCGTAGATGCTATGGAGCTCTATTGTGGGACTACGCCACAAAGAAACTAACAGATGGTTCAATCAGTGAGAGTGAGGTTACTGGCAGACTTGCAAGGAGGAAGGGTGCACCGGCAAAGAATGAGAGGACTAAAGTTCAACGAAAGAAGAAGTAGACTATTTTGTTCCTATTTGGTAGTTGAATTGGAAAACAATGTATGAATTAAGTCATTTTGGTTGTAATCAACAATTTTTCTTGATTACATTATACTCGAGTATTCGAGTTATCTGATATCATTTTTGCAGTAATAGCTTTGTCTTATAATTTCACTTTAATGTTGGAGTTATTTTTATATAATACCTTCAGTTGCCATTTAATATGTTTATATAACTGCCATTTCTTACACAGCATAAAGATGAAATATATATAGGTCTCAGATAAATAATTTAGCCATCACTTATCAACAATTATTTCAGAAAAAATAAATTTATCTACAATTAAACTACATTGAACTACATTATAACTACAAATTCCCATTAGGTGATTCCCAATACTACATTTAGAGCACAATTAAACTACATTTTAACTACAATCTGACAACAATTTACATTCATTGTTTTCTTTATTAACATCAGACGTTTTCCATATAGCTTTTACAAAAGTTTAATTATTCAATAAAAAATGAAAAGAATTGATGCTTGACGGAATACATAAGAAATGTGAATAGTGCAGAAACACAAATATATGGTTATACTTCTTAATCATCGTCAAAACGTAGAACAGTTACACAATAAATTCCGATAATTTGAGCTCACTAACATTTATTTTGAATAACTATTGTAGCTACATGATATTCATTTCTTTTTCGGCGCATTCTTGCAAGTTCTTTTGTTATGCCCTTCACCTCCACAATTGCCACAAGACACCTTGTACTTCTTTGAGTTTATTTCATCAAATGTTTTATATCTTTCCTTGTGAGGTCTACCTGGCTGCCTTTTATCTCCCACCGGTGGCTTTACTACCTCATCCAAAATATGTTGTGGAACATCCCATTTGGATTCATCAGGAAGAGGATTTACTGGCATTTCATAGGTAAGAAGAAGGCTCTTCCTTGTGTAATACGGAGAGCAATGGTTGTCAGGCCTTTCATTCCTATGCCTTAATGCTGCCAAAGCATGGACACATGGAAGTTCATCAAGTTGGAATTGTCCACAACTACATCTCTTTTTTTCTAGACATACAATGTACCGCTTCACACCATCTAACACAGTATGTATATGATCTGTTGAAGCCCTCACCTATATTTCAAGACCAAAGAGAAATAATAATACATCAATCGGTTAACTAGATTAGCAACAATCAGTTAACTACAAATCATCTACAAATAAACTTCATATAAATGATAACTACATTTACCCACAAGGTGACTACATTGTAACTACAAACTGGAAACACTGAAGCTACTACTATTTTTGTTTTTTCTCCTGCACCAAACAAGAATATATTACCTTTAGTTTCTGGGATAATATATTGTTATCTTCCAATTCTTTGTTGAATTTGGGACCAAGGAATGTGAAAGTACCCTTTGCCTTCAATAACTTTTCTTTTGTCCAACGTTCTAGAATAGTCTTCATATACTCAAATAGATCAAATATTGGCAGCTCTCTTGCCTCTTTTGTTACAGCATTCAACGACTCAATAATGTTTGACGTCATAGTAAAAGTTCTATTCACCGTTGCATGTACTCTTGACCATCTATGATAGCCAATATCATGTAGGTAAGACGATATACGCGGGTCTACCTCTTCAATCTTCATCATCCTTTCATTGAATTCATCCAGAGTGTATGACCGTGCTGTAGCAAAGTACAATTCATGTAATTGTAGATATGCCTTCTTGAATTTTGACCTTATATTTATCCATATATGCCACATGCAAAAGTAGTGTTCCATGCCCGGATAGACAACTGATGTTGCATTTGATATACTCTCATGCCTATCTGAGACAACACACACTGAAGGTCTTTCACCATATGTCTCCTTGAATTGTTCAAAGAACCACTTCCAAGACGCGTTGTTTTCAGAATCAACAACAGCATATGCCAAGGGCAAAATAGAACCTACAATTTGTAGACATAAAATAAGATTAACTATTAAATACAAAAATATATTAAGAATTTAGGCAATTTAACTACATTCATTTATCTAAATACTAACTAACTACATTATAACTATAATTTACCTACATGGTTTAGACTGTCTACAAAATAACTACAAAATTATTACATTGTGTAGCTGCTGCATCCATGGTGCTTGCTGTCAGCATAATACCCCTATATGCTGATTTTAAGAATGTCCCATCAACCACTACTACCGGCCTACAATGTTGCCAACCATTTGTTGATGTACAAAGAGCAACAAACGTGTATAAGAAGCAATCATATGCTGCCTTCTTCAATTTAACAACATAACCGGGATAATTCTTCTCAAGAATATAAAAATATTTTGGTAATCTGTTGTAGGAGTCACACGGATTCCCTCTCAAAAACTGTAATGCTTTTTCCTTTGCTCTCCATGCTTGCATGTAGCTTAGGTTCACTCCATGTTCGGAAAACATGTCAGTTTGTATGTCCTTTGGCGTGTAAACAGTCTTAGGATCACAATACTTTGGAACGACCATGCTACCAACTACTGTTGCAGTACATTTGCGCTGTATGAATGTTTCATCCATTGGGCAGCATGTGTGTTGTCGGCTAAACTTCTTATCTTGAACAATGAAGAATCATTAATTGACGTTGCCTTGAAATGGCATTTGCAGTTTTCAGCTACACATTCAATCCAATAGCTACAAAAAAATACAATATTCAGACATATTTATTAATCACTACAATTAACTACGAATTGACTACAATGTAACTACAATTGCATAAATAAACATATCTTCAATAATACAGTAATTTTGCAAATCTATGATCCATAAATAATTGCATACCTTCTATGACTTGATCTTTTCACTCTGAACTGGAACTTGTGCATAACTGAATAATTTTTCGTTGCAGCAGCTATTGTTTTCTTGTCCTGGTACCCTTGTCCTTCTTCAATACATGTTTGCGTAGATTCAATTATTATTTCACTTTGATATTCCTCTATAGCTGGTGAGGATGGAATTTCTAGTAACTTTAGGGATCCTGAAGAACCTGCAGGCAATAAATTCACAAATGTAGTAACTATGTAGGTAAATTTGAAAGCAACATCGCTGTGTCCTTTCCAGTACTATATCATCATTGTAGTTTAATTGTAGATACATGTCGTTAAATTGTAGATTACTAGGTAACACAAAAACTTTCAGCATTGTCGAATCAAACATACATGTAGTGATGCTTTCATTGGTGATTGTCAATTCCATATTGAAAATCTCTTACGCTAATACATTAGGGATACGAGCCTAAGTTTTTATTCTCCTTTTTCATTTCAATATATACACGAACCCCTATATCATTCCTAATCTCCAATGGAGGACAATTATCATTCACAATGTATTTTATTTCTATAATTTTATCCGATATATCAATCGATAATTGTTCTGCAATTGTAGAAAGGAGAATTCCGTAGCTTGCATTATCATCTACCAAAATGGCATCAACTTCGAAATCTCGGAATCTGCCATAGTTATCCCAATAACCATTCGATTTCAACATTATTGGGATTTTTGACATAATTTGTGTAGTTGATAGAAGAACAGACGAAGAACAGATTTAGATACGTGAATTTTTGTACTGATGTCGACGAAGAGCTGTATTCAACAATACGAGAATTTTTCTACTGATTTCGATGAAGAGATGTATTCAACAATTAGAGAATTTTTGTACTGATGTCGACGAAGAACTATCGACAAGTTTTGTACTGATGTAGACGAAGAACTGATTTAGTTTCGAGAATTTGTGTACTGATGTAGACGAAGAACTGCATTCAACAATTCGACAATTTTTGTACTGATGTAGACGAAGAACTGTATTCAACAATTTTTAAGTTCTACAATTTGATTGCTGGAGATTCTCGTGTTTTTTGAATTGTGGCTGAGTTACATATGAGAGATATATTGCTGTAGCAGAATGAGAGAATCACGCTGCTGTATGATTTTGTTCCATTTTCAAACTCGAAATTAATGGTGACAGAATCACATTAATTCTGATTGTACAAAATTGGCGCTTTTTTAGAATAGAATTCAACTATTTTTTGTTTGGTACAATTTTTGTAAACAAAATATGGTCTAGGCGGGTAAATATCAAACCTTACACATTTTTTGTAATAAGGTTTGCTATATGGTAATAGATAGGTAAAAATCCCTTATTTTTATTATGACTTTTTAATTTGGTAATATTTATATTACATAATTTTATTGCCTTTATTGTTGAATATTTTAAGATAATGTTACGACACATCTCATATTTTGTATTATTTTCTTGAAAAATACTTTACATAATTGTATCTTATTAGGATTAAAGAAAGCTTCCCCTTTAATTGAACGACATAAATTTCAATAAGCCCGGTCAGTTAATTTCGAATACCACAATTATATATGGAAAAACATAAATGAATAAAACTAACAAATAAAGAGACAAGTGATGGTACACAAGGATTGAGTTGGCGAATTTGACGATTTTAATTATTTGTGGTTAGTTGAGATTCATGTGATAAATGGTCAAATTGGACTGCAACTGCACCTCCATTTTGAACCTAACACAATCTACATGTCGAGGGCTCTCTCTCTCTCTCTGTCTTTTTTCTTTTTTTTTTATAAAAAAATTTCTGGTTCTTACTTTGCTCATGAAGAGTAATTATTTGAGTTTACGTGGTTTTACTTTTTTATTCACTATTCATATTAACCTCTTTTTCTAGTTCGATTTAGAATCCGCATATAAAATTTAATTGATGATCAAACAACTTAAACAGTTAGGCGCAAAATTACACACACATATATAGTAAAAATTTGAGGAAATATATTACTAATAAGACATTATTTATTTTTAGTTTAAATTATATATACTATCAGTATTTTTACACTATCAGATCATCCAAAGTATTTTTTTTAAAATATGAGATTTTTAATTTTGAACCATAAATGTGACTCGATAATGTAAAAATTTCATATATTGACAGTATATATAAGTTAAATTTATTTATATGCGACAGCCACCAGTACCACCTTTCCTATTGCAATTAAAGTAAACAGCAACAACATGTGAATTGAGATTGTGAAACCTTGCAAAGAATTTTGTGTTAAAATTCTGACGAGAATAAATTATATCAGGAGAATTCATAACCTCTCGACCCAATTACCGAAATAACACGAAAAGATAGCGATGAATTCCCAGTGACGGTAGTGGACTCTCGTATCGAGCAATTTCATTGCCTGAAATTATACAGTAATATCATGAATGGCTATATGTGCACTTACCCCTGTATAATCCATATACATTATAGAAATGACACTAGGCAACCACTCCAAAGGGCTATTATTTAAGAATACTACTATAAATCTGCCAAAAAATCGGAGAAAAAAGATCGAACAATGTTGATTGTTTATGGTCAATTATCAATCAAAACGCGACTATTTACGTGTGAACAGTATTTTGATGATGGAAGAATACCGATCAAAGTTGGTTAAAAATTATCGATCGACGTTGGTCGGTCAATTAAGTTTTAAAAAAATATTACAAAAAAAACCCGACTAAAAGTGTGTCGGCATTTTAATTATGTAATCAAAAGATTCACTATCTGCGAATCGAACCAGGGTGTGTATTGTGGTAGGATACTATTGTACCACCAGACCATTGGTGCATTTTGTTTTAAGATTGTCTTTTTTTTATTTTATAATTTATACTCTTTTTAAAAAATAACTTTGGTCGGTTTTTTATTTTTACCGGCCGAATTAACCGTTCAATTTTGGTCAATTATTTAATATTAATTTTTATTTATTTTAATTAAAAAAATAACCAAAGTTGATCGGTTTCTTGAAAAATAAATATCGCAGCTTGGTCAGTTTTTGCCGAATTTCTAGTAATGAAATTAGCCAATGCATCCTGAATTTCAGTTTTTCAGTTCAATTTTTTGGGACACAAATATCCTGAATTCTCCTAAAATTTAGATTTTTAGTTCAAAATTTCAGGATAAAATAAGTACTGTTAATCCCTAAATATCACCCCTTGAAATGGCTATTTGTACACTTCACCCTTTTATACTGGTTACAAAATGTAAATATTAAATCCGCCGACTCTTTATTTAAAAGTCTTTTTTTGTATGTACATATATGCAAGATTAATCTTTTTTGCTGCCTCTCCTCATTTCTTGGTTAGATACAAACATATATGTAATCTATTTTTTCCCCAAAAAAGAAATGCCGGTTAAATTCACGTATGGTTAAGAATTATAATCATAAAATTATTTTTTAAAGCAACCGAGTATAACAATAGAATCACAAATAAAATGAACCTGCGTAGTTAAAATCCTACATCCGCCATTTCTTATTATTGGAACCTTAACCAGGGATTATTTCGTAATTACTAGGTATTATAAATTATACTTTATCTAAGAAAAATCCGCTTCATGTCATTCATTTATTAATAATTAACGTAAATATTGAGTGTTGGCTAAAATTTTAACAAATATTCAGTTCTAAAGAACTCATGACTCATAATTAGCTTTTTTATGTGAGAAAACTTACAAAAAAAAAATGTTTTACGTGGAAATAAAGTTAAATACCAAATAAATAAAAAAAACTTACCAAAATTTGCTCCTGTGGTAGCTGGGATATCTGTGACCAGCCTAAGCAAATTTAATAAACCAAAGTTATGATTAATATATTTTTTTTCCTTTTTCATAGATAGTAATTAAGAATTAATAAGCACTGGATCATATATACAAAGTTCAAAATTTTTACAACTGATGCTATTGGATATCAAACTAAGATAAAAAATTTGTAATACATTGTTTTTGAAGGTTTGCATGTAATAATACAAGTGTTCAAAAGCATTACATAGACATCAAAATGCTGTCAAATCTAATCAAACCGATAAATTATACTATTATATTTAATTTGATTTAGTTTAAATATTTTAAAATCCACCTAATTGATACTCCATATTATTTCCTCTTTAATCAAAAATCAAAATAGAACGAACCACAAACTTCACTAGTTCATCTAAACTCAAGTGAATTTTTAACCGTGTTGAGCAATGATCTATTTACTGAGTCACCTCATACAACCAAATAACTCATTTGCCATCCCTAATTATAAGGGGTATTATCACTTTTACTCCGCGTTAGAAATTATTTATATTGAGTAACGAAAAAGTATATAAAATTTATATAATTTTTTATATATGACATAATATATATATATATATATATATATATATATATATATATATATATATATATATATATATACAAAATATATATATTCGTTGTTATTTTGATAGCGACTAAGCATTATTGTCCCCAATTTTAAGCTTCTATATATGTACTCCATATATAGGTTCCAACGTGAATAATGAAGTACAACTGTAAAAGTTTGAGTACTAAGGTCTACATCTAATTTAAAGTGTGATTCACGCCAAAGCTAACAATATTATTCTCCTGATATTCTTCCCTTTTTAGTCCACCCAAAAATAAAAAATTATACTATATTTAAGACAACTACACCAATTGTTATTACCTTGCCTCAGTTTCAAATAAGTTGAAAATTATTTAATTAAAATTTTATATCTATACTATATTAAAAGCACGAAAACTTTTAACGAAATATCATTCGTCTTTTTTACCCTTTAAAAATCAATTTTATATTGAACAAAACTGTCATTTGAAGTAAAATTTTAATATTTAGGAATTTAAAATAACTAAAACTTTACTTATTAATTTCTTTCCTTATTTAACTATGTTAGAAGTTTTGAATTAAATATTTTCCTTATTTAAACTCCTTTAAATATTCCTATTTAGTCACTTACTATTCTCTTTAACTATGGACAAAAATACACACGAATTCCTTCAATTTTTGGAATGATAATTTTGGTAAGTAAAATTATTTAAAACCCCTTGTAATATGACTCAAATGATAATACCCATGTTGTATGTTAAAATAAAATACTTTTACAAATATATTAAAAAAATACAAAAGTGTTATTTTTTATTTGTTAAAATCAAACAGATTTAAATCTAGGAATTATTTCACAACGAGCTTATTCTAAAATGCAAGAAAGAAGCACAAAAGCCCTTAGCGAATTTTTATCCTTTTAAAATACACTTCACACGGGATAAATAGTTATTTGTGATATGAAATAATATAAGAACAAGAACAATAGAGAGAAAAGTAGAGAGATGAGTATTCTTATTGATACTTTGGGATGATTTATAATGGGGTAAGACCCCTCTATTTATAGGCATAGAAAAGACTTAGCCTCAAAGTAAAACTCTAGAATCTCTCTAAATATAGACATTCACCTTAAATAGAGTTCTATTTATAACACTCCCCCTTGAATGTCTATTCAATAATGTGCCTCGTTAAAACCTTAACTAAAACAAAACCCAATGGGAAAAAATTAAAGAAAAGGAAAAAGAGTACACATGTTTGAATATGCGCCTTATTGGTTGCCTCGTTAAAAACCTTGCAAGGAAAACCCAGTGGGACAAAACCTTGTAAGGGAAAAAGAGTGCAACGCGCATTAACTCCCCCTGATAAGAACATCAATTCATATCCTTAAGTCTTCGCATTCCGATCTTGTGAACTAGCTTCTTGAAGGTTGACGTTGGTAGAGATTTTGTGAACAAATCAGCCATATTATCGCTTGAACGAATCTATTGCACATTGATATCACCATTCTTTTGAAGATCATGTGTGAAAAATAACTTTGGTGAAATATGCTTTGTTCTATCTCCTTTTATGAATCCTCCCTTCAATTGAGCTATACATGCTGCATTGTCTTCATACAAAGTCGTGGGTAGTTTATTACACTTCAAACCACATTTGTCTTGAATATGATGTATTATAGACCTCAACCACACACACTCCTGACTTGCTTCATGAATAGCGATTATCTCGGCATGATTAGATGAAGTAGCCACAATTGATTGCTTAGTCGATCGCCAAGACATGGCGGTGCCTCCACAGGTAAGCACATAACCCGTTTGAGATCGAGCCTTGTGTGGGTCGGATAAATATCCAGCATCAGCATAACCAACAAGATCAGGACTGCAATTATTGCCATAAAATAAGCCCATATCGGTGGTCTCTTTTAGGTACCGCAATATATGTTTGATCCCATTCCAATGTCTCCTTGTAGGAGCCGAGCTAAATCTTGCTAAGACATTAACTGAAAAGGATATGTCAGGCCTTGTAGTATTTGCAAGATACATTAGTGCGCCAATTGCACTAAGATATGGTACTTCAGGACCATGTAGCTCTTCATTCCTTTCTTGCGGTCGGAATGGATCTTTATTCACATCAAGTGATCGAACAACCATCGGTGTACTTAAAGGATGTGCTCCATCCATGTAAAACCGTTTCAGTACCTTTTCTATATAGGTAGATTGATGAACAAAAATTCCGTTTGCTAAATATTCAATTTGCAAACCAAGACATAATTTTGTCTTTCCGAGATCTTTCATCTCGAATTCATCCTTTAGATAATCAATTGCCTTTTGGAGTTCTATGGGGGTTCCAATAAGGTTTATGTCATCGACATATACGGCAAGTACAACAAATTCCAATGTTGTTTTCTTTATAAAAACACACGGGCAAATGGCGTCATTTATATAGCCTTCTTTTAACAAATACTCACTAAGACGATTATACCACATTCGTCCTGATTGCTTTAGACCATACAAAGATCTTTGCAATTTAATTGAAAACATTTCCCGAGACTTTGAATTATGAGCGTTTGGCACTTTGAGTCCATCGGGAATTTTCATGTATATCTCATTATCAAGTGAGCCATAAAGATAGGCAGTAACCACATCCATTAAATGCATGTCAAGCTTTTCAAGGACAGCAAAACTAATGAGATAACGAAAGGTTATAGCATCCATTACAGGCGCATATGTCTATTCATAATCGACACCAGGCCTTTGAGAAAAACCTTGCGCAACAAGGTGTGTCTTATATCTTTGTACCTCGTTTTTCTCATTTCTCTTGCGTACAAAGACCCATTTATAGCCAACGGGCTTAACACCATTGGGTGTTTCAACTATAGGGCCAAAAACTTCATGTTTTGCCAGCGAATTCAATTCTGATTGAATTGCTTCTTGCCATTTTGGCCAATCATGTCTTTTTCGACATTCTTCAACAGATTGAGGTTCGAGATCCTCACATTCTTGCATAATGCTAGATGCGACATTATAAGCAAAGACATTATCCACCACTATATCCACTCGATCAAAATTTGCCTCAATATTGATTGGATTTATGGATAGTTCCGTATTTTCCAGAGTCTCGGGCTCAATGGATTCTTCATGAATCTCAGAATTTGTTAAACCATGAATTTCCTCATGAGATTCTTTCATAGTGTCATTTTTATCATTTGCTTTCCTCTTTCTAGGATTTCGATCTTTAGAACCTAATGGCCTGCCACGCTTCAGGCGTGCATTCGACTCATTGGTTATGGCACTAGATGATTGTCCAACAGGGACATCAATACGGATTGGAACATTTTCCGCGGGGATGTGGGATTTCGTTATCCTTTTCAAGTCCGTAAATGCGTCAGGCATTTGATTTGCTATTCTTTGCAAATGGATAATCTTTTGTACCTCTCTTTCACAAATAGAGGTATGTGGATCAAGATGAGATAATGATGCATTTTTCCACAAAATTTCCCGTTTGGTTTCACCAACTTCTCCCCCTAATTTTGGGAAAAGTGTCTCATCAAATTGACAGTCTGCAAATCGTGCAGTGAACAAATCCCCTGTTAATGTTTCGAGGTAGCGAATAATGGAGGGCGATTCAAACCCAACATATATTCCTAACCTTCTTTGCGGACCCATTTTGGTGCGGTATGGCGGTGCTATAGGCGCATATACTGCGCATCCAAAGATTCTTAAATGGGATATATTGGGTTCATGACCCAAAACCAATTGCAACGGGGAATATTTGTGATAATTCGTCGGTCTGAGACGAATTAGCATTGCTGCATGCAAAATGGCTGACCCCATACCAAAGTGGGCAGCCTCGTTTTCATGAGTAATGGCCTTGCAATCAACTGCAGGCGTTTAATTAACGATTCTGCAAGACCGTTTTGAGTGTGAACATGAGCTACAGAATGTTCTACTTTTATCCCAACTGATAAGCAATAATCATTAAATGCTTGGGATGAAAACTCAGCAGCATTATCCAGTCTAATAGACTTGATTGGATTATTAGGAAATTGTGCTCGTAGTCGAATTATTTGTGCCATTAATTTCGCAAACGCAAGGTTGCATGATGACAACAGGTACACATGAGACCATCTACAGGATGCGTCTATCAAGACCATAAAATACCTAAAGGACCCACTGGGTGGGTGAATAGATCCACAAATGTCCCCTTGTATACGTTCCAAAAACGTGGGTGACTCAGTCCCAACCTTTGTTGGTGATGGTCTGATAATCAACTTGCCTTGATAACAAGAAGTGCAAGGATATTCATTATTTGAAAGAATTTTGAAATTCTTTAAAGGATGCCCATATGAGCTTTCTATAATCCGTCTCATCATGATTGATCCAGGGTGTCCCAATCGATCATGCCAAAGTACAAAAGTATTGGAATCAGTAACCTTTTGGTTTACTGTTGAATGTGCCTCAATTGCACTAATTTTTGTCCAATACAGGCCACAAGATAAAGACGGGAATTTCTCAATATCCCTCTTTTGGCCAGAGACATTCTTTGTAATGATGAGATATTCAAGATTATTCTCATCTATTGTCTCAATATGATAGCCATTCCGACGTATATCTTTAAAACTCAACAAGTTTCTCTTAGACTTGGAGGAGAACATCTCATTCTCTATGATAAACATTGTTCCTCTAGGCAGAGCTATAGTTGCTCTTCCGGAGCCTTCAGTCAATTTACTACTACCAGATATTGTAGTAACATCTGCCTTACGCATACTTAGTTGAGAGAAATATTTCTTTTCTTTGAGTATCGTATGTATAGTACATGAATCAACTAAACAAATATTTGATCCAAGTTTGCTTTGTGAGATATCCATATTTGCTTTCCCATGGTTTGACATACAAAAGAAAATACACGAACATGAGAATAAACAAATTCAATCCGTTTGTCTCAATGTAATCGATTGTTAAACATACATAATCAATTATGTCTTAATATAATCGATTGTTAAACATACATAATCGATTATTTGCTATTTTGAAAAACTTCAGATCACACTGTCTTAATATAATCGATTGTTAAACACACATAATCGATTATGTCTTAATATAATCGATTGTTAAACGTACATAATCGATTATTTGCTATTTTGAAAAACTTCAGATCACACTGTCTTAATATAATCGATTGTTAAACACAAATAATCGATTATGTCTTAATATAATCGATTGTTAATCATACATAATCGATTATTTGCTATTTTGAAAAACTTCAGATCACACTGTCTTAATATAATCGATTGTTAAACATACATAATCGATTATGTCTTAATATAATTGATTGTTAACAAATATATAATCGATTGTTTTGCAGTTTTAATGCGAAATATTAGATAATCGACTAACGGTTAGGTTAGTCGATTAACTCTACTGAAAAATAAAAATATCTTTGAAATTTAAGCATATTGAAACATTCTAAAAAACTAATACTAACATTATATCATAAACTAACTAATACGAGCTGATACTAATGACTATTAGTTTATTCACTAATTAATACAAATAAAATCAAACAATTCCATCATCCTTCATCACAGATCCATCACCGATTAGGTGGTTTATTTTCCCATCGGGTTGCTCAAAGAAATCTGCCACATCCAAGTGGGTGATGTCAAAATTGTCGTCAGAGACAAAATTTGTTTCAGGGCCTTTACTCTTTCGAGATGCTTGATAAAGGTCAACCAAATGTCTTGGTATACGGCAAGCTTTTGACCAGTGCCCTTTTCCACCGCAACGATAACATATAGTTTCTGAACTATTTGCCTTAGGATCCTCATAATCCCATTTCTGCTTTCGGCGGTTATCTCTCCTCGGGGGGTGACGGACATCATGGAGATTTCTTCCTTGTCTACGTCCACGGCTATGACCCCGATTACGACCACGACCATGATTAGATCCATGGCCCTTTTCATGATTGGCATAATGAGAATACACCTTATCCGCTTCAGGCATTGGTGTAGACCCGGTGGGTCGATTTTCGTGATTTCTCATGAGCAGGTCATTGTTTCGCTCAGCCACAAGTAGGAGAGAAATCAGTTCAGAGTACTTTTTGAAGCCTTTCTCTCTGTACTGTTGTTGCAGTACCATATTGGAGGCATGAAACGTTGTAAACGTTTTCTCAAGCATATCATTATCAGAGATATTATCTCCGCAGAGCTTCAACTTAGAAGTAATTCTGAACATCGCAGAATTATATTTAGAAACAGACTTAAAGTCTTGGAGCCTCAGATGAGCCCAATCATATCGTGCCTGTGGCAGAGTGACCAACTTCAGGTTGTCATATCTCTCCTTTAAGCCGTTCCACAAGATGTGTGGATCTTTGACTGTGAGATATTCAATTTTCAAACCTTCATCAAGGTGATGGCGCAAGAAAATCAAGGCCTTAGCACAGTCTTGGGTGGATGCTTTATCTCTGTCTTTAATGGCGTCTCCAAGACCCATAGCATCTAAGTGGATTTCAGCATCCAACACCCATGTCATATAGTTCTTGCCCGAAATTTCAAGGGCAACGAACTTTCTTTTCGTAATGTCAGACATAATCGAAAATCAAATTAGGAAGAGAGAAATACCTTAGTTTTTCTCGAGAATCGATTCTTGAGACGGTAGAGTCTCGTGCTGATAACGTGTTATGAAATAATATAAGAACAAGAACAATAGAGAGAAAAGTAGAGAGAGGAGTATTCTTATTGATACTTTGGGATGATTTACAATGGGGTAAGACCCCTCTATTTATAGGCATAGAAAAGACTTAGCCTCAAGTAAAACTCTAGAATCTCTCTAAATATAGACATTCACCTTAAATAGAGTTCTATTTATAACAATTTGATTATTCTCCTAGCTAATATTTTGGTTAAAATATCACGGTATAACCAGTTTTTACACTAGTCAATGAAAAATAGCCATTGTTACCAAGTCAATGAAAAATAGCCACTATTTGCTACAACAGGGACCGGTCCAGTATAATATACGGGAGTTCTGGTGCATTTGTGTATGAACTCCATCATATTATACTGGACCGGTATACTTTGCTAACTCCTTTAAAATTTACGGGAGACTGGAGCACGTGTGCTCCAAACTCTAGTATATTATACTGGACAACTGTACTTGCTGGAACTCTCGTAAAATTTACGGGAGACTGGAGCACCAGTGCTCCAAACTCCAGTATATTATACTGGACAATTATACTTGCTGGAACTCCCGTATAATTTAGGGGCATCTAAAACTATGAACTAAGGATATAAATTGTCTAACTGTCCAAAGAAAAAGTGGCAAAAGGATTAACAATGTCCTGCGGACGCTAGCAGCTACCTTGTAGTCTCCAATTAAAGCCGGCCTGAACTCAACGATTGCCGCGCTCTAACTCACCTGCATAAAGTGCAGGGTGTAGTATGAGTATAACAACCTCAGTAATAACAGAAATAACTAAGAAACTGAGTCATAGTGACGAGCTAAGTAAAACAGTCCAATTATTTATTTTCATAATTTAAATAAACATGAATAAACATGTAAATTTCATAAAACCAACAAATATCACAAAGAAGTTAACATGTAAATGCAGTAACAACAAAAGTAAATGCAACCTTACAACAATATCACTCCATCACTCACCACTCGCACTCAGCACTCCACTCTAAAATCAACACTGTGTGCTCACTAGGGGTGTTGACAGTGTCACGACCCGAATTTTTCACCATCAGGGGTTATGATGGCACCTACTAATAGGAGCTAGGCAAGCCAACTCATACTTATATTTCTATTTTTAACAATACTTATTTAAATATATTATCAACAATATTAAAATTTTAGAGGATTAAATAAATTAAGCGGAAGACTTACAAATTTCTAGATGCGATACTGAAATTCCAACGTAATACACTACCCAGGAACTGGTGTCATAATACTCACGAACTTCTAAGAATAATACACATAACCGCCTGAAAGAAATATAATACTGTTTGTCTCGAATATATGAGATAACAGACTGAAAGTAAAGATAGAGGAGGAGACGCCGGGTCCTGCAGACGCCGGGTCCTGCAGACGCCTGGAAGGCTACCTTGGTGTCTCGATAATCAAAAGCTAACACCCGCACTACTATTGATGCTGCTGTCCAAAAACCATTATCTGCGCAAAAAGAGTGCAAAGTGTAGAATCAACACAACCGACCCCATGTGCTGGTAAGTGTCTGGCCTATCCCGGCGAAGTAGTGACATGGCTAGAACCAGACACTCATATAAATATGTACAGTCCAAAATATATATATACGACAAAAATGACAGACAGTATCATTTAATGTTTAGGAAAGAAAACATGCTCTGAGGTAACAACAAAATATAATGGCAGGAATAGAATAAAGGAATGTAATTCACTTTCAAGTTCAAATCAACTTGTTGCAGGCGTGAAACCTGATCCCATTTTATTTCATATCTTGTGTTCTCCAATTTCAATAATATCTCGTGGTAGGCGTACCATCTGCTGCCATTTCAGTTAATATCTTGTGTAGGCGTACCACCCGCTCCCATTTCAATTAATATCTTGTGGTAGGCGTACCACTCGCTCCCATTTCAATTAATATATTGTGGTAGGCGTACCACCCGCTTCCATTTCAATTAATATCTTGTGGTAGGCATACCACCTGCTCCAATTTTAATTAATATCTTGTGGTAGGCGTACCACCCGCTCTCATTTCATCATCAACTCAATTCACAATATGTCACTAGAAACTATAGCCAATAACAATAATCAATATAAGTTGTGGTAGGCGTACCACTCGCTCCCATTTCATTATCATAACATGTGGTAGGCGTACCACCCGCTCCCATTTCACTTTTAACATAACTCTCAATATATATAATATTGGCAAGAGAAAACAATAACTCGGTACCAAGGCTCAACAATTTATTCTTTCTTTTATTCACTTCTTACTTAATTATTATGTCATCGTTCGAGCCAACGCTCGGGGAATTCACAATTTATAATTTCCTAGAAGTAAACAATTAGGTTTGCAAGAATTTCACAATATCAAATATTCACTAGTAATGACTCACGGTCATGCTAGACCCCCAACGTATAGATACTTGTCACCATGCCTATACGTCGGACTCCGCACATAGCAATTAGCAAATAGACTCAACTCCTATCCCTTCAAGATAGGATAGATTAAATACTTACCTCGAAGGTTTACGGAAAATTCAATCCTTAATCAATGCCATTTCCTTTCGAATTTGGCTACAATTCAATTGTATCTATACGCAATTGATTTAATATCATCAATACTACTCAACAAAATAATCCAAATGGCTAAATATACATTTTACAACATTCTGCCTGGAATAGTAAAAATCGCCCCCGTGCCCACGGGATCAAAAACGAGGTTCGAATCATTTTCCGATAACCCATTCACTCACGAGTTCAACCATACCAAAATTACTAAATTTCGATAACATTTCGACTCTCAAATCCTCAAATCTATTCTAGATGGTTTCTAAGCTTTTCGCGCTAAATTAACGGTTTTTGATGCCAAATAATTACAATAGATTTGAGTAATATAACCAAAATTAAGTTAAGAACACTTACCCCGATGATTTCCTCGAAACTTCGCCTCACTCGAGCTCCAAATTGCCAAAAATGGCAAAATATTTTCGGAACTTCCCAAAATAATCTGCACAGAAATTTTCGGGGTATTGTTCACCCGTGTGTACTGTTCACCCGTATACTATTCATGGATACTGTTCACGGGTAATGTTCATCCGTACTATTCATGGGGTACTATTTCTGCAGTTTTCAGAATTTTTTTCTCAAGTCCGAATTTCTCCGAGGCACCTCCGAAACACTCCCGAGCGCCTCGGGGCTGCAAACCAGATATGCACACTGACTCAATAACATCATACGAACTTGCTCGAACAATCAAATCGCCAAAATAACATCAAAATCAATGATTTGAGCCTTAAATCTAAGAAATCTTTCACATTTCATAAACTTCCAAATTTTCCAATTTAAGGCCGAAACACGTCAAAGGACGTCCATTTGCAACCAAAATTTACAAGAAGCACTTAATTAACATATATGACCTGTACCGGGTGTCGGAACCAAAATACGAGCCCGATACCATTACTTTTTAATCAAATTTTATTTTCATTTTCCTTAAACATTTTTAGAAAATAATTTCACGGAAAAATTCTTTTCTCGGGCCTGGGACCTTGGAATCTGATTCCGGGAATACGCCCAAGTTCCATATTTTCCTACAGACCTTATGAGACCGTGAAATCACGGGTCCATGTCCGTTTAGCAAAAATGTTGACCAAAGTCAACTTTATCAATATTACTATCAAAATTCTTCAAATGTTTCACATAATTCATATATATCAACACAAAAATTTTTTTGGTTTTGCGCCTGGACTGCGCACGCAAATCGAGGCAACTAATAGCAAGGTTTTCAAGGCCTCTGAAGCTAGAAATGGTTTGTATAGACAAGTGATGACCTTTTAGGTCATCACATTCTCCACCTCTAAAGCAACCGTTCGTCCTCGAATGGACAAAAGAAAGAAGTACCTGAGTCAGGAAATTGATGAGGATAACGGCTCCACATGTCAGACTCGGACTCCCAGGTTGATGCCTCTGGAGGCTGACCTCTCCACTGAACACGCAAAGAAGGAAACTCTTCGACCTCAACTGCCGAACTAGCCGGTCTAATATAGCTACCGGTTCCTCCTCATAAAACAAATCCTTGTCCAATTGGACAGTGCTGAAATCTAATACGTGCGATGGATCGCCGTGATATTTCCGTAGCATGGATACATGAACCACTAGATGCACAACTGACAAATTAGGTGGCAAAGCAAGTTTATAAGCCACCTTTCCCACACGATCAAGGATCTCGAATGGGCCAATAAACCTAGGGCTAAGCTTGCCCTTCTTAATAAATCTCATCACGCCCTTCATAGGCGATACACGGAGCAACACCCCTCACCAATCATGAAAGCTAAGTCTCTAACCATGCTGTCTGCATAACTCTTCTGCCTGGACTGAGCTGTACGAAGCCTATCCTGAATAATCTTGACCTTATCTAAGGCCTCCTGAACTATATTCGTACCCAACAACGAGCCTTTCCCGGCTCAAACCATCCAACCGGAGAACGACACCGTCTACCATACAAGGCTTCATAAGGAGCCACCTGAATGCTCGATTGGTAGCTATTATTATATGCAAACTCTGCCAAATGCAGGGATTGATCCCACAAGCCTCAAAAATCAATAACACAGGCTCAAAGCATATCCTCCAATATCTGTATAGTCCACACAGACTGACCGTTCTCCTGGGGATGAAATGCTATACTCAGCTGAACCTGGGTCCCCAACTTCTTCTGAAATGCTTTCCAGAACTGTGAAGTAAACTGTGGACCTCGATCCGATATGATGGATATAGGCACCCTATGAAGGCAAACAATCTCCTTGATATAAATCTCAGCATATCTCTCGGAAGAATAGGTGGTGGCAACTGGAATAAAATGCACTGACTTGGCCAGCCTATCAACAATAACCATATAGCATCAAACTTCTTCCGAGTCATCGGAAGGCCAGTAACGAAGTCCATAGTGATCCTCTCCCACTTCCACTTTGGAAGATCAATTTTTTGAAATAAACTACCAGGCCTCTGATGTTCATATTTAACTTGTTGACAATTCAAACACCACGCTACATATGCCACAATATCTTTTTTCATTCTGCGCCACCAATAATGCTGCCGCAAATCCTGATACATCTTTGCTGCGCCTGGATGAATAGAATATCGTGAACTGTGAGCTTCTTCTAAGATCAATTCTCGAATCCCATCAACATCTGGTACACAAATTTGCCCTTGCATTCTCAGAACTCTATCAGCATCTAAGGTGAACTTCTTGGCACCTCCTCGCTGAACCGCGTCTTTAAGGACACATAAATGGCAATCATCAAACTGTCGATCGCGGATACGCTCAAATAATGAAGAGCAATCGAGCGTGCAAGCCAGCACTCTACTAGGCTCAGAAATATCCAATCTCACAAAATGATTGGCTAAGTCCTGAACATCCATAGCAAGCGGCCTCTGACTGACCGGTATATAAGCAAGACTGCCCATACTGGCTGACTTCTTGCTCAAAGCATAAGCCACCACATTTGCCTTTCTCGGATGATATAAAATGGTGATATCATAATCTTTCAACAATTCCAGCCATCTTCTCTGCCTCAAAGTTAACTCCTTCCGCTTAAACAGGTACTGAAGGCTCTTGTGATCAGTGAATACTTCACGTGCCACACCATACAAATAATGCCTCTAAATCTTCAATGCATGAACAAACGCCTCCAACTCCAAGTCATGAACTGGATAGTTCTTTTCATGAATCTTCAACTGCCTTGAAACATAGGCAATAACCTTTCCATCCTGCATCAATACTGCACCAAGCCCAATACAGGAAGCATCACAATAAATAGTATAAGGTCCCGAACCTGTGGGCAAAATTAACACCGGTGCTGTACTCAAGGCTGTCTTGAGCTTCTGAAAGCTCGCTTCACATTCATCCGACCATTCGAACTGGACACCCTTCTGGGTCAATCTGGTCATCA
The DNA here is from genome assembly GCA_034376525.1 of Nicotiana benthamiana. NCBI lineage: Eukaryota > Viridiplantae > Streptophyta > Magnoliopsida > Solanales > Solanaceae > Nicotiana > Nicotiana benthamiana. Next base: position 67,065,094 of record CM067334.1, on the reverse strand, counting down.
GGGTATAACCCGCTAATCCCAAGAAACTCCAGATCTCTGTGGCGGATGCTGGTGTAGGCCAGTTCTTGACTGCCTCAATCTTCCTTGGGTCAACCTGAATACCTTCTGCCATCACAACATGACCTAGGAATGCAACTGAACTTAGCCAAAATTCACATTTTGAAAATTTGGCATATAGCTGACTATTTTTCAAGGTCTGAAGGGCCAGTCTGTGATGATGTGTATGCTCCTCCTGGCTGCGGGAGTATATCAATATATCATCAATGAAGACGATCACAAACAAGTCTAAATAAGGCATGAACACTCTGTTCATCAATTCCATAAAAGCTGCTGGGGAATTTGTCAACCCAAAAGACATGACCATAAATTCATAATGCCCGTACCGAATACGAAAAGCTGTCTTAGGAACATCCGATGCTCTAATCTTCAACTGATGGTAGCCAGATCTCAAGTCTATCTTTCAAAATACCTTAGCACCCTGATGTTTGTAAAATAAATCATCAATCCGCGGTAGTGGATTCTTGTTCTTGATTGTAACCTTGTTCAATTATCGGTAATCAATGCACATTCGCATCAAACCATATTTCTTCTTAACAAATAATATCGGCGCAACCCACGGGGAAACACTACGTCTAATGAAACCCATTTATAGTAAATCCTGCGATATGGAGGAATAGAAATAGGATGAGTGCCCGAGTTAGATCAATGCAAAAATTAATATCCTTGTCGAGTGGCATACCCGGCAGGTTGGAAGGGAATACCTCAGGAAACTTGCAAACCACGGGCACCGAATTAATAGAAGGAGTCTCGATGCTGGAATTGCTAACATAGGCTAGATAAGCCAAGCACCCTTTCTCAACCATACGCTGAGCCTTAAGATATGGAATCACATTGAATATGACTAGAAATTTCCTTCCATTCAATACGAGGCAAATTCGGCAGAGCTAAAGTTACGGTCTTGGAATGACAATCCAAGATAGCACGATATGGAGATAACCAGTCCATTCCTAATATAATATCGAAGACAACCATATTTAGAATCAATAAATCAACACGGGTCTCAAGACCCCCAATCACCACAATACAAGATCGATGGACTCGATCAACCACAATGGAGTCATCCACATGTGTAGACACATAAACAGGAAGGCCCAATGGATCGCTAGGTTGAACCAGGTATGGTGCAAAATAAGAAGACACGTACGAATATATAGACCCAGGGTCTAATAGTACTAAAGCTTCTCTATCACAGATCAGAACAGTACCTGTAATAACTACATATGAGAACTCAGCCTCTAGTCTAGCCTGACGTGCATAGCATCGGGGCTGGGCCCTGCTACCCTGAGCAATATCTCTGGGACGATCAGATGCTGGCTGACCTCTGCCTCTGTCGATCTGAGTTCCACCTCTACGACCTTCACTTCCACCTCTAGTACCCCTGCCACCTCCTCTAGCTGGCTGGGCAGGATGTGGAACTTCTGGTGCCTGAATCATAGCACGAGAATTCTGGTGCTGAGAACTACTCGAAGCTCGAGGGCAATACCTGGAAATGTGCCTCGTGTCTCCACACGTGAAACAAGCCCTTGACTGCTGGGGATGACAACCCTAGACACTCTGAAGTGGTTGTGCACTGATAGGTGCTGATGGTGCACTGAACAACTGCTAATCAGAGTAATGTGGATGAGAACAACGACCACATGAAGCACCGTGAGAAACCTGAAGGGATGACTGAAAAGGCCTAGGAGGATGACCTCTCCCATGAGAATCTCTACCTCCAGACAAGGTACCACTAAATCTGCCTAAGTTACGGTGCCTCTTATCCGACCCATGACTTCCTCCCTGAGAGAGAGCCATTTCGATCCAGCGGGCTGCATTGGCCGCCTCCTGAAAAGAGATCTCACTCCCGGCTCCCATAGACATCTGAAGACGAATTAGCTGAATCAACCCATCATGAACCTCTTCACCCTCTCTCTCTTAGTAGGGAGTATGAAAATGGCATGCCGAGCTACATCAATAAACCGGGTCTCATATTGTGTAACTGACATAGAGCCCTACTGAAGGAGCTCAAACTGCCTGCGAAGAGCCTCCCTCTGAGTCACTAGAAGAAACTTTTCCAAAAAATAACCCTGTAAGCTGGTCCCAAGTCAAAGATGGCGACCCTGGTGGTTTGGATAAACACTAGTCTCTCCACCAAGTCTTGGCGGATCTAGATAGATGAAAAGTTGAAAAGCCAACACCATTGGTGTCCACAATACCCATAGTCCGGACAACCTATTGGCAGCTATATAAAAAGTCCTGGGGATCCTCTGAAGAAGTACCACTGAATGTAGTGGTAAAGGGTTTGGGTAATCTATACAATCTCCATAAAGCATCGACGGACATAGTTTCACCCTCACCAGTTTGAGTCACTATGCCTGGTTTAACTGCCCCACCTGGCTGAACCATTGGAACTTGAACCTTGGGAGCTACTGGCTCCGGAGTTCGTGTAGCAGGAGTCTGATTATCTCCTCCAGCCTGAGAAGTAGCTGGTGCTGCTGGATGTAAACCCGCTCTAGAAATGCCCTCCATAAAACCAACCAATCGGACCAAAGCATCCTGAAGGACTGGGGTGGCAATAAACCCCTCTGGGACCTGAGCTGGGCCCACTAGATCAGCAAGGGCCAGAACCTCCTCAGCATGAATCTAAGGCTCCGCCATTGGTGCTGCTGCTCGGGGCTGAGCTCTGCCCCTTCCTCAGCCTCTAGGACGGCCTCGACCTCTGCCTCTGCCCCTAACTGGAGCTGCTGCATTAGACGAGGAAGCACGTATTCTTGCTATCTGTAGAAGAACATAGTAGAAATTTAATTAGCACTTGTAGAACACATTTGCACGACAGAAAAGAATGAAGGTGAAATTTTCCTAACTCTGTAGCCTCTGGGAATAAATATAGACATCTCTGTACCGATCCCTCAGACTCTACTAAGTTTGTTCGTGAGTTGTGAGACCTATGTAACCTGGCTATGATACCAACTTTTCACGACCCAAATTTTCCACCATTGGGGTTCATGAGCCATCTCATACTTATATTTCTATTTTTAACAATACTTATATAAATCTATTATCAACAATATTAAAATTTCAGCGGAATAAAATAAATTTAGCGAAATACTTACAAATTTTGCTAGATGCGATACTGAAATTCAACGTAATACACTACCCAGGAACTGGTGTCACAATACTCACGAACTTCTACGAATAATACACATAACCGTCTAAAAGAAATATAATACTGTTTGTATCTAATATATGAGATGACAGACTGAAAATAAAGATAAAGGAGACGCTAAGTCCTGCGGACGCCTGCTAGGCTACCTCGGTATCTCGATGATCAAAAGCTAACACCCGCACTACTGCTGCTGCTGCTATCTAAAAACCTGTATCTGCGCAAAAAGAGCGCAGAGTGTAGAATCAGCACTACCGACCCCATGTTCTGGTAACTGTCTGGCCTATCCCGGCGAAGTAGTGACAAGGTTAGAATCAGACACTCTCATAAACCGGTACATTCCAAAATATATATACGGAAAAAATGACAGGAAGTAGCATTTAATGTTTAGGAACGAAAACATGCTCTGTGCAACAACAAAATATAATGGAAGGAATAGAATAAAGGAATTTAATTCACTTTCAATTTCAAATCAACTTGTTGCAGGCGTGCAACCCGATCCCATTTCATTTCATATCTTGTGGTAGGCGTACCACCCGCTCCCATTTCAATAATATCTTGTGGTAGGCGTACCACCCGCTCCCATTTCAATTAATATCTTGTGGTAGGCGTACCACCCGCTCCCATTTAAATTACTATCTTGTGGTAGGCGTACCACACACTCTCATTTCAATTAATATCTTGTGGTAGATGTACTACCCGGTCCCATTTCATCATCAACTCAGTTCACAATATGTCATCGGCAATTATGGCCAATAACAATAATCAATATAGGTTGTGGTTGGCGTACCACTCGCTCCCATTTCATTATCATAACATGTGATAGGCGTACCACTCACTCCCATTTCACTTTTAACATAGCTCTTAATATATATAATATTGGCAAGAGAAAATAATAACTCAGTACCAAGGCTCAACAATTTATTCTTTCTTTTATTCACTTTTAACTTAATTATTATGTCATCGTTCGAGCCAACCCTCCAGGAATTCACAATTTATAATTTCCTAGAAGTCAACAATTAGGTGTGGAAGAAATTTACAATATCATATATTCACTAGTAATGACTCACGGTCATGCTAGACCCGCAACGTACATATACTTGTCACCATGCCAATATGTCGGACTCCGCATATAGCAATTAGCAAATAGATTCAACTCATATTCCCTCAAGCTAGGATATATCAAACACTTACCTCGAAGGTTTACGACAAATTCAATCCTTAAACAATGCCCTTTCCTTTCAAATTTGGCTCCAATTCAATTGTATCTATACAAAATTGATTTAATATCATCAATACTACTCAACAAAATAATCGAAATGGCTAAATATACATTTTGCAACATTCTGCAAGGAATAGTAAAAATCAACCCCGAGCCCACGTGGTCAAAACACGAGGTTCGAACCATTTTTCGATAACCCATTCACTCACGAGTTTAAGCAAACCAAAATTACCAAATTTCGATAACATTTCGACCCTCAAATCCTCAAATCTATTCTAGAGGGTTTCTAAGCTATTCCCGCTAAATTCACGGATTTAATGCCAAAACTTACAGTAGATTTGAGTAATATAACAAAAATTAAGTTAAGAACACTTACCCCAATGATTTCCTTGAAAATCTCTCGAAATATCGCCTCACCCGAGCTTCGAATTGTCAAAAATGGCAAAATATTTTCGGAACTTCCCAAAATAATCCGCCCAGAGATTTTCGGGTTACCTTTCACCCGTGATACTGTTCATATGTACTGTTCATGGGTGTACTATTTCTGCAATTTTCAGAATTTTTTTCCTAAGTCCGAATCACTCTAAGGCACCTCTGAAACACTCCCGAGCCCTCGGGGCTCCAAACAAAATATGCACACTGACTCAAAAACATCATACAAACTTGCTCGAGTGATCAAATCACCGAAATAATCAGAGATTTGAGCCTTAAATCCAAGATATCTTTCAAATTTCATAAACTTCCAAATTTTCCAATTTAAGGCCAAAACACGTCAAATGACGTCCGTTTTCAACCAAACTTTACAGGAAGCGCTTAACTAACATATATGACTTGTACGGGATATGGGAACCAAAATACGAGCTCGATACCATTACTTTTTTTTATCAAATTTCATTTTCATTTTCTTTAAACATTTTCAGAAAACAATTTCACAAAAAAATTCTTTTCTCGGGCCTGGGACCTCGAAATCTTATTCCGGGCATACGCCCAAGTCTCATATTTTTCTACGGACCTTCCGATACCGTCAAATCACAAGTCTGGTCTGTTTACCAAAAATGCTGACCAAAGTTAACTTTATTAATATTGCTATCAAAATTCTTCAAAATTTTCACATAATTCATATATATCAACATACAAAATTTTTTGACTTCGGGCCCGGAGTCTGAACACAAATTGAGGCAACTAATTGTGAGGATTTCAAGGCCTCTGAAGCTCGAAATGGTTAGTAATAACAAGTGATGACCCACGGAAGGGCTTCGAAAGCTAAAGCGCTACGCACGGACAAATCACGTGCCATAATATCAATATTTGGATCTGCATGGTCAACCCATGTGCTACGCAGACAGCTCACACGCTATGGTATCAATATCGGGACCCGCACGGTCAACTCACATGCTACGCGGACAACTCACGCACTATGGTATTAATATCCTCACAACCAGGCCCTCGGCTTCACTAAGTCATGTACCTCTCCAGCCTTACAATGCACCACCAATAAGGGGACACATCACACATCAAGTATCACAACATATTAGCAAAGTAATAGAGACTCAGGTAAACATGTAAAATAATTTCTATGACTGAGTACAAATAATGTGAACATGAATAAAGCCTAAGCATGATCTATAACATGAAGGCAAACAAGTTCAACAACAAGTAAACACATAACCACAAATAAGAGCCATTAAGCCTCACGGGATGGACCAAATCTCAATATCTTGCGGTACACACCCACACGCTTGTCACCTAGCATAGGTATCACCACCAAACAATCACATGATATCAATTTCTCTAGGTTTATACCCTCAAAGCCAGAGGTAAAACTATTACTTACCTTATCGGTATAAAATCCTACTCCGGGATGCCCTCCTCTCTAGACTCGATCTCCAAAAGCTATGAATCTAACCATAATCAGACCAATACCATCAACATGGTCTAAAGAATCGAATTCCAATAGAAAACTACATAAATCGGCCAAACATCCGAAATCGGCCAAAATTTGGCCCCCGAGTCCATGTCTCAGAATCAGTTAAAAATAAAAATATTATAATCCTCGTCCTCTCTAGACACTAACCATATAAAATTTGTCAAAACAGGACTACGTTTTGTCCCTCAAATCCCTACCTAAAACTCTAAAAAACACGAGCTCTAACTCCCTCAAATTTCACTTCGAAATCATCAATCAAATCCCAAAAATGAAGATGCATTCATGAAATATAACCAAAAGAGATTAAACACTTGCCCAAATCCCTATGGTAAAAATCGCCTCCAAAATTGCCCAAATCCGAGCTCCCCAACACTAAATATGACCGAATGAATAAACCCTAGTTTTATATATTCTTTTGCCAGTTATTTTTCTTTGTTTCTCGTGCCAAACAATCGCTAAACTCACCTTTTATGACTTCAATAGACTCCTTGTAAAATTCTAGTCAAGTTAGAATTTTGAATCACTCAATTTGACCTTAAAATGAATAACATATGTTGGTTTCAATATTTGCAAATAATGTAGATTTGTAAATACGCCGTCAGTAGCAATTCCCCGAATAATCTGAAAAAATTTGGCAACCTAATTCATTATAAAATGACCTTAAAATCCTCATATGATGTCTAAATTCGACAATTCTTTTTGTTACATGTCTGTAATTACGATACAGATTTAATGCTTCAATCAAAAAAAAAATTGAAGCTCATTTGTTCATTGTTCAATATGATATCATTTATGCTTGAAGAAATGGTATCGAAACATAAGAGAAATGAGCGCAACACAACCCAAGCCTAACCGAAACTCACCCGAGGCCCTTGGGACCACAATCAATAATTCCAACAAGTCATATTTCACTACCCGAACTTAGTCGAACCTCCAAAACACCCAAAACAACACCAAAATACAAAATCAATCTCGAATTCAAGCCTAAAATCTTCTATACTTTCAACTTTCGCCAATCCAAGCCTTATTCTACCAAGGACCTCCAAATTATATTTCGTACACACTTCTAAGTCTAAAATCATCCAACATAGCTAATCGAATCATAAAAATCTAAATCCAAATTTGTTTACTCATAAGTCAACTTCTGGTTGACCTTTTCAACTTAGCTTTTTAACTAAGACACTAAATGTTCATTTAACTCCAAAACTACTCTGAATCCAAACCTACCAACTCGGTGAAACTCAAAACAGTTGAACAATACATAAATAAGCATAGATGGGGGAAATAGGGCTATAACTCTCAAAACGAATGACTGGGTCGTTATATCCTCCCCTTTTAAGCCAACATTCGTCTTCGAACGAGTCCAAAACATACCTGAAATCACATGATATACCACATAATTCAAACACTCATAACAATGATATATAATCATAGCAGCTTCCCAAAACAACCAAACACTGGTAATAAACCTCTTATCAAACAGATCCCGAACACGCTATATCAAGTCTTAAATCAAACACCCATTAGTCCTTGCTACATCTCAAGTAAACTCTTCTCGTCACATTCGATCAATCCGAACACAATCTTGTAGTCAAATCATACTCGCCACATAGACATCAAATCTTAAATCTGACTAATAAGGACACAAATGGACATATAAGCACGTGCTCACACAACCAATACCTCAGTGCTCAATCTACAGTAAAAACCCAGCCTTAAGTCCTCCAGACTGGCCCAACATCAATACACAGAAATCACATCTCGCACCTCATCCATGGAATAACAATCTATCGATGCACCACTGTTACCGAGTACTCATGTGCGCATACGAATGCATGGAAGGAATTAAATAGTTATACTTCAAAATGAATCAATACCGCACGATAAGAATTCAAGAATATGAAGTTTCCTAAAGGTTCTGCAGCCTCTCGAAGATAAATTCAGATGTCTCCGCATCGATCCGAAAAACTCTACTAAACCCGCTCATGACTCGTGAGACCTATGTAACCTAGACTCTGATACCAACTTGTCACGACCTAAAATCTGACCATGATCGTGATGGCACCTATCGTGTTACAAGGCTACCCTACTTCCTAAAATATTACTATTAAACTGATAAGAAATTAATAAAATATTTTAACATTTAAATTTTTCATAAACTAAATCAACTCTAAATATGCTATAGAAAAATATGAAACGAGACCCAAATATCAGGGTGTCACTAAGTCATGAGCATCTAATACTATGAAGTAAGGAATATAAAATATCTAACTATCCAAAGAAGAAATGACAAAAGGAGTAACAAGGTCCTGCGGATGCTAGCAGCTACCTTGCAATCTCCAATTAAAGTCGGCCTGAACTCAACAATCATCGCGCTCTAACTCATTGGATTTGCACATAAAGTGAAGGGTATAGTATGAGTGCAACCACCTCAGTAATAACAGAAATAACTAAGAAACTGAGTAGTAGTGACGAGCTAAGTAAAACAGTCTAATTATTTATTTTCATAATTTACAATAAACATGAATAAACAGGTAAATTACATAAAACCAACAAATACCACAAAAAAGTTAAGAGGTAAATGCAGCAACAACAAAATAAATGCAAACTTACAACATTATCACTCTATCACTCAGTACTCGCACTCAACACTCCACTCCACACTCAATATTTTGTGCTCACTAGGGGTGTGTACAGACTTCGGAGGGGATCTCATAACCCAAGCGCTAAGCACAGACAACTCATGTGCCATCATATCAATACCTGGATCCACACGGTCAACTCACGTGCTACACGTAAAACTCACGTGATATGGTATCAACACCTGGACACGCACGGTCAACTCACATGCTACGCGGACAACTCACACACTATGGTATTAATATCCTTACAATCAAGCCCTCAGCCTCACTCAGTCATGTGCCTCTCCAGCCTCACAATTCATCACCAATAAGGGGACACATCCCATATCAAGTATCACAACATATCAGCAAAATAATATAGACTGGGGTAAATATGTAAAATAATTTCTATGACTGAGTACAAATAATGTGAGCACGAATAAAGTCTAAGCATGATCTCTAACATGAAGGCAAACAAGTTAAACAAGAAGTAAACACATAACACATATAAGAGCCATTAGGCCTCACAGCCTCACAGGATGGACCAAGTCTCAATCCCTCACGGTACACACCCACACGCCTATCACCTAGCATAGGTATCACCGCTAAACAATCACATGATATGTTTATACCCTCAAAGCCAGAGTTAAAACTGTTACTTACCTTATCAGCATAAAATCCTACTCCGGGATGCCCCTGTCTCTGGACTCGATCTCCAAAAGCTCGGATCTAACCATAATCAGACCATTACCATCAACATGGGCTAAAGAATCGAATTCCAACAGAAAAACTACATAAATAGGCCGAAAATCCGAAATAGGCCAAAACCCGATCCTTGGGCCCACTTCTCGGAATCAGTCAAAAATGGAAGAATAATAATCCCCGTCCTCTCCAGAGTCTAACCATATAAAATTCGTCAAAATTGGACTCCGTTTGGTCCCTCAAATCCCTACCTAAAACTCTCCAAAACTCAAGTTCTAACTCCCTCAATTTCACTTTGAAGTCATCAATCAAATCCTAAAAACGAAGATGGATTCATGAAATATAACCAAAAGCGAGTAAAGAACACTTACCCCAATCCCTATGGTGAAAATCTCCTCCTAAATAGCCCAAACCCATGCTCCCAACTCAAAATATGACCGAATGAACAAATCCTAGTTATATATATATTTCTGCCAGTTATTCTGCCTCATTTCTCATGCCAAATGATTATGAAACTCATCTTTTATGCGTCCAATGGACTCCTTGTAAAATTTTAGTCTAGTTAGGCTTTTGAATCACTCAATTTGACCTTATAATGATGAGATATGTTAGTTTCAATATTTGCAAATAGCACAGATTTTTAAATACGCCATTAGTGGCAATTCCGTAATTAATCTGCATAATCTAGAAACCTAATTCTTAGTAAAATGACCCTAAAATCTTTATACGGTGTCCAAATTTGATGATTCTTTTTGCTACGGATCCGTAATTATGATACGAATCTAATGCTTCAATCAAAAAGAAGTTGGAGATCATTAGTTCAATATGATATCATTTATGCTTGAAGAAACAAGATCGAAACATAAGAAAACAAACGCAACACAACCCAAGTTTCTTCGCAACTCATCAGAGGCCCTCGGGATCTCAAGCAATAATTCCAACAAGTCATATTTTACTACCCGAACATATTCGAACCTTTGAAACACCCAATACAACACCGAAACATATAATTCATCATGAATTCAATCCTAAGAACTTCTAAACTTTCAACTTTCTTCAATTCTATCCTAATTCTACCATGGATCTCCAATTATATTCCGAATTCGTTTACTCATAAGTCAACTTTCGGTTGACTTTTCTAACTTAGCTTTCTAACTAAGAGACTAAGTGTTCATTTCACTTTAAAACTACTCTGAATCCAAACCTACCAACTCGATACAACTCAACACTGCTGAACAACATATAAATAAGCATAGATGGGGGAAATGGGGCTTTAACTCTCAGAATGAACGACCGAGTTATAGCATATCGGCTAGAAAAAGTAAACAATAAATTCAGTCGACTATCTATATAAAGATCTCCTAACTAAAATGGCACTCATCCAAAAAAATGGGCATTTTTTTCACTTTTAGCTCGCTCTAGAAACTGTTTACATTCGATAGCCTAAAAAGTGTATAATTTTTGTATATAATATACATAATGTATCTGTGTGTATATATATATATATATATATATATATATATATATATATATATATATATATATTTATAAAAAACTGACCCTCGTATTTACTGATATTTACACTAACCTAACAAATGAAAAATATGTGTCTCTCATTCTGATATTTATTTGCTTAATTATGATTAAGTGATATATATTATTACTTTTATAATTTGTAACTGCCAAAATTAAATTTGTTGGTTTATAACCAATTTAAATAGTCTAAGTTCTTCCATAATTATACCCAATTAAGGTGCTAGGCATGTGCTCTAAAGAGTGTGTAATCATTTCTTCTTAAAGTTTAATTTTGTGAAAGAGCACGTAGTTTTTATTAATTAATTATATTTTAAATAAACAGGAATATGATCTGAATCTTTGTTCGAAATACAACCTGTAGATCTAGGCTTCTCTTAAACTATTGCATTTTTGGGGTGTAAAGTGTCACGACCCAAAAATTCCTCCAAAAGAGTCGTGATTGAACCTATTCTCTAAATTAGGTAAGCCTAACATAAACTGAAATAAAATTAATGTTTACTAACTTCAAATTAACCAACTCTAAATAAATCAAAATTACCAAAACCGATGGTACAAGTCACAGAACTTATCTAAGACAAATTACACAAACTAATACATCGCTGCCCCGAAACAAAAGGAACAAATGGAAATAAATAAAAATAAAGGTGACTCCGAGACTTGTGAACGCAGCAGCAAATTACCATTACTCTCCACTGCCACGACCCGTACAACAACTATTGATCAATACCTGGATCTGTACACAAAAAATATATAGAACTGTAGTATGAGCATACCACGGTGCCGCCAGTAAGTATCTAGACTAACCTCGGTGGGGTAGTGACAAGGAATAGTCAAGACACCTAATGATCAAATGAAATGAACATGATATGATAATAAAATATCACGATAAAGATAACGAGGCAATATCAACAGCGGAAAGAAATCAAAATACAAACAGTAAGAACAATAAAGGAGAACATGGGTAGTAACAAATAACAACCAAGTAAATCAGATAACCAAGTAAATCAGAACTGACATAAAAGGAACAGAGACAAGTAAGTATAAATTTATTTAAAGAAGGAAATGCCCTATCTATCAATCATATCATGTCTAATACACAAATTTCGACCATCTCAATCCTCGGTTTCTCATATCATGATCTTAACTTCCGAACTTTCCGCACATTTGGCACCTTGTGCCCCCATATTTTTCGTATCACTTTTGACAACGGAATCCACATGCCATACAATACACAAGGTCCTTACAATACACTCGATATGTCCAAGAAGTCACATTTACCTAATATAAGGACACCTACAATTTTTAAACTAATTGGGAAAGCCAGCGAGAAAAGATAAAATTTATTTCTATTGAAATCGTTTGAGTAAAGAAATACCTCTTTTTAGTTTTTTTTTAAATAAAATACAACATTGAATGAATTATTCACTTTACATGAGATTTAATAACTTAAAACTTGGTAGAAATTCTTTTTTAAGTAAAATACGACCCCATACAGTTTAATGGCGGTATAATATAGAAACTAATTGAATTGCGACTGTAACACTTATTGAAGTTTAAAGTATTGAAAATATATATATATATATATATATATATATATATATATATATATATATATATATATATATATATATATATATATATATATATATATATATATATAACTGCAGTGAGGTATTGAAAACATTGTAGGTCCCAACACCAAGGATCACAACAATAAAGGAATTTAAACAGTTTAAACTTTTGAATTGATAACACAAGTAAACACAGCAACATGAAATGCACGACACCACCCTTCGTGCTTTCACTATCTTTCTCACCATAAGAGTCAGTATTCATTTTTATTCTTTTTTGTTGCGGCGTGCGGCCCGATCGCAATCATATAGTACTATTGCGGCGCGCAATCCGATCCAAATCATATAACTTATTATGGTGTGCAAATCGATCTAAATCATATAATGATGTTGCGGCGTGCAAACCGATCCATTTAATATTGTTGTGGCGTGCAACCCGACCCATTTAATATTATTACGGCGTGAAACCCGATCCATTTAATATTATTGCGGCGTACAAATCGATCTATTTATTATTGTTGTGGCATGCGACCCGATCCATTTAATATTGTTGCGGCGTGCAACCCGATCCATTTAATATACAAACCAACACTAATCACAAAAGAATCCCGGTAAGGGAACAATAAGGAAACAACCATATCCCTACAAGGGAGTCAACAACAAGAGTAAACACATCCCACAAAAGAAACCAATAGTAAGGATTGAATATATCCCGGAAAGGGAATCAACTATAACCAAACTTGTACTGATAATTAACTTCACAATGAAACCTTAACTAAATATCAAGACATAACAATCACGTGATAACTACACCGGTAATCACAACAATTGGATAAGTAACACATTTGTACAAAGTCATAGATGAACTCACAATCAAGAAGTACCAAAACATTAAGGAAGGCGATCATTTCAAATAAGGCAATTAAGGGTCAATGCAACACTACGAATTCAAGGAAAGCTAACAATATCATATAGAGCATATTGAGATAATTTAAGCATTTATTAAAGTCAATCATAACGGAATACTCTCCACATTTGAACATTAGGACCTAAGAACCCTAGAGCATATTTCCCACAAATAAGTCCGACCACACACTTGTTACCTCACATGCACGGACTAAAATTAGCATAGAAGACTCAATTCCTAAGGGAAAGTCCCCCACACAAGGTTAGGCAAGTTACTTACCTCAAAGACGACAACTCGATACTCTAAAATGGACTTCTCGGGCGAAAAGACCTCTGGACAGCTCAAATCTAACTATAACAAATCTAGAACACACATAAATCGAATAAGAAACTATTCCAAATAATAAAGTTTCAATCTTTACAATGATATAAAAATCGACCCAAAGGTTTATCCCCGAGCCTGCACCTTGGAAACCGTCAAAATTTACAAAATCCGATCACCCATTCCAAGATAAGTTCAACAATACAAAATTTACTAAATTCTGATACCATTTGGCCCCGCCAATCACGATTTTTCATTTTAGGAATTTTTTTCAAAAACCAACATTTTACTCAACCCAAATCACAAATTATATGATAGAAATGAAGACAAATTCATGGAGTTTAATCTAATCTAGGTGAAGAACACTTACCCAATCGTTTTGATTGAAAAACAACAAAGAATCGCCCAAAACCGATCTCTAGAACTCCAAAAATGGTGAAAATGGTGTAATCCTCAGTCATGAAATTATATTATGCCTGCCCAGATTTTGAGCATCTCCGCTTTCGCGAAGAAGAAAAAGTGAAGGTGCTTAGGTTACTCATTGCGAACGCGATAATGCGTCCCCGAATGAGAAGAAGGGAAATCTGATGGCCCAAGGACTGCTCTTCGCGAACACGTGAACTAGTACACGAACGCGAAGAGTGGAACGTCATAACTATGCGAACACGAATCGAGGAAGGGAGAGACAGAGCTTCATGAATGCGAGGCTCTAAACGAGAACGCGAAGAAGGATTTCAGATGGTCAGCAACAAAGCTTTGGAACGTGAAAGGTTGTTTACGAATGCGAAAGAGGATACCAGAAGTAGAAAACAACAGTTCAGAATAAGGGAAAATGACCCGTAGCCTACCCGGAACACACCCGAGGCCCCGGGACCCTGTCCAAACACATAAACAAGTCATATAACCTAACACGAACTCGCTCGGGGTCTCAAATTATATAAAACAACAGCAAAACACCAAATAAAACAAAAAATCAAACTTATGAATTTTCAAATCTTAAAATATCAAACCTCATGCTTAAACCTATTGATTCAATTCAGAATAACGCTAAATTTTCAAGACAACTCCAAAATGACATAAGCTGTTCCAACTCTTGAAATTGCATTCCGACCCCAATATCACAAAAGTCAACTCAGGGTCAAACATTTCTATTTTTTCAAACTTTAACTTTTTCAACTTTCGCCGAAACACCTCAAATTGCACTACGGACCTCAAATTACGAATCCGGATGCGCGCCTAAGTCCAAAATTACCATACGAAATTGTTGAGAGCACCACGACCCATTCCGGGGCCGTTTACTCAAAAGTCCAATTCCGGTCAAATTTTCACTATTTAAACTTCAAAAACTAGGTTCCTTCTTCCAGTTTAACTCTGATTCATTCAAAAACTGAATCCAACCATGCACACAAGTCGATATGCAAAATGTTATGCTGCTCGAGACCTCTAACTACCGAATCGGTGCAATTGCTCAAAATGACCAGTCGGGTTGTTACATCCTTTTCCACTTAAATATATGTTCGTCCTCGAACGTGCCCGGAGTTATTCCAAAGCCATTGAACCACTGCATGAGCTCACCACCCAACCTAAGCAGAACTTACAATACAGTCTAGCTGAAGAACTCATCTCCTCCTTAGCCCTTAAACCATAACCCAAACCTCAACATCTAAATTTCATCATAGGACCCGAATTCCATATCATCACACTAAACACACCAAAACAAGCTGAATCGATCCTAAAATTCCTATCCTGAATACAATCACATGCTGCCCCACAAAACTCAATGCCCGAAGCAATAACCTCTAACCACCATAGTTGTTCAAATAATACCCTGAATGTTGACAACACACTTTACATTGAATATAACTTTATTCTAAACCTCCACATCATTGTCCATGATAAAGAAACATGCGGGAACTCATAGTCGCCTATAAAGTCAACAAGTCAAGAAACCCTCTCACCCGCCAGGACCATTATCCAAATGTTAGCAGAAATACCCACATACCTCCAAACACTCCTCACCCCCAATACCAATAGTACTACTCTCAGGTCTAAGAACCACATCTTGACTAATATAAGTAGCCCAACTAATGACTCATCGTGGAAGCACACAAATTCTCACGCAACACAACTCGTACATCGAACCAGCAATAACTTAATCACGTAACACAGTTAAGGAAAAGCAAAGTAGAAGAATTTTACAAGTTTAACATGTGCGACAACGAAAAATATAGTTTTCAACAAATTGTTCCATGAAGGAAAAGCAGAACCCGAAATAAACATAAGGAAAGAGTGTCTGATATAACATCAGCTGCGACGTGCAGCTCGCTCTCAAATACTCATCAAGCCAAAATTCTCTCACTGATCATAGAACACCGATATCAAGTGCAACAGAGTGCACAAATAAAATTGTGGGAAAAAGTGAATAGAAGTAATAAGGCATATAAGAAACAAGTAAAACTGAGGTGAAATGAGCAATTAACATCACGAGGGCTATCTCACCCATATCGCCGTAAGGCCTGAACAGAATTATAACATGCATGGAGAATACTCATACCGCCTCACAGCTTATCACAGCATAAGAGAGAAGCACATAACATAGGCTAAAGGCACAAATAAAATCCATTCTGCCTGATAACATAACCAAAATGGCAACCTCACAGGAGCATGCAAACTTAACCTGCTACAAGATACGTATTCTTATTGAGATTTCACATCGCCTCAACCCAATCTTGATCCCTTCCCAATCAGATAAATATGCTTCAAAAGAATCCATAATAACTCGTGAATAATACATGCCATTGATTATCTTTTTCTCAACATTTCTTCAAAATCTGCAAATAGGAAATAGTCCATATATGAGGGCATCTAGCCCCACACCTTAGGAATACCAAAATTTCCATACCCAAACTTAACTACGCAAATCAAATGGCTGATACATCACTCACACCCTATCGTTCTGCTAAAGCACTCATATAGAGTTTCTGCCTGTGTAACAATACATGAACCTCGAAGGCCTCAAACCCAATAATCACCATGCTACCACCCACTCGCTCGCAACCCAAACCTCAAGGTCCTTTCGAAAATACACAATCTTCACATATGATAGCCAGTAATGCCAACACTCTATTAATTTTAGCTACTGATTTAGGACAAAATCACAATGTACCACATATTCTTTATGCCTATAGAAGACACCCAACTCAAGCCATAGTCAAACCATTGAGAACCCTCCGAGATCCGCCACACGCAAGTAATCCATCGGGGCTGCTCCTCCCCAACTCGCCCGAGTCACACAGACCGTCCAATACAATGGTGCTGCCGTAATTGCTAGTAGTGAATTCCCATTCAAAAGGACCTTTTACTTCCATTGCTATGCTGACCAAACACTATTGAACAGACTCTTTTCTTCAGATAGTCGATATGTAATAATCCCAATGAAAGTCCCAAATGCAGATAATCCCAACACGAACCACGTAGCCAAAAGCTCATAAACCACTGCATTTCCTTTGAAGCACCCTATCCTGCCGCAACCATGGTACCTACGCTGAATAGACCTTCTATAAATATGAGGTTGTTCCTCTGAATCCCCTTGATGCTGAAATGTAGATCAATTATTGGCTTAGAAATATTGCAAGCCCCGATATCATCTCATGCAAAATATCGATCCTTGGTCAAATGCAAAATCGGAGAATCTACCATTACTACATATATACATGCCTCAAGCCTAAACTGATATAAGTCTAACTCTGCAATTTGAATGCCGCTATTGGACTCCTCCACTTGGCGCAAAGCCATGGGAAACAACGTCTAATAATCCACAAAACTACTCTTTACCGCTCGCACAACACAGTCACAAGGTACTTCAATACCACTAACTACTCCCAACCAACACCCACCTCGTGACCTTGCCAAAAATTGGGACGACTAGTCAGCCACTTAAACTTTCCTAGCTCGCACTCATCAACCAGATGTCGAAAACCACTGCGCCTCCATTCTATCAACTAAAATGTCTCTCAATACCTCTGGGTCTTCAATTTGATCACCATGTCAAGACAATGCCTGAGCATCACGGACCCTTTCGTAGCTTGTCTGTAGCATCACGAACCACTCGTGAATGGTGAATGCTGAGAGCGTAATATTATACATGAGTGGATGTAAAGGAAAATAAGTTATATACTTCGAGCTAGATCAATATTGCACGATAAGGAATGAAAAAAGGGGAATTTCCTAACAATTCTGTACCCTCTCCAAGTACGTAAAGACATCTACGTACTGATCCGCAAGACTCTACTAAGCATGCTTGTAACTCGTATCACCCATGAACCTAGAGCTCTGATACCAACTTGTAACGACCCAAAAATCCATCCAAAACAGTGATGATGGCACATAGTCTCTAAACTAGGTAAGCCTAACGTAAACTGAAATAACATTGATGCTTACTAACTTCAAATTAACCAACTCTAAACAAATCAAAATTCCCAAAACCGGTGGTACAAGCCACAAACCTATCTAAGAGAAATTATACAAAATAATACATCACTGCCCCAAAACAAAAGGAGCAAATGGAAATAAATACAAATGAAGGTGACTCCGAGACATGCGAACGCAACAGCAGATTACCGTAAATCTCTAATGTGATGACTTGCACAACTTCTATTGATCAATACCTGGATCTGTACTCAAAAAATGTACAGAAGTGTAGAATAAGCACACCACGGCTGTGCCAAGTAAGTATCAAGACTAACCTAGGTGGGGTAGTGACAAGGAACAATCAAGACACCTACTGATTAAATGAAATGAACAGGATATAATAATGAAATATTGCGGTAAAGATTACGAGGCAATATCAACATCTGAAAGAAATCAAAATACATATAGTAAGAACAATCAAGGAGATTGCGGGTGGTAACGAATAACAACCAAGTAAATCAGATAGCCAAGTAAATCCACATTAACATAATAGGAACAGAGACAAGTAAGAATGAATTCAGTTAAAGAAGAAAATGCCCACTCAATCAATCACATCATGTCTAATATACAAACTTCAACCATCTCAATCCTCGGTTTCTCATATCATGATCTTAACTTCCAAACCTTCCGCACTTGTGGCACCTTGTGCCCCCATATTTTCCATATCATTTTTAACAACAGAATCCACATGCCATACAATGCACAAGGTTGGTACAATGCACTCGATATGTCCAAGAAGTCACATTTACCTAATATAAGTATAATTACAATTTATAAACTAACTGGGAAAGCCAGTGAGAAAAGATGAAATTTATTTCTGTTGAAATCATTTGAGTAGAGAAATACCTCTTTTTAATTTTTTAAAAAAAAATACAACATTGAATGAATTATTCCCTTTACATGAGATTTAATAAGTTAAAACTTTGTAGAAATTGCTTTTTAAGTAAAATATGACATCAGATGGTTTAACGGGGGTACAATGGAGAAACTAATATAATTACGACTGTAACGATGATTGAAGTATTAAGTGTTGGAAATATATATACATATATATAAACATAATTACAGTGAGGTATTGTAAACATTGTAGTTCCCAACACCAAGGATCACAACAATAAAGGAATTTAAACTATTTAAATTCTCTAATTGATAAACACAAGTAAACAGAGTAGCAGGAAATGCGCGGCACCACTCTTCGTATTTTCACTCTCGTTCTCACCATAAGAGTCAGTATTCACTTTTATTCTCTCTTATTGTAGTGTGTAACCCGATCCCAATCGTATAGTACTGTTGTAGCGTGCAAACCAATCTAAATAATATAATATTATTGAGGCGTCCAACCCTATCCATTTAATAATGTTGCGGCACACAACCCGATCCATTTAATATGCGGCATGTAACCTGATCCATTTAATATACAAACCAACAATAATCACAAAAGAATCTCGGTAATGGAACAATAAGGAAACAACCATATCCCGGCAAGGGAATCAACAACAAAAGTAAAAACATCTCAGCAAGGGAACCAACAGTAAGGATTAAATATGCCCCTGAAAGGGAATCAACTATAACCAAACTTGTACCGATAATTATCTTCACAATGAAACCTTAACTAAACATCAAGTCGTAACAATGACGTGATAACTACACCGGTAATCACAACAATTGGACATGTAATATATTTGTACAAAGTCATTGTCACAACCTGAGTTTCTCACCCTCGGAGTCATGATGGCACCTACCATTAGGAGCTAGGCAAGCCATTTATGAATTACCTCTTTTAGCAAACATCGACAATTTTATAAAAATGATGAATATTCATATAAGCAGAAGTTTCGAATGTAAATAACTGAAAGAAATGTAGAATCTCAATACAAAACTCTACCCAAGATTTGGTGTCACAATACTCACGAACTTCTAAGCTTACTAAATACAATAGACTATAAGAAGTTATAATCTGTTCGTTTTGGTATAAAGGATAACAAACTGAAATAGAGATAAAGGAGACTCCGGGCCTGCGGACGTCAGCAAGGCTACCTTGAGGTCTCTGGACTGAAAGGTCTACTCCTTATCTACTGCTGCTATCCAAAAGCTGCTCCAACACTGTGATCTGTGCAAAAGAGCACAGAGTGTAGCATCAGCACAACCGACCCCAAGTGCTAGTAAGTGCTTGGCCTAACCCCGGTGAGGTAGTGTCGAGGCTAGAACCAGGCTCCAAATAAAACCTGTGCAGATATATATACAAGTGCAACAGAAAAACAGCAGAAAGTAAAGAAAACAATTAGAGCTGGAAGGGGGAACATGCTTATGGGAATAGCAGATAAAAAAAAAATCCAGAATAATAAAGGAAACTACATATGATTATTTCTAACACGGAATAAGGGAAAAACAAACCACTTTCAGTTGTTTCAATTTTCTCTTGTTGCAGGTGTGCAACCCGATCCCATTTCCTCATATCTTGTGGTAGGGTACCATCCGCTCCCATTTCATCACTTCTCGTGGTAGGCGTACCACCGCTCCCATTTCATTTCATCACTTGTGGTTGGCGTACTACCCGTTCCCATTTCATTTCATCACAATATCAAAGAGATATTCCAACGAGGGAGTAAGGTAATATAATAAACTTCCCGACATGGGATCAAGACAGTACATTAAGTTTCCCGGCAAGGGAAAAAGATATCAAATCAACTATTCTGGAAAGGGAGATCTAGCTATAACAAAACTTATTAAAGTTCTATTTAACGCAATTAATACCAATACATAGTCATAACAACTACTTGCTCAATTGGAAATTTGTTTAACCAAGTTCTCATAAGCATCAATTAAGAATACAACAATCTAGCAATTTAGGACTCACGGTCATGCTCGACTCCCAACATATAGATACTCGTCAAAATGCCTATACATCGAACACAACAGAAAGCAAGTAGCATGTAGGACTCACTCCTAATCCCTCAAGCTAGAGTTGCACCGAAAACTTACCTCAACTTCCACGACTGAATCAATCCACAAAAATCATTTTCCCTCTCGAATTCGGCTCCAACTCAATCAAATCTATGCAATAACGACTTTATAATATCAATAATAGCTAAACAAAATCAAACCCAATGTGCAAAAATATATTCCTAACATTTCTTCCTAAAATTCCAACAATCCACCCCGGGCTCGCTTGGTCGAAACATGAGGTTCAGACCAAATTCATGTGACCCATTCCTCCACGAGCCCGAATATATAATTTATTTTCAAATTCGACCCAAAACGAGGTCTAAATCAAATAAAATTAAATATCCATAACTCTACCATTTCCCCCCAATTTTAACCCTAGATTACATGTTTTAGGCCTAGTATTTCAATAGATGATGATAGAATATGAAGAAAACAAGTTAGATATTACTTACCCAAGAAGGATTGGTGAAGAAATGGTCTAAAAGTCGCCTAGGAGCTGTGGAGAAGAAGGATTTCGTGTATTTTCGAATGAAACCCGTCACTGTTCTATTTTTGGGCATTTAAATCACTGAGCAAAATTGCTCTATACTATCACGGGAAAGGATTTGTGATCGCATAGAATAAGGCATGCTGTGCAATACGATCGCGGAGTTGAGGTTGCGATCGCATAGAAGGAAAAATGAAGGCTGGATTTTCATGAAATGTGATCGCATAGAGAATAATGCGATCTCATAGAAGAATGAGATGAAGCTGGTTATTATGCAATGCGATCGCATAGAAGGATTTCCGGATCCCTGAAGTTTGTTCTATGCGATTGCGACTCTTCTTATGCGATCGCATAGAAGGAATAACTGGGCAACATCAATAGCTATTTCTGCAACATTCCTAAGGCCAAAACCACCTCGAAACACCTCCGAAACACTCCCGAGCCCTCAGGGCTCCTAACCAATCAGCCACACTAACTCAACCACATCCTACGAACTTAACAATGCGATCAAATCGCCAAAATAACATCAAAATTAATGAATCAAACCTCAAAACCTTTTGTTTTTCATCAAACTTCACAACTTCCAATTTTAGAGATTTAAGTCCGAAACACGTCAAATGACGTCCAATGTCAACCAAATATCACAAAAAGCGCTTAAACTACATGTAAGACCTGTACCGGGTGTCGGAACCATAATACAGGTGCGATATCAACACGTTCTAATCCATTTTAATTTCAAATTTCCTTAATGATTTCAGAAAAAACAATTTCTTTTAAAAAATTTATTACTCGTTCTGGGGACCACGAATTTCGATTTTGAGCATATGCCCTTTCCCATATTTTCTACAGACCCTCCGAGACTGTCAAATCACGGGTCCGGGTCCGTTTATCTAAAATGTCTACCAAAGTCAACTTTACTCATTTTAATACTAGATTTTAGCATTCTTTCACATAATTTCACATATAAACTTTCCGGCTACGCGTTCGTACTGCACACGCAAATTGAAACAAATAAATATGAGATTTTCAAGGCCTTAGAAGCACGTAAAAAGAGAGAAAATAGGTGATGATCCTTTGAATCGTCACATTCTTCACCTCTAAAATACTCGTTCGTCCTCGAATGGACAAAAGAAAGAAGTACCTGAGTCGGGAAATATATGAGGATAACGGCTCTACATATCAGATCGGACTCCCAGGTCGATGCCTCAGGAGGCTGGCCTCTCCACTGAACACGCACTGAAGGAAAATATTTCGACCTCAATTATCGAACCTGCCGGTCTAGAACAGCTACCGGCTCCTCCTCACAACATAGATCCATTTCCAATTGGACAGTGCTAAAACATAACGCGTGGGCTGGATCGTCGTGATACTTCCGAAGCATGGATACGTGAATCACTAGATGTACGGCTGACAAGCTAGACGGCAAGGCAAGTCTATAAGCCACCTCTCTCACACGATCGAGGATGTCAAATGGACCAATGAACCTAAGGCTAAGCTTGCCCTTCTTCCCGAATCTAATCATACCCTTCATAGGAGACTCTTGGAGCAATACCCGTTTACCAACCATAAAAGCCACATCTCAAACCTTGCGGTCTACATAACTCTTATGCCTGCACTGAGTGGTACAAAGCCTATCCTGAATAATGCGGACCTTATCAATGGTCTAATGAACCAGATCCGTACCCAATAACCAAGCCTCTCCCAGCTCAACATCCAAACAGAGACCGACATCGCCTACCGTACAGTGCCTCATATGGAGCAATCTGAATGCTGGACTGGTAGTTGTTGTTGTTGGCAAACTCTGCTAAATGTAAAAACTAATCCGACGAGCCTCCAAAATCAATGACACAGGCTCAGAGCGTATCTTCCAATATCTGAATAGTCTGCTCTGACTGTCCCTCCATTTGAGGATGAATTGTTGTGCTCAACTCAACCTGGGTGCCCAACTCTCGCTTAACTTCTCTCTAGAAGCACGAGGTAAACTACGTACCCCGGTACGAAATGATAGATACTAGCACCTCATGAAGGCGAACAATCTCTCTGATGTAGATCTTAGCTAACCTCTCAGATGAATAAGTGGCTGCCACACGAATAAAATGTGGTGACTTGGTCAGCCTGTCAACAATGACCCATATCGCATCAAACTTCTTCCGGATCAATGGGAGTCCAATAAACAAGATCCACAGTAATCCTCTCCCACTTCTACTGAGGAAGCTCAATTCTCTGAAACAGTACACCAGGCCTATGATGTGCATACTGTTGACAATTTAAACATCGAGCAACATATGCAGATATATCTTTCTTCATTCTATGCCACCAATAGTGCTGCCTCAGATCCTGATACATCTTCGCGGCGCCTAGATGAATAGAATACCGGGAACTATAGGCATCTACTAAGATCAACTCTTGAATCTCATCAATATTGGGCACAGAAACTTGCCATTGCAATCTCAAGACACCATCATCATCTAAGGTCACCTCTTGGCACATCCATGCTGCACCATGTCTCTCAGGACACACAAATGGGGATCATCAAACTGCCAATCACGGATATGCTCCAATAATGAAGAACGGGCGACTGTGCAAGCCAACACTTGGCTAGGATCAGAAATATCCAATATCACGAATCGATTGGCAAGGCTTGAACATCTAAAGCAAGCGATCTCTGGCTGACCGGAATATATGCAAGGCTGCCCATGCTGGCGGACTTCCTACTCAAAGAGTCGGCCACCATATTGTCCTTCCCCGGGTGATACAAGATAGTAACATCATAATCTTTCAACAACTCCAACCACCTCCTCTACCTCAAATTCAACTCCTTTTGCTTGAATAAGTACTGAAGACTTGCGATCAGTGGACACCCCATACATCACACCATGTAGGTAATGCCTCCAAATTTTTAAGGCATGAACAATGGCTGCCAACTCTAGATCATGAACCAGGTAATATTTCTCATGGATCTTCAACTGCCTCGAGGCATAGGCAATGACTTTGCCATCCTGCATCAATGCTGCACCAAACCCAATACGGGAAGCATCACAATAGACTATATAAGGCCCTAAACATGTGGGAAAAACTAATATTGGTGCCATAGTCAGAGCTGTCTTATGCTTCTGAAAGCTCGTCTCACACTCGTCTGGCCATATGAATGGGGCACCCTTCTGTGTCAACCTGGTCATCGGGGCTGCAATAGACGAGAACCCCTCCACAAACCGATGATAGTAGCCTGCTACCCCCAAGAAACTCCAAATATCTGTAGCTAAAGCCGATCGAGGCCATTTCTTGGCTGCCTCAATCTTCTTCGGGTCCACCTGATACCCCTCTGCTGAAACAACGTGACCTAGTAATGCAACCGAACTCAACCAAAACTCACTCTTCGAGAACTTAGCATATAACTGGCTATCCTTCAGAGTCTAAAGAACCACTCTAAGGTTCTGCTCGTGCTCCTCCTGACTGTGGGAGTATATCAGAATATCATCAATAAAGACTATCACGAACAAATCCAAATAAGGCATGAACGCTCAGTTCATCAACTCCATAAGTACTGCTGGGGCATTTGTCAACCCAAATGACATGACTAGGAACTCTCAATGCCGGTACCGAGTGTGGAATGCTGTCTTAGGGACATCGGATGCCCTAATCCTCAACTAATGGTAGCTAGATCTCAAGTCTATCTTTGCAAACATCTTTGCACCCTGAAGCTGGTCGAACAAATCGTCGATCCTCGGTAGCGGATACTTATTCTTGATCATAACTTTGTCCAATTGTCGGTAATCAATGCACATCCTCATCGAACCATCTTTTTTCTTCACAAATAACACCGGCGCACCACAAGTTGATACAGTGGGTAAAACCCTTCTCAAGCAAATCCTGCAATTGATCCTTTAACTCTTTCAACTATGGTGGGGCCATGCAATACGGCAGAATAGAAAATGGGCTGAGCGCCCGGAGCTACATAAATACAAAAGTCGATATCCCTGTCGGGAGGCATACCCTACAGGTCTGAAGGGAAAACCTCAGGAAACTCCCGAACAATGGGAACAAAATTAATAAAAGGGACCACTGCGCTGGAATCACGAACATACGCTATTTAAGCTAAACACCCTTTCTCGACCATGCGTCGAGCCTTCACATATGAAATAGCACTGCGAGTGGTATGACCTGGGGTCCCTCTCCACTCCAAACGGGGTATATATGGTAAAGGAAAGGTCACAGTCTTGGCATGGCAATCCAAGATAGCATGATACATAGACAATCAATCCATCCCTAATATAATGTCGAAATCCACCATATCTAAGAGCAACAAATCAACATGGGTCTCAAGATCCTTAGACACCACAACACAGGAACGATGAACTCAGTCGACAACTATAGTATCACCTGCCGGTGTAGATACATAAACAAGAATAGGCAAGTCATTACTAGGCATAACCAGGTACGATTCAAAATAGGACGACGCATACTAATACGTAGACCCAGGGTCAAATAGCACTGAAACATCTCTATCACAGACCAGAACAGTACCTGTAATGACTGCATCCGAAGACTCAGCCTCTGGCCTAGCTGGAAGAGCATAACATTGCCCACTTCTCTGAACCATATCTCTAGGATGATCAGCTACTGGCAGGCCTCTACCTCTGGCGGTCTGACCTCCACCTTTATGACCTCTACCTGCACCTCTAACAACCTTGCCACCACATCTAATTGGCTGGGCAGGTTGTGGAACCTCCGGTGCCTGAATCATAGCACGAGAACTCTGGTACTTAGAGCTTCTCAAAGATCAAGGGAAATACCTGGCAATGTGCCTCGTGTCTCCACATATGAAACAAGCCCTCGGCTGCTGGGGATGAGGACCCTGGAAACTCTGCAGCGGTGGTGCACTGATAGGTGCTAATGGTGCACTATAAGGCTGTTGTTCAGAATAATGCGACTGAGAACCACGGCCACCTGAAGTACCATGAGAAACCTGAAGAGTTGAGTGAAAGGGCCTAGGAGGATGGCCTCTACCATAAGAATCTCTACCTCCAGACGAGGTACCAATGAATCTGCCTGAGTGAAGGGGCCTCTAATCCGGAAAATTACCACCACCCTGAGATAGAGCCATCTCAACTTGGCGGGCCTCGTTGGCCGCCTCCTGAAAACTGAACTCACTCCCGGCTCCCACAGCCATCTGGAGACGAATCAGCTGAATCAAACCATCAATAAACCTCCGCACCCTCTCTCTCTCTCTCTCGGTGGGGGACGATAGCATGGTGAGCTAGATTAATGAACTAGGTCTCATAGTGAGTGACCGTCATAGAGCCCTGCTGGAGGCGCTCAAACTGCTTGCGAAGAGCCTCTTTTTGAGTAACTAGGAGATACTTCTCCAAAAACAACTTTGCACACTGGTCCCAAGTCAAATATGGCGACCCTACTGGTCCAACTAAACAATAGTCCCTCCACTAAGTCTTGGCGAATCCAGATAGATGAAAGGTGGCAAAGTCGATCCCATTGGTCTCCACAATACCCATAGTCCGAAGAACCTCATAGCAGCTATATAATAAATACCCATAGTCCGAAGAACCTCATAGCAGCTATATAAGAAATCCTGGGGGTCCTCTGAAGAAGCACCGCTGAATGTGTTGGTGAAGAGCTTGGTGAACCTATCCAGCCTCCACAAAGCATCCGCGGACATAGCCGCTCCATCGCCGATATGAGGAACTATACTCGGTTGAACTGCCACAGCTGGCTGTAGGGGTGTGCATTCGATATATCAATTCGGTTTTGACCCTTATCGATTATCGATTTGTACATATGCTTATCGTTATCATTTCAATAGGATTTCAATTTTTTCGATTTCGATTTATCAATTTTGGGGGCTTATCGATTCGGTTATTGATTACACCAATAAGAAAAATTTTGGGATTCCACGATAAGTATATCGCTATAAACACGCCTAACTAATATGGACAAAAAGAAGCTAAAATAAGAAAAACACCATTTATAACATAAAAATTATATCAACAAGCACATGCAACAAAACTAAAGTAAGGGATCAAATGTATGTCGCCAACACTCCAACGGTATATAAACAAAAAATAAAACAAAATACATCATCACGGTTAATTTTGTTTTCCATTAATTTGAACTTCATTTGCTTGATCATTAAATATGATAATTCCTTAAATGTGGTAGAGGAAATAATATGTTAAGGGATGTAGGGTAAAGGAATTACATAGATTAGGGAAAATGATATTGTATAGCCGCTTCCAAAATAGTAGCGGAATATATATGCATTTTGTATGTTATATTAATCTACACAAATAGGTAACTACTCATTTTACAAGTGTCTACAGTCTAGGGGTGTGCATTCGATATCGATTTGATTTTGACCCTTATCGATAATTACTTATCGATTATCTATTTGTACATATGATTATCGTTATCATTTTTGTAAGGTTTCAATTTTTTCAGTTACGATTTTTTTTATTTTGATAACAAATAATCGATTCGATTTATCGATAAACCGATTCGAATGCACACCTTAGCTGGCTAAACCACTAGAACCTGAACCTGGGGAGCTACCTGCTCTGGAGTATGTGTAGCAGGAGTCTGAACTCCTCCTCCAGCCTGAGAGGTGGCTGGTGCTACTGGAAGCAAACCCGCTCGAGTGACGCTCTCCATAAGGCCTACTAATATGACCAAAGTATCGTGAGGAATTGGGGTGGCTATTAACCCATCTAGGATCTAATCTGGGCCCACCGGAGCTGTTGGAGCTGGAACCTCCTCGTCATAATCAAACTGTGGCTCCGCTACTGGGGCTGTTGCTCGAGGCTGAACTCTGCCCCTGCCTTGGCCTCTGGCACGGCCTTGCCCTCTGCCCCTCATTGGTGGTGCTTCTGGGGGCTCGGGCTGCTGCGCGGTAGAAGATGTAGCACATGTTCTCGCCAT
This sequence comes from Nicotiana benthamiana, assembly GCA_034376525.1. Lineage (NCBI taxonomy): Eukaryota > Viridiplantae > Streptophyta > Magnoliopsida > Solanales > Solanaceae > Nicotiana > Nicotiana benthamiana. Next base: position 67,036,252 of record CM067334.1, on the reverse strand, counting down.
ATATGAAAGAACAGAGGAGAAGGACAATCAGTAGTTGAGAAATAGAATCGCACGATAAGAAAGAATAAAAGTGATGTTTTCCTAATTCTGTAGCTATTAGGGGATAAATACAGACGTCTCCGTACCAATCCCTCAGACTCTACCAAGTTTGTCCGTGAGTTGTAAGACCCATGTTACCTAGTGCTCTGATACCAACTTGTCACGACCCGAATTTTTCACCCTCGGAAGTCGTGATGGCACATACTATTAAGAGCTAGGCAAGCCATTTATTAATTACCTCTTTTTGCAGACATCAACAATTTTATAAAAATGATGCATTTAATCATATAAGCGGAAGTTTCAAATGTAAACAACTGAAAGAAATGTGGAATCTCAATACAAAAATCTACCCAAGATTTGGTGTCACAACACACACGAACTTCTAAGATTACTAAATATAATAAGCTGAAAGAAGTCATAATCTGTTTGTTTCGGTCCAAAGGATAACAAACTGAAATAAAGATAAAGGAGACCCCGGGCCTGCGGACATCAACAAGGATACCTTGGTGTCTCTAGATTGAAGGTCTACTCCCATTCTAAAGCTGTTGTCCAAAAGCTACTCCAACACTGCGATATGTACAAAATAGCACAGAGTGTAGCATCAGCACAACCGACCCCATGTTCTGGTAAGTGTCTGGCCTAACCCTGGGAAAGTAGTGACGAGGCTAGAACCAAACTCCACATAAAACCTGTGCAGATATATATAAAACTACAACGAAAAAATAGCGGAAAGTAATGTAAACAATTAGAGTCGGGAGGGGGAATATGCTTATGGGGATAGCAGATAAAAAACAGAATATCCAAAATAATAAAGGAAACTACATCTGATTATTTCTAATACGGAATAAGGGAAAAAAGAACCACGTTCACTTGTTTCAATTTCCTCTTGTTGCAGGCATGCAACCTGATCCCATCTCCTCATATCTTGTGGTAGGCATACACCCGCTCTCATTTCATCATATCTCGTGGTGGGCGTGCCACTCGCTCCCATTTCATCATATCTTGTAGTAGTCGTACCACCCACTCCCATTTTATTTCATAACTTGTGGTAGGCGTACAACCCGCTCCCATTTTATTTTATCACGATATCACATAGAAATTCTGACAAGGGAGTAAGATAATATGATAAACTTCCCGGCAAGGGATCAAGACAATACATTAAGTTTCCCGGCAAGGGAACAAGATACCAAATCAACTACCCCGGCAAGGGAGATCCATCTATAATTAAAATAATTCAATTTATACTTAACACAATTAATACACATGCTTAGTCATAACAATTACTTGCTCAGTTTTAAAGATCTTTAACCAAGTTCTCATAAGCATCAATTAAGAATACAACAAATTAGCAATTTAGGACTTACGGTCATGCTCGACCCCAAATGTATAGATACTCGACACCATGCCTATACGTCACACGTAACACAAAGCAAGTAGCAAGTAAGACTCACTCCTAATCCATCAATCTAGAGTTCGACCGCACACTTACCTCAACTTCCACGGCCGAATCAATCCACAACAATTGCTTTCCCTTTCGAATTCGGCTCCAACTCAATCAAATCTATGCAATAACGAAATATCAATAATAGCTAAACAAATTAAACCCAATGCCTAAATATAGATTCCCAACCTTTCTTCCCAAAATTCTAAAAATCGACCCCGGGCCCGCTTGGTCAAAATACGAGGTTCGGACCAAATTCATGTCACTCATTCCCCCACGAGCCCGAATATATAATTTATTTTCAAATTCGACCCCAAAATGAGGCCTAAATAGAAAAACTTGAATAGCCCTAACTCTATCCTTTTCCCCCAATTTCAACCCTAGATTACATGTTTTAGGCCTAGAATTTCAATAGATGATGATTGAAAATGAAGAAAACGAGTTAGATAATACTTACCCAAAAAGATTTTGTAAAATATGCTCTAAATGTTGCCTAGGAGCTGTGGAGAAGAAGGAGTTCGTGTATTTTTGAATGAAACCCGTCACTGTTATGTTTTTGGGCATTTAAATCACTGGGAAAAATTGCTATATGCTATCGTGGGAAAGGGATTGCGATCGCATAAAGTAAGGCCTGTTGTGCACTGCGATCGCGAAGTCGAGGTTGCGAATGAATAGAAGAAAAAATGAAGGCTGGGTTTTCGTGAAATGCGGTGACATAGAGAATAATACGATCACATAGAAGAATGAGATGAAGTTGGTTATTATGCAACACGATCGCGGAGAGAAGAATGTGATCGCATAGAAGGATTTCTGGACCCCTGATGTTTGCTCTATGCAATTGCAACTCTTCTTATGTGATCGCATAGAAGGAATAACTGGGCAACAACAACATCTATTTCTACAACATTCCTAAGGCCAAAACCACCCCGAAACACTTCTGAAACACTCCCGAGCTCTCGAGGCTCCTAACCAATCACACATACTTATTCAACCACATCATACGAACTTAACCGTGCGATCAAATAGCCAAAATAACATCAAAAGCAATGAATAAAACCTAAATAACCTTTAGTTTTTTCAAACTTCACAACTCCCAATTTTAGAGAATTAAGTCCGAAACACGTCTAATGACATCTGATTTCAACCAAATTCCACATAAAGTGCTTAAACCACATATAAGACCTGTACCGGACGCCGGAACCACAATATGTGCCCGATACCAACAGGTTCTAATCCATTTTCATTTCAAATTTCCTTAATAATTTCAGAAAAATAATTTCTTTTAAAAAATTCATTACTCGAGCTCGGGACCTCAGATTTTAATCCGAGAATACGCCCGAGTCCCATATTATTCTACGGATCCTCGGGACCGTCAAATTATGGGTCCGAATCCATTTACCTAAAATATTGGCCAAAGTCAAGTTTACTCATTTTAATTCTAAATTTTGGCATTTTTCACAGAATTTCACATATAAGCTTTCCGCCTACACGTGTGGACTGCACATGCAAATCGAGGCAATCAAAAATAAGGGGTTCAAGGCCTTAGAAGCACGAAAAAAGAGAGAAAACAGGTGATGACAGTCAAAGAGGAACTCACAATCAAGAAGTATCAAAACATCAAGGAAGGCGATAACTTCAATTAAGGCAATTAAGGGTCAATGCAACACATAGGAATTCAAGAAAAACTAACAATATCATATGGAGCATATTGAGATAATTTAAGCATTTATTAAACTCAATCATAATGGATAACTATCCACATTTGAACATAAGGACCTAAGAACCTTTGAGCATATTTCCCACAAATTAGTCCGTGCACACAATCGTCATCTCGTATGCACAGACTACCATTCGCATAAAAGACTCAATTTCTAAGGTGAAGTCCCCCACACAAAGTTAGGCAAGATACTTACCTCAAAGATGACATCTCGATACTCTAAAACGGACTTCTCGGGCGAAGAGACCTCCGTATAGCTTAAATCCAACTATAACAACTCCAAAACGCACATAAACCGAATAAGGAACTATTCCAAATAATAAAGTTTCAACCTTTACAAAGATATATAAATCGGCCCAGAAGAAAACCCCCCCCCCCCCCCCCCCCCCCGCACCTTGGAACCCGTCAAATTTATACACTAAATTCCGATACTATTTGGCCCCTAAAATCACAATTTGTCATTTTAGGAGTTTTCAAAATCAACATTTTACCCAACCCAAATAACAAATTAAATGATAGAAATGAAGACAAATTTAAGGAATATAATCTATTCTAGGTGAAGAACACTTACCCAATCGTTTTGCTTGAAAAGCCCACAAAGAATCGCCCAAAACCCAGCTCTAGAACTCCAAAATAGTGTAACCCTAAATCTGGAAATTATATTCTGCCCGCCCAAGTTTGAGCATCGTGAACGCGGAGGAAATATCGAGTTCGCGAAGAAGAAAAATTAAATGCGTTAAGGTTACTCATCGCAAATGCGACAATGCGTCCGCGTATGCGAAGAAGGAAAATTTGATGGCCCAAGGACTGCCCTTCGCGAATGCGTGAACTAGTACGCGAACGTGAAGAGTGGAACATCATAACTATGCAAACACGAGAGGGGAACGCGAACGCGAGGAAGGGAGAGACGGAGCTTCGCAAACGTGAGGCTTTAAAATGCAAACGCGAAGAAGGATTTCAGGTGGTCAGAAACAAAACTTTGCGAACGCAAAAGGCTATTCGCGAATGCAAAAGAGGATACCAGAAGCAGAAAACAACAGCTCAAAAACAAGGCAATATGACTCGTAGCCCACCCGAAACACACCTGAGGCCCCCAGGACCCTGTCCAAACACACAAATAAGTCATATAATCTAACACGGACTCACTCGGGGTCTCAAATCATTAAAAACAATACCAAAACAACAAATCAAACTTTTGAATTTCCAAATCTTCAAATATCGAACCTCATGCCGAAACCTATCGATTCAACTAGGAATAACGCCAAATTTTACAGACAACTCCAAAATGACATAACGGAGTTGTTCCAACTCTTGAAATCGCATTCTGACCCCGATTTCACAAAGTTAACATTGGATCAAAGTTCTCTATTTTTCCAAACTTCAACTTTTCCAACTTTCGCCGAAACGCCTCAAATTACCCTACGGATATCCAAATCCAAATCGGGATGTGAGTTTAAGTCCAAATTCACCATACAAAACTGTTGAGATCACCCACAACCCATTCCGTACCGTTTACTCAAAAATCAAATTGTGGTCAAAGTTTCACTGTTTAAACTTCAAAAATTAGGTTCCTTCTTCCAGTTCAACCCTGATTCATCAGGAAACTGTATCTAACCATGCACACAAGTTGATATGCATAATGTAAAATTGCTTCAGACCTCAAACTGCCGAATCGGGCGTAATTGTTCAAAACGATCAGTCGAATCGTTACAGAAAGGTCGTTACAAAAAGATGATGAATTAGCAAAATACACTTATTTTGTCGAATGTACCTTTTGTATCAGTTTGTTTGGTAAATAACTCTCTTTTTATTTTTCTTGCGATTGATGTACCTTTCAGGCTACGATCTAAATATTCCTTTTGACCGAACCAAAATTTTATGAGAAAACATTAGACCATGCAGTCTAATATTTTATAAGCAAACTAAAAATTATAAAAGTAAACATGGATAGAAATCTAATATTCTCCTAAAGGATTAATTTTCCAAAAGCTATATTTGCAGACTTTTTACAGAGTCAAAATCTATAAAGTAAATCAGCCGAAAATGCAATATTCATAGAAAATGATGTCTTGTCTAACCTATTGGATTTGCTTAGCCAAAGTAGTTTAGAATAGAAGATATATTTACTATTGGGGTCTCTATGATCTTTTTAAAGTTAAGAATTAAAAAGGATGCATATTTTTCATCTTTATAACCACATATGCTGTTCTATGAATCTTTTGAATAGATGAAAAAGGATGTCCTTTATCACCACAAAAACCTAAAAGGCCTCTGGATTCCAAGGGATAAGAATCAAAATGTTTTCTTTATTTATTGGGGCTTTTAATTAGTGAAGCCAAAAATTGTGAGAGGAAAAGAGAAAAAAAATTACGTTTGTTAACTTCCCCTTTATTTTATTCCCCTTTGATTCCCTTTGTTGAAGTTTTTGCTCTTTAGTGATTCGAACCCATAATTCTGGAGTTGTGAGTGGGGTGTTGACCATCTGAGCAACCTTTATTGTCCAATGAACAAGGTTTAATTATTTATTTAGAAACAACAACAACAATATAATCAGTAATATCGCTACTATAAAGTCTGAAAAAATAGTATGTACGTATAACTTATCCCTACTTTATGAGAATAAATTATTCTCCTAGACAACTATCGATATTCTATACAAAGGAGGTGGTTTTGTTTTTATGAGTGCATGGCACAATCAATTGGTGACTTGCACAAAAGAGGAAAGAAGGAATATTTAGTTTATATTATCCATTTGGAAACCTAAGAATAAACTATTTGCAGGATACCCTCTTGAGTTTTTTGTGGCAATAAATTAATAGCAGAGATCTGTCAATCTAGTTTATGGAACTGCTGACATATATAACATTCTTGGATCAGAAATTCGAATGTGACATTTGAAGTAACCCTTAGGCACAATTTCTTTTGAGCACGAGACCATTTGCACTTCCCTTTTATTTAATTAAAAAAATTGTAGCATTGTCCCCACCAGTTTACGCGTATCTTAATTATTCTATCAAGCAATTGCAATTTTTTAGAGACGTATGTACTGGGCAACTTTGTGCACCAAAGTCTAAGTAGATAGGAAGACATCAAATTTGAAATCAGAATTTAAAGTTTATGGATTCTGAATTTGTCATCGAACATATAACTCGTTTTAGTTACTGAATTCACATTAAATATTTATACACATATAGTAACTTTGCAAATACAAATTGAGAAGATATTGGGTTCATTCGGACCTGTAGCTACTATTATAGCTTCGCACCTGGTAAAAGTCATCTAGTAATTTTTATTTTTTCAAGATTTCAAACAATATTTTATTATGATTTTCATCCCACTTCATTGAATAGTGGTTAATATGGGTGGAGCAACTTTAGGCGAAGGGCGGTTCGGTGCACACCCTTCGACGGAAAATTATGTGGCCTACAGAGGTTAAATGTAAGCTATTATGGGTGGATATTTAATTTTGCACACCCTTAGTATTCAACAACAACAACATACTCAGTATTATCCCACATTATGCGGTTTGAGAAGGACAGTGTATATGCAAACCTTACCCCTATCTTGTGAGGATAGAGAGGTTGTTTCCAATAGACCCTTGGTTCAGGAAATTTGCACCCTTAACATAATTTAGAAGAAAAATTGCACACCCTTCACCAAATTCCTGGCTCTGGCATTAGTGATCACATACATTACGAATAAAAAAGGGTAGCCGGTACAATAAGCTCCCGCTATATATGCGGAGTTTGAAGAAGGGCCCGGGCTACAAGTATCTATTGTACTTTACCCTGCATTTCTATAAAAAACTGTTTCTATGACTCAAACTCATCAGGCGCACTATGAATATTCATCTTTAAATGCAAAAGGAAAAACATTCACTATATTGTTTACTTGGGTACGTAAATGATTCTCCCTAGCCAATTTGTCTTCTAACGTTATCCAAGTGATATTCTTCTGTGTAAAAAGCTTCTGGACAATTAACTCTCAAATTATATGTCAAAGCATTTCTGTGAACATTATCTAAATACAAAAGAATAGAACAAAAATTTGAGATATTTACACACGAATAATGTCTGTCAATCTACAATGATAAAGAAGCAACTTGTAGCTGAATATTCATTTTGATTTTTTGTTGTTGTGTTGAATATGCAAGTAAACAACGATAGATCTAAAATTTTGTGTGATGGCTAATATATGTTGCAATATACTCCATATTTTCTCTCTTAATTTGAAAAAAGTCTGTCACGACCCGGATTTTTCATCTCGGGAGTCGTGATGGCGCCTACTCGGGAGCTACTCCGGGATCTGCACATAGCACAGAGTGTAGTATCAGTACAATCCGATCCCATGTGCTGGGAAGTGCTTGGCCAAACCCCGGCGATGTGGTGACGAGGCTAGGACAAGACTACAGAGTAACCTGTGCAGTTATATAATATATAGCGGAAAATAAAATAGGAATAAACAAGTAAAGATGGGAGGGGGCACATGATGCGGTGGTATATCAATGTCAACAGTAAATCAAGAGTAACAACAACTTAGATTTCACAGTAAAGCAATAAGAAACTTGTATCCAACCTAAAAATACTCGTATCAACAATTGTTGCAGCATGCAACCCGATCCCAATATGTATAACAACACTGTTGCGGCGTGCAACCCGATCCTCATATAATATTGTTGCAGCGTACAACCCGATCCAAATATATCATTGTTGCGACGTGCAATTCGATCCAAATATATATGATTGTTGCGGCATGCAACTCGATCCTCATATTCAATCAATAACAATCATAACAAGAGTCCCGAAAAGAGATCAATAAATAACTACACTATTCCAGCAAGGGAACCGACAGTACAAATAACTACACCCCAGCAAGGGAGAAACAACTATAACCAATCTTGTTCCAATATCTAACTACCTCAGCTAACACCAATACTCAATCATAAGTAATTTCCACGAGAATAATCACAATCCTTGCTCAATACATAGAATCATCAACTTAAGCATCCGTAGTATTATTTAAGAACACAATAAATTACAATTCGTGACTCACGGTCATGCTTGACGCTAACGTATAGATACTCGTCATCATGCCTATACGTCGTACTCAACTAGAAACAAGTAGCAAATAGGACACAACTCCTAATCCCTCAAGCTAAGGTTTGACCAAACACTCGCCTCGAACTTCCACGGCCAACTCAAGCCTAAAACACTGCTTTTCCTTTTGAATTCGACTCTAAATCAATTGTATCTTGACATAATCGACTTAACGACATCAATGACAGCTAAACAATTCGATCCCAATGCTTAGTTATAGCTTTCCCATCATTCTTACAAAAAATTAAAAATTGACCCCGGACCCGCTTGGTAAAAATACGAGGTTCGGACCAAAATATGATCACCCATTCACCCACGAGCCCGAATATATAATTAGTTTCACAATTCGACCCCAAAAAGAGATCTAAATTACAATTATACAAAAATACCTAACACAATCTAAATCCCTAATTTTTTACTCTTAAGAACATAATTTAAGCCTAGAAATATAATGAGTGTTAATAGAATTGAAAAAAATGAGTCTAAGATTTCATACTTGTGGATTGGTGGAGGAATCCCCTTTAAAAAATCGCCCAGTTTGGAGTTTGGAAGAAGAAGTTGTAAAATTTTGGCTAATCCCATTTTGGTTCTATTTTAAAATCATTGGATAGGCCGTCATTGCGTTCGCCACAGGCATGTCACGTTCGTGATGGTTCATACCAAATAAACCATTGCATTCGCGGAGCTTCAGACCACACAGCCGTCGCGGTCGCGTTCGTGTGGACACGTTTGCGTAGGGTAAACTATTCCCCCCTGCCTAGGCCCATAAGCCTTCGCGTTCGCGATACCAGGCCCACATTCACAAAGGGAAACCCCTAAAGATTTGCATTCATGACCTGGGTGTTGCGTTCGCATAGAAGGAAATCTCCTTTAGACTGACTAATTCATCGCATTCGCGAGGATCCTCCAGCGAACGCGAAGAATGACATACCAGAACATCAGAAACTGAATAACCTGGAAGTTATTATGAGTTCAAAACCTTCCGAAACTCACCCGAGCCCTCGCGACTCCAAACCAAACATATGTACTAACTCAATGACATCATACAGACTTATTCATACGATCAAATCGCCAAAATAATCTCATAACATCGAATTAAACCTCAAAATCAATAAAATATTTCAAAACTTCTATAAATATCAAATTTCGCATTTAAGGTTCGAATCACGTCAAATGACATCCGTTTCTAACAAAAATTCACAAACTTATCTTATTTCACATATAAGACCTGCACCAGTTTCCGAAACCAAAATATGGACTCGATACCATCAAATTCTAAATGCATTTCGTTTCCAAAACTCATAGAAATTTCTTGAAAATAATTTTCTTTAAAAATTCTTTTCTCGGGCTTGAGACTTCGAAATTCGATCATGGGAATATGTCCAAGTCTCATATTTTTATACGGACCCTCCGAGATCGTCAAATCACGGGTCCGGATCCGTTTACCCAAAATGTTGACTGAAGTCAACTTAAATGCATTATTTAAGTCTAAATTTTAATATTTTCACAGATTTTCACATAAATAGCTTTTCGACTACGTGTCTGGACTTCACGTATTAAGGCCTATGAATGTAGAATTCATTTTAAAAATAAGTGATAGCCTTTTGGATCATCACATTCTCCACCTCTAAAACTATCATTTGTCCTCGAACGGACATAAAAAGAAAGTACCAGCGTTGAGGAAAATATGGGGATAACGGCTTCGCATATCGGGCTCGGACTCCCAGGTCAATGCCTCAGACGGCTAACCTCTCCACTGAACACGAACAGAAGGAAAACTCTTCGATCTCAACGGATGAACCTGCCGGCCTAGAATAGCTACCAGCTCCTATTCATTAGACAGGCCCTTGTCCAACTAGACATTGCTAAAATCTAACACATGGGATGGATCACCATGATATTTCGAAACATGGACATATGAAACACTAGATGCACGACTGATAATCTCAGCGGCAATCAAGTGTATAATCCACCTCTCCCACTCGATCAAGAATCTCAAAGGGGCCAATGAACCTATGGCTAAGCTTGCCCTTCTTCCAAAATCTCATCACGCCCTTCATAGGCGACACTCGAAGCAATACCCGCTCACCGACCATGAAAGCCAAATCTCGAACCTTGTGGTCGGCAAAGCTTTTTTGCCTGTAGTGAGCTGTACGAAGCCTATTCTGAATAATCTTGACCTTGTCGAAGGCATCCTCAACCAGATGCATACCCAACAACCGAGCCTCTCCCGGCTTAAACCATCCAACCGGAGACCGATATTGCCTACCATATAAAGCCTCATAAGGAGCCATCTGGATACTCGACTGGTAGCTATTGTTGTAGGAAAACTCTGCTAAAGGCAAAAACCAATCCCATGAGCGTTCAAAGTCAATGACAAAAGCTCGGAGCATATCCTCAAAAATCAAAATAGTCCGCTCGGATTGCCCGTCCGTTCGAGTATGAAATGATGTGCTCAACTCAACCTATATGCCCAAGTATCGCTGAACTTCTTCCCATAAATGCGAGGTAAACTGCGTACCTCAGTTCGAAATGATAAACTCCGTCACACCATGAAGACGAATAATCTCCAAGATATATATCTCAGCTAACCTCTCGGAAGAATAGGAGACTGGCACATGAATGAAATGCGCTAACTTGGTTAGCCTATCAACAATAACCCTCACTGCATCAGACTTTCTTTGAGTACATGGAGTTGAACAACGAAGTCCATGGTGATTTGCCCCCACTTCCATTCAGGAATATCAATCTTCGGGAACAAACCCTCAGGCCTCTGATGCTCATACTTAACCTGCTGATAATTCAAACACCGAGCCACATATGCAACGATATCCTTCTTCATTCTTCGCCACAAATAATGCTACCGCAAATCCTAATACTTCTTCGCGGCCCCCGGATAAATAGAGTACCGGGAGTTTTGGGCCTCCTCTAAAATCAACTCTCGGAGTCCATCCACATTAGGCACACAAACGCGACCATACAATCTCAAAACCCATCATCACCTAAGGTAACCTTCTTGGCACCTCCGTGCTGCACCGTGTCTCTAAGGACACACAAATGGGGATCATCATACTACCGATCACGGATGTGCGAACTTGAAAGCTAACACCCGAATGGGCTTAGAAACATCCAGACTTGTGAATTAATTGGCCAAAGCCTGAGCACCCAAAGCAAGCGGTCTCTCACCGACCGGAATATAAGCAATAATGCCCATACTGGATGACTTCCTACTCAAAGCATCCGCCACCACGTTGGCCTTTTCCAGATGATATATGATGGTGATATCATAGTCCTTTATTAGCCCCAACCACCTTCTCTGTCTCAAGTTCAACTTCTTCTGCTTGAACAAGTACTGCAGACTCTTGTAATCCCTGAACACCTCACATGCCACGCCATACAGATAATGCCTCCAAATCTTCAATTCATGAACAATGGCTGCCAACTCCAAATCATGAACCTGATAGTTTTTCTCATGAATCTTCAACTACCGTGAAGCATAGGCAATGACCTTTCCATTATGCATCAACATCGCACAAAGACCGATACGAGATGCATACAATAAACTATATGTAGCCCTGAACCTGTGGGCAAAAACAATACAGGTGCCGTAGTCAGAGCTGTCTTGGGCTTCTGAAAGCTCACCTCACACTCGTCCGACCATCTGAACTAGGCACCCTTATGGGTTAACCTGGTCATTGGGGCTGCGATAGATGAAAACCCCTTCACGAACCGACGATATCGGCCTGCCAATCCCAAGAAACTCCAGACCGTTGTAGCTGATACTGGTCAAGGCCAGTTCTTGACTGCCTCAATATTCTTCGGATCCACTTGAATACCCTCTGCTAACACAATATGACCCAGGAATGCAACTGAACTCAACTAGAACTCACACTTTGAAAAATTAGCATACAACTGACTATCCCTCAGAGTCTGAAGAACTACTCTAAGATGCTGCTCGTGCTCCTTCCAGCTGTATGGAATATATCAAGATATCATCAATGAAGACTATCATAAACGAATCCAAGTAAGGCCTGAACACTCGATTCATCGAATCCATAAAAGCTTCTGGGGCATTCATCAACCCAAATGACATTACCAAGAACTCATAATGCCCGTACCAAGTGTGAAAAGCTGTCTTAGGGACATCGAATGCCCTAATCCTCAACTAATGGTTGGCAGATCTCCAGTCAATCTTCGAAAATACCTTGGCACTCTGAAGCTGATCAAATAAATCGTCGATCCTCAGCAATAGATACTTATCGTTGATTGTAACCTTGTTCAGCTACCGGTAATCAATACACATTCTCATCGATCCATCATTCTTCTTAACAAACAACATCGGCCTGCTCTAAGGCAGAACACCGGGTCTAATGAAACCTTTCTCAAGCAAGTCATGCAACTGCTCCTTCATCTCTTTAATTCAGGCGGGGCAAGACGATACATCAAAATAGAAATGGATGAGTGCCCGAAGTCATATCAATGCAAAAGTGAATATCCTTGTCGGATGGCATATCTGGCAGGTCCGAGGGAAATACCCCAGGGAACTCACGAACAACAGGCACATAATCAATAGAAGGAACCTCAGCACTAGAATCACGAGCATATGCCAAATAGGTCAAACCCCCCTTTTCGACCATACGTCTAGTCTTCACATGAGAGATAACACTACGGGTAGAATGACCAGGAGTCCCTCCTCCCTCTAAACGAGGTGAACCCGGCAAGGCTAAGCTCACAGTCTTGGCATGATAGTCCAAGATACCGTGATAAGGTGATAACTAGTCCATCCCTAATATGACTTCAGAATCAACCATGTGTAGAAGTAACAAATCTACACGAGCCTCAAGACCCCTAATAACGACTATACAAAAGCGATGGACTCGATCTACCACAATAGAATCATCTACCGTTGTAGACACATATACATGGGAACTCAAGGAATCACTAGGCATGACCAGATACGGTGATAAATAAGATGACATAGGAGTATGTAGACCTTAGATCAAATAAAACTGAAGCATCTCAGCCATAAACTTGAACAGTACATATGACAACCGCAATAGAAGACTTAGCCTCAGGCCTGGCTGGAAGAGCATAGCATCGGGGCTACGCCCCACCACCATGGACTACATCTCTGGAACGGCATGCAGCTGGCTGGCCTCCACCTCTAGCCATCTGAGCTCCACCTCTAGCACCTCTACCTCCACCTCTAGCACCTCTACTTCCACCTCTAGCACCTCTACCCCCACCTCTAGCTAGCTGGGTGGGTTGTGGAAAACCTGGTGCCTGAACCATAGCACGGGAACCCTTATGTTGTGACTGAGTACCCACCAATCTTGGACAAGCCCTCCTAATATGACCATACTCACCACACTCAAAACATCCACCTAAGTTCTGCAGCTAAGGAAACTGAGACTGACCCTGGCGACCTGAATTACCTCCCTAAAAGTACAAGATGAGGGGGGTGAATTGTGTATAATTAAAATTAATTATAAATAAGTTGACTTAAATTTTTTTTATTCGACTGAATATGACAATACTGCAGATGGAGAGATTAGAGATAGTTTTGCAGAAAGTGAGTCTAGAAATCTAAAGACACCGAGAATTTTTATACCGGTTCGGATTCAATGTGAATCATAATCCAGTCCCCTTGGATTGCAAGGGATTACTCTTCAGGTAAATGATTTTATTTCGGGTACATATTTGATAGTTGTCGCGCAGTGTTCTATCACTCATTCGATACAATGCCTCACTAGTTGAAAGCTCTCTTTCTATCCCTGACTTGTTACACAACAAATCTATCTAGACTACTGTGCTTGTTTATAGTAAATTAAAGAGAGTTATTTTGGTTCGATCAAAGTATACTGTGTTGGAAACACGTTCTCAAGGCATTATACTAAATGTGTGTTCATATGTGTAGGTTTTGATGAATGACAAACAAGTGCAAATTGACATATGACGAAGCTCAAGTACAAGCGCACAATTGATATATATAACGAGATTCAAGCACAAGACCAAGTTCTATAGTTTTACACGAGTCGTTCTTAACTGTGATCTTGATCCGACAACTTGACTCATGACATGGCTTCTCTCGTAATATTATTTTTACAAAATCATGCATATTTAATTTAATGCTAAATGATTTTAAATCATGCATATTTACTTTAGTCAAAATGATTTTTAAACATGCCTCTAAAATCTGGACTAAGATAATCGATTATGTACTTATGATAATCGATTATGTTAAGCCAAGACTGCATGACAATCGATTGTGAACTAATGACAATCGATTGTGTTAAGGCAGTGAGTATCAGATTTTTCAAATCTGCATGACAATCGATTGTGAACCTTATGACAATCGATTGTGATGAGGCAGTGTCCATCAAAGTTTTTCAACGCTCAAAATAATCGATTGTGAAGTTAATGACAATCGATTGTGATGAGGCAGTGTCCATCAAAGTTTTTCAACGGTCAAAATAATCGATTGTGAAGTTAATGACAATCGATTGTGAAGAGACAGTGTCCATCAGATTTTTCAAAGTCACAAAATAATCGATTGTGAACATATGACAATCGATTGTGTTGAGGCAGTGTCTTCCAGACTTTTTCAAAGTTATCAAATAATCGATTGTGAGTATATAACAATCGATTGTCACGAGGCAGTGTCTAAATTGATTTTTCAAGACTGATAAATAATCGATTGTTAACGTTGCACAATCGATTGTGAAGCTGACCGTTGTCGTAAAATTTTCAAATACCGTCAGGTAATCGATTGTTGATATTCTATAATCGATTGTTGAAATTAATATCTGGAAAGGATTTTTTGAATGTTGCTGAATAATCGATTATTTATTTTGTATAATCGATTGTTTTACGTAAAATCTGGAAATGATTTTTTGAACGTTGCCAATAATCGATTGTTGATCTTGGATAATCGATTGTTAAGCGTAAAATCTGGGATTGATTTTTGGAACGATTGGTAAACAATCGATTGTGGCTTCTTGACAATCGATTGTCACACAGTAAAATCAGCAACTCTTAGTTGGCAATTAGGCAACGGTAATGCCAAGTTTTTCAACTATAAATACAGCTTCATTTCAGTGTTTTGAACACAACAACACACAACAACTGATCATACAATTGCTATAAGCTTGCATGCTCTATTGCTTATCATTTTATATTCATTACATAAGTTTTTGAGAGCCAAACTCTTGTCGAAAGTTGTTGCGATCTTGAGCGTATTCTTTTACTCATATCTACTCATTAAGGAGTGTCTTGTTTGAGTGCTTAGTGTTTTGTACACTTGAAGAGAATTGTTATTCTCTTGTTGTAAGAAGGAACTTGTGTTTCCTTGGTTGAAGTCTTGGAGTGTTGTATCTCCGAGCAAAGGTAGTTGAGGCTTGTGTCCTCAAGTTGTGAAGGAACTTGTGTTTCCTTAGTTGAAGTCTTGGAGTGTTGTATCTCCGAGCAAAGGTAGTTGAGGCTTGTGTCCTCAAGTTGTGAAGGAACATGTGTTTCCTTTGGTTGAAGTCTTGGAGTGTTGTATCTCCGAGCAAAGGTGTTGAGGCTTGTGTCCTCAAGTTGTAAAGGGTTGTTAAGCACCTGGAAGCTTGACAAGTTAGTGGAAATCTCGAGAGAGTCTCTCGGGGACTGGACTAGCCACGGGTTGTGGTGAACCAGAATACTTCGGTGTGTTCTTTCTTATTTATCGCACTTATTTATTTCCTGCAAATTTTAAATTCCGCAAGTTTACGCTAATTTTTATTATAACGCTATTCACCCCCCCTCTAGCGTTAAGCGTATTATCTAACATACTGAGGCTAAGGTTGCACTAGGAATTTATACAATATGAGAATGGTAAAGGGTTGTCAACCCAAGGGATTTGATCCTTGGAAAGAGTTGATTCTTTCCACGAATAAGGCACTAGTCATTGCTTCAATTCAGATCTTTTTCCTTTGGCTGGAGATATGGTTAGACAGAATTCTTCCTTTATCATCGGGCCATCCAGTCTTGACCGCTATCCAGATCTTCCGCTTTCAATAGTCTTCAGTGATGAGATTTTACTTGTCAATCAAGGATTGCGTTTAATCTTTATTCCATTCAGGAAGATTCAATTTCCCAGAATCATGGGATTATTTATGATTTGCTGATGAAGTGTTGATTCTTTCCTTGAACTTCGTGAGAGATTACGCCAGCTTCCTTTTAGGAGGATTTCCTTTCTTGTTGACATCCATTTAAAACAATTTGAATCCTTTAAATGCTTCATATGCTAACAGAATCTATATTGACTCTAATCGAGCTACTGGAGCAAAAGTTTTATCGTAATCGACTCCTTCCTGTTGTGAATAGCCTTGAGCAACTAGTCTAGCTTTGTTCCTTACAACTTTTCCTCCTTCATTTAATTTGTTCCTGAATACCCATTTGGTTCCGATGACTGAAATATTATTAGGTTGGGATATCAGCTTCCATACTTGATTTTTGCTGAATTGATCTAGTTCCTCTTGCATAGCATTTATCCAGCTTGAATCCTTCAGAGCTTCCTCTACCTTTTTTGGCTCTATTTGAGAGATCAGTGCAATATTTGCTTTCTTTTTTAGAGCTGCCCTAGTCTTAATTCCTTCGTTTGGTTCCCCAATAATAAATTTTTGTGAATATTCGGTTACATTTCTCCATTCATTTAGTCGAGCAGATCTTGTATTCAAATCTATACATTGTTCTAGAGTGTTATCACTAGCTTGTTCAGTCGACTCAACCGCTCCTGAGGGACTAGTTGACTTATGTGATTTTCCCTTATCCTGAACTTCTTGAGCTTCATCTTCGTCACGTGGATTAATGCATTTCTCAACCAAGGGATTATTTTCATCGAACATAACATGAACCAATTCTTCTACATACAAAATACGTTTAGTAAAAACTCTACATGATCTTCTATTTAAGGAGTAACCAAGAAAAATACTTTCATCACTTCTCAGATCAAATTTTCCAAGATTGTCCTTACCATTGTTATGAATGAAACTTTTGCTTCCAAATGGATGAAAGTAACTGATTTTAGGACGTTTACCTTTCCATAGTTCATATGGAGTCTTTTTCAGAATGGGCCTTATAAGACATCGATTAAGAATGTGGCATGCAGTACTAACACCTTCAGCCCAGAAGCGATTTGGCAGTGAGTGTTCCAACAACATAGTTCTTGCCATGTTTTGAAGAGTTCTATTCTTTCTTTCAATAATTATGTTTTGCTGGGGTGAATGGGGAGCAGAGAAATTGTGGGTGTAACCATGGTCGCTACAGAAATCTTCAAATGCCTTGCTTTCAAACTTGCCTCCATGATCACTTTGGATTATGGAGATTTGATAACCCTTTTCTCTTTCAATCCTCGTACAAGAAACTTCAAAGTATCGTAATGCTTCATTTTTATGAGACAGAAAAATTACCCAAGTGAAACGTGAAAATTCATCAACAATAACAAATTCATATTTCTTGCCTTCTATGCTAGCAGTGCTAGTAGGTCCAAATAGATCCATATGAAGTAATTGCAAAGGTTTTGGCATAGAAACTATGTCTTTGTTTTTGAAGGAGTTCCTAGTTTTCTTACCCATCTGACATGCATCACAGATATGAGTTCTAGAAAAATTCAGTTTGGGTAACCCAATGACTAAATCATGTTTGGATAATTTCTCAATCAGATGCATGCTAGCATGACCTAGTCTTTTGTGCCATAACCATGGATCATCAGACATAGAGGTGAAGCATATATGACCACCTATATTTTCAAAACCATCAAGTATATAAACATTTCCATACCTTTTTCCTGGAAGGATTATTTTACATGATTCATCTTCGATAGCACATCCAGTTCTCTTAAATTTTACCTCATATCTTGAATCACAGAGTTGAATTATGTCGAGGAGATTGTAGTTAGTCCATCAACTAAATATACTTTAGTAATATCATATCTATTGTTAAAAAGGATAGTTCCAGTGCCAACTATTTTGCCTTTTGCGTTGTCTCGAAAATTGACATTTCCTCTATCAATCTTTCTGATTTCCTTAAAAAGATATTTGTCACCTGTCATGTAATTGGAATACGCACTATCTAGATACCATTTTCATTTGTGTTTTACTCTGTGGTGTTCCTGCAATACAAAATTATTACTTTCTTTTAGGTACCAAATCTTGCTTGGGTCCTCGTGAGTTAGTATTACTGGACTCGGAATTCTTAGGTTTCCAAATCCATCCTGACATATGAGATTTATGAAAGTAACAACCAGAGTATCTGTGCTCGCTTTTGTTACAGTAATGACATTTAACCCCAGACCATTTTTTAGGTCTCTCACGAGAGTTGGAGTTAACAATCGTAGGATTTGCTGACTCTTTTCCAGTTGACTTGTAAGTCGACTGCTTCGATCGACTGTTCGATTTAGTTCTGATTACTTCTTTTCCAGCCGACTTGTAAGTCGTCTGATTAGACCTAGTAGAGCTGTGACTGGGGGATTTGTGCATGTTAAGTTGTATTTGCAATTCCTCAAACTCTTCTTGAAGTACTTCTTTTTCAATTTCACATACTTCATGTTTGAGTTTCCAGTCTTTGACTTCCCTGGTGAGTCTCTTAAGTTCATTCATCATCTTTTGAGACTCTTTTTGGGTGGAGTCAAGAATTTCTTGCAATTCATTACATCTTTCACAGTCATAAGATCTTACCTTGCTAGTTTCTCCTTTTGTCATAAAATAGTTTTCATCGTCTGAATCATCTTCATCCATCCAGCATCCTGAAGATTTATTGATCCCGTTTTCTAGAATTTTTAAGAAGTATAGATTTGTTATTTCTTCATGGTATCATCACTCCATCTTCCAAATGATATGTTCTTGTTGAACCCTCTAGAGATCTTTCTCTTTGGTTCTGGACACTCCGCTTGGATATGTCTAAACTTTCCACATTCGTAGCACTTTCTATCGTTTTTGTCTTGATCATTGTATTGTCTAGATCTTCTTGGTGGAAATATTCCTTTCTTTTTATTTCTATATCCTCTTATTTACTCGTCCATGTTTCTAGACATCATAGATATTTCTTCTTGTAAGGCTTCAGAATCATCAATTTCAATCTCGGCGGGTTCAGTGGTAGCTTTGAATGCAACAATTTCCTTTTTCTCTTCTTGATTTGTTTTCTGCAGATGTGTTCTTTTGAAGGCAATGAGCTCTCCTCGTAATTTATCATACGATAGTTTATTAAAATCTTAAGATTCCAAAGTGAAAACTTTATTTTGGCTGGTGGTTGCTAAACTTCTGAGAATTTTTCTAACTTGATCACCATTGGTATAGGGTTTGCCCAAAAGCTTTTAAATCACTGATTATTTTACCAAACCGGGCAAACATTTCTTCGATGGATTCTCCTTCTTTCATTGAGAAATGTTCATAGTCGTGAGCAAGCATAGTTCTGTGGGTTTCTTTTACCTTGTTGATACCTTCATAAGTAACTTCGAGTTTGTCCCACATTTCCTTTTCCGTATCACAACTAGAAATCTTTGCATATTCTTCACCACTTATTGCATTGTGAAGCAGATTCCTTGACTTGTGGTTTATTTGAACAACTTTCAGTTTCTCCTTTGAATATGAGTAGATATCATCAGGGTCAGCGAGCGGTGGAGTGCTAGTAGGCAATCAGTAGTTTCCTTTCGTGATAAGTCTCCATACCTTGATGCCATATGCTTTGGTGAAGATTTCCATGCGGATTTTCTAGTGGGAGAAGTGTTGTCCATTAAAGTAAGGTAGTATTACTTGAGAAGTTCCTACCTAAAATAGAGCTCCAACGATAACATGATTTGCCATGTTCATTTTCTCACAAGTTGTTAAGCAAAAAATGAAAGTGTGAGCCTCGCTCCGATACCAATTGAAAGTACAAGGGGAGGGGGGTGAATTGTGAATAATGAAAATTAATTGTAAATAAGTTGACTTAAAACATTATTAGTCGACTGAATATGGAAATACTGCAGATGGAGAGATTATAGATAGTTGTACAGAAAGTAAATGTAGAAATATAAAGACACCATTTTTATACTTGTTCGAATTCAATGTGAATCCTAATCCAGTCCCATTGGGTTGCAATGATTTCTCTTCAGGTAAATGATTTTCTTTCGAGTACAGATTTGATATTTATCGCACGGTCTTCTATCACTCATTTGTTACAATGCCTCACAGTTGAAATCTCTCTTTCTATCCGTGACTTGTTACACATCAAATCTATCTAGACTACAATGCTTGTTTGCAGTAAATTGAAGAGATTTATTTTGGTTCGATAAAAGTATACTGAGTCTAAGGTTGCACTACGAATTTATACAATATGAGAATGGTTAAGGCTTGTCAACCCAAGGGCTTTGACCCTTGGAAAGAGTTGATTCTTTCCAAGAATAAAGCACAAGTCGTTGCTTCAATTCAGATCCTTTTCCTTTGTAGAGATATGGTTTGATAGAATTCTTCCTTGATCATCGGACCTTCCAGTCTTGACCGCTATCTAGATCTTCGGCTTTCAATAGTCTTCAGTGATGAGGTTATACTTGTCAATCAAGGGAATCGTTGAATCTTTATTCCATTCATGCAGATTTGATTTCCTAGAATCATGGGATTATTCCTTATTTGCTGATGAAGTGTTGATTCTTTCCTTGAACATTGTGAGAGATTACGGCAGCTTCCTTTTTGATGGATTTCCTTCCTTGTTTACCATAGAACCTCCAATAGTTCCGCTTCCTTCTTTGAACACATGCATATGTATATTAATTACATCATTAAAATATGATCTAACTCTCCCCGAAAACTATACAGCGGCGGTGCACTGATAGGAGCTGGTGGTGCACTGTGGGACTGCTGATCAGAATATTGCATGTGAGAACCACGGCCACCTGACACGTCATGAGAAACCTGAAGTGCTGATTGGAAGGGCCTAGGAGGATGGACTCTATCATACGAATCCATACCTCTAGACGAGGCACCACTGAATCTCCCTGAATGACGAGGCCTCCTGTCCGACCCATGACCACTGAAAGTACAAGAGGTGGGGGTGAATTGTCAATTATTTAAACTTAATCGCAAATAAGTCGACTTAAAACTTTATTTGTTGACTTAATATGATAGTGCATCAGACGAGAGTATATAAATAAAAGTATGCTGAAAGTAAATGCTGAAATGTAATGTCACCCATAATTTTATACTAGTTCGGATTCAATGTGAATCCTAATCCACTCCCCTTGGGTTTCAAGGTATTTCTCTTCAGATCAATAGTTCCTTTTGAGTACAGTAGTGATGATAATCGCACAGTCTTCTTTTACTCGTTTGATGCTGTTGATACCCAATTTTTTCTATGTGTTTTTTTACACAAAATACTTTCAAAATAGCATGTAGGATCATATATAATCATCCGGAAAAGGTTTGGTATTTTTATTCATTTTTTCAAGGATTTTAAAATCAATTTATGACCTATTTTGTACTATAAAATCCAATGTTTAGTCTCAAATCCTGTTATTTTGATGAGTAATTTATTTTATTCTCTCATTTATATAAAAATATAATTTATGTATTTTTACAGAATCTTTACAAAGATGTTAGGTATTTCTAGATTAAAATTAAATTATATTGCAATTTTAGCCTATTTTTTGATTTAATACGTATTTCAAGTACAAATGCATTCCTAATATTTTTAATTAATACCTAGATATATTTTATTAACTCAGTAATTTTTATTGAATTTTTATAAGGTTATTACTATTTTATAAAATTAAAATGGGAAAATGGCTATTTAAATTATAGCCCTTTTATTCTTTCAATATTAGCCCGATTGAAGCCCAAATCAACCCCCCAAATTAACCCCCAATTGCCTGACCCAATAAAATTTACCCGACCCAAACCCACCTAAAACCAACCCGCCCAATTCCTCTTTTAATCCCGACCGTTGATCACACAGATCGACATCCCATATTTTACATACCAAAATTAAATTCCAAATAACCCCTAACCCTAATCAGTTTCCAAACCAGCCGCCTTCGAATCCGAAATGCTCTCTACCCCCCGAACCCTAATCATCTCCGGCTCTAATTCACCGGCGTTCATGGTCGTTCAAGCCCTCAAACGCCTATATTCGTCACTCCTCACCTCTCCTGGTCCCTGGGTTCGAAGATTGGAACCCTACCTCAAATTTGATCAGACCAGCGGTCCTCCGATGTGATTACTGCAGCCGTATCCGGCCTTTTTCGGCAAGCCCTGAGGCTATGGGTTCTTTGTCGACTCCGACGAGTCCATTCCAGGCTTTTCTCGATCCTTCGAGACCTTACTCTGAAAACCCAAATTTTCGAGGTTCTTTTCCATTTTCTCTGTATTTATCTTACGATTCTCTATGAATCCTAGTCATTCTCTAAAGATTTTAAAGTACTTTTTCTTCGCCCTTTTATTTTCAAACTTCCGTCTTCTTAAAAACCTAGGGTTTCTATAATTTCCTTGATTTATTTGCTCTATTTGCTTTACTGTGTGTTCTCTTTTAGTACTTACTTTGATTCTGAGTATTTTCTAGCATGGCTCTAAGGCGTTTTGTTTTACTGATTATTTTCTAGGGCTTCGAGTTAATGTGTTCTATGATTTCCCTTTATGTTGTTATGCTTTTGTTCATCTTCATCTATGATATTCCTTATGCTCTGTGTGCAATGGAAATCCTAGTTTTAAGGGGATTTTCCATTTTTTCTCTGTGAAACCGTAGCCGCCTCTAATTCTCTCTTGTGTGTTTCTACTACATGTTATTCTACTACTTCCAGTTTTTGTATGTTCAAAACTATGCATCTTTTTATATTGTCACATTTCCCCTTTTATGAGCAACCCTAATTTGGGAAAATTGATTTTGTACAGTTTAATTGATTCTCTAATTGAGACCTGTTTTTTGACTAAGTTCAAACAAGCTAGTATCTAATCCCTTGATTTTCTAGGTAATGGACCTGCCTAATGTGTTTACCCGTGTGTTTTTCAAAACTTCTTACATGTATTTGCCCTATATTCTGTTTGTGATTGATACTGATTGATATTTTCTTGCCTTATTGCTGCATCTTTTCAAACTATAAAAGGCCCTCACCTTTTCTCACTGAAACACACATTGATACATGACTACTCTCTAGTTTCACTCACTGAAAACTCTCTTCTATATTCTTCTCGGTTACTTCTTTTCTTGCTAACAGTTAGCCGGCCGAAAGCCAAGGCTAACTATAAGGATCCATACTTGCTTTGTTATTCAAGTTTGTAACTGGTAGGCTCCTAATTTCTCATTATCAACCTCCAAACTATTTGTTTACTTAAGCCGTTCCCTTTCCCTGTTTATGATAAGTTGAGTTATACATGCTTAATCCTTTTCCCTTTCCTGGTCTATTTATGTTAAGTATTTTAATATGTTTAACCCTCTTTCCATTTCCCCTCTGGTCTGTTTATGTTAAGCATTTAAATTTAAGCTTAGCATGTCTAATCCCATTCATTTATTCCCTTGTCTGTGTATTGGTCATTACCATGCTTTAATTTCATGTACACCCCTTTCCCCTGAATCCCTTTAATTGAATCTTGTTCTTTCAAGTATTCTTATGTGATTCCCCCTTCCCTTGATCCCTGTTTTCATATGAGTATGGTTTGGATATATGTTGGCACCTCATTGCCACTCCTCGTTCAGAACTAAGGTTGTTATCAGCCTATACTCAAAGTAATACCATTCCTCATCCCCTATATTATGTGTTTGAGCCTTCACAAAGGCTTGTTGGTGTCCTAATCACCATACAGGACTTAGTCTGACTTGTTTGCAAGTCTACTCTTGCTTGTTGAACCATGCAAGAGGTTAGGGGTGTGCCAGTCTCGCTTCATGGTTAGGTATGACCACCTCTCGTACTGGTTTTCCTCTAATTCCTCACTTTTACACGTATTCTTAGTTCTTTAAGTCCTACCCCCCTTTGGTAAGCCATGCTTAGGGACCCTTGAGTCTCCTCTGAACTTGGATGCTTTGGGGCTGGTAATTTCACACTTCGCACTAATCTAATTGCTTGGGGTGTAAGCATTGCCTGGGTTTCCTGGAAAGCCTTTGGAACTTTGAAACACTCTAAAGAGAAAGCCTCGGATTTGGAAGCCCGGATTTGGTAAAAGGCATATGTTGGACATTAAAGTTTCTTTGCGCTTCTTCGGGCATGTTGTAGTATTGATGTATTTACCTATTTCCTTTAAAAAATTTCTGTCCTGATTTTTGTGAGTAATTTGTATAAAAGAACTTAGGGAAATAGTAAAAGGTGATACGTGAGGGGCTATACTTTAGTGCATCAATTTAATGGTAGAAATCATGCCTATAGGTTTACTTTATCATATAGATACCATGTGTATATATTTTCCATGCTGCATTTCACTTAGATTTCTGCCTATAAGGTTTCAATACTGCATCTCATATTGATACATGCCTATAGGTGTACTTTATCGCAATCTCATATAGATACCATGTTTATAGGGCTTACACAATCGCATCTCATATAGAAACAATGCCTATAGGTTTCAATGTCATATCTCATATAGAAACCATGCCTATAAGCTTTCAACATTGCATCTCGTATAGAAAGAATGCCTATAGGATCCCAATGTTGTATCTCGCATGGCAAAACATACCTCTAGGAATTGTATAAAATGCTAGGCAAACAGTAGGTCGTCAAAAACGTGTAAAAGCAGTAATACAAAATCAATATCACTCCTGTAAGGTTCAAACTCGCTTAATGGGCTCACAACATTTCAGTATATTTCTTCCTAAATCTGTCCATTTTAAAAATCGGGCCAGGTCTGCCCTTTTACACTACTCTTCTAAGTCTGCAATTTTGAATTACTTTGCCTGCCTAAGTTTATACCTTAAGGTTCTTTTGAAAATTTTCTTCTTGCATCCTTTACTCAAGAAGTTCGGCTAAATTGTAAGCCATTTCTGAATTTTTTCTGCAAAACTTTAATTTTCTCTTTAACAGACCTATGTCTAAAACCAATGCTTTCTCTAAAGACTACTGGTATTAAACCATGTCCACTCATAACAACGGGCCCGAGGGCACAAAGCAGATTTTCTATCCAACTTCTATGTATTAAACTAATCTATCCGCTCTTCTAACCTCTTTTAAAAGACCAAATCGGTATTTGAAGTCATGCTAAACTAGTTGTTGTTATGTTATGGGGTTTTGTCTGAGCCTTTGATTGTCTTATTTGCATACCTCTTATGTGCTATTTGTTTTGTTTGTCAATCTAATATTTTTACCTTTGAAAACTCCATATATATCCTCTCTCTCTCTTTCTCCCCTCTTAGGATTAGAAGTCCTAATACACCGGGACTAACAGGTTGGGACGAGTATTAGCATGCAATAAGTAAACGATACAAACACATTTCAATACCTTAACGAGGAGGGAAGGGTAGAATATGGAGATGATGACTGGTACACTAATTCCATACGCGACCCCTCTTTGAGGAGCGTGAGCGGGGAATTGTACCGATGTGATCCATATTATAATCAAACCTAGGACCCCCTTTTCCTTCCTTTCTTTATTTAAACGTTTTTCTAAAGTTATTCTTTCTTTTCAAATCCATTCTCTCTTCTATTTTATTTAACTTATGCCTTTCCCTTTTCAAAATTCCTAAGTTGTCCAAAATGTTTATATAAATGGATCTTATCTGTCTATTTGCTTAATCTCTTCATAATTCACATTAGCACGGCCGGGAACCACACTAGTAGATCTTGAGGGGTGCCTAACACTTTCCGCTCGAGATAATCTCAAGCCCTTACCCGAACTCTGGTTTCCTTTCAAAATACTCCTCTTATCTTTAAAAGTGTCCTAATGCACTATAATCATTAGGTGGCGACTTTTCAAAATCCATAACCCAAATCCCAAATGGGAATGAGAGTTGTTTTTCCCATAATGTCGTAAAACCCGATTTCGCTTTTGAAAAAGGGGGCGTCGACAGCATGGCGACTCTGCTGGGGAATTTTGTTCAAGCTTTTACCATCACGTATTTTGTGACTTTATTGCTTTCTTTATTACCTTTACTTATTGCTTTAATCGTTTCTTCATAATTACTAACTTGTTTCTTCATGTCTTCTTTTTTTCAACTGTTTATTGCTTTACTGCCCTTATTTTATTTAAATTCCATTTTAAATTTCGAGCATCTATTGTAATCATTATCTTATGAACGTGAAAATACATGTACTTATTTCATTGTTGTAATTGCATCCTTCAATATCATTTTCCACTCATGCCAAACAAATACTATAGCAACGCTTATAATAAGTGGTTGCGCTCTTCGAATATTTATAAACCCCTTAAATATGGCAAAGGCATATTTGCGGTAAAACCAATCGATCAACGATTTAGTCGACGGTTCCGTGCCTTTCCCTCTTGAGTTGTCCGCTGAAGGGTACCTTGTCTAGCACTTCAAAAGTAGAAACCTTACTCTGTTTAACAGTTCATGCATCATGGTCATACTTAGCCGAGTCAGTTATGTTATCCGCATAATGATTCATTAGGATAGCCTAAACCAAAAGTCCATCGGGTTTCCTCGAAACCCAAACGGACATTCACGTTATGTGCATTGATTTGGAGAACTAAATACATTTTGCTAATTATTGATTTAAATAGTCGAGTCCAGTGGGGTTAAGGTCCTAACACTCTATTTTGCAGGAAATGAGGCACGAGGTTCCCAGATTTGGTATGGTATCAAACATTCACCCAAAGTTACTAAGCTAGTGGGAGGATCTGCATGGTAGTGATCGAGTTCTTGTCCACAAGCACTTAGGAAATCTTCCTTACTCCTGGAAATTAGGACAGATAGCAAGATTGTGGAAGCTGCTACTTTGTTTTGGGATAGTGAACAGTCTGTCATCCACTTTGGAGGTATTGAAATAACACCGATGTTGGAAGAAATTGGGGGTCTAGCCGGAATTCCTTGGGATAGCCCGGGGCAGATTATGCCAGAAAATAGCAAAGGTAAAGGGTTCTTGAAAATTATAGGGCTAAAAAAGAATCCTAATCTGACCAGTTTGAAGGACTCCTACATATCCTTCGACTTCATGTATGAAAGGTTCGGACATAGCAAATCCTACCGCACTCACATGGACGAGTTCACCCTCACCTCTTTGGGGCACATACATAAGAGAGCCTTTGTATTCATGTTCTGTTTCCTGGGCATGATAGTCTTTCCAATGAAGAAGGATAGAATCCGTATGAGACTAGCCATGGTAATCAAAGCCGTAATGGAGGGTATCGACGGGCAGACATTCAGCATAGAACCCATGATCCTCGCCGAACTGTACCGAGCCTTAGAGAGATTTCAACAAGGGGCACCACACTTTTAAGGGTGCAATTTGCTACTACAACTACAACTCTAGATCTTTGAACATTTTCAGAAGGGATATTATAGACAGGAGATCGTACGTCGATACTGGTATGACCATATCGCTTTCCATCATCCAAAGCGAATGCACTTCATGCCAAATATTTTCGCTTGCCCGGAAGACGCCAGTGGATGGGTAGATTTGTTGTAAAATCTGAAAGAAGAGAAGGTACAATGGATGTACGAGTGGTTTCCAACTGGGGAGTTTATCATTCAGTCTAGGGATGTGCCATTCCTTGTACTCATCGGCCTAAGAGGAACTTACCCTTATGTCCCTCTCCGTGTCATGAGGCAAGCGGGAAGAAAGCAGATTATACCAAGGGTAGAAAAGATGAGTCATTACAGGGCTGACTTCCAAGATGACGATAGCCCACACATGTGTCGGGCTCAGCATATGTGGCATTCCAAACTCACTTTGGAAAAGTAATCTACGGAACTAGACATGTATCAGGCGGGGCATGCGCCGTTTTATCCGGGATGGCTAGAAACGATCATATTGGCTTGGGAAAAACAGGTTTCGTCCGTGGTCACAGGGTTATTGATGAGAATACTGTAGCAAAAGTCAAGTAAAATCAGATACGCAAACGTATGCGAGAGTGTGGAAGTGAACATCGGGAAATACTAGAGGCCCAAGAGAAGATAATCAATGAGTGGAAGGACATGGATGTCTGCGCAAGCAACCGTCTAGGGTACTTGGAACGGGGTCTAGTGGAGCTGGAAGGCAAGTTTCTGAAAAGGATCAACGACTGTCAGGAAGC
The DNA here is from genome assembly GCA_034376525.1 of Nicotiana benthamiana. Lineage (NCBI taxonomy): Eukaryota > Viridiplantae > Streptophyta > Magnoliopsida > Solanales > Solanaceae > Nicotiana > Nicotiana benthamiana. The sequence goes on along the minus strand of CM067334.1, from coordinate 67,007,797 downwards.
CGAAGGTAACGAAGGTGGGAACTTGGCTCGGGATTACTTGTTGCTGGGACTGCGCGAGTTGATGAAACTGTACGAGGGAGGCAAAGATACCAAATCTGCGGAAGGTCCTTCTGGGACCAAGTAGTTAAGATTTTTACCGCTTTCTTGATGTAATAAGGCCACTGGACATTAGTGACAATTACTCTTTATTTCAGTTTATTTTGACTCGTTCTATATTCTATGGATAAAATGAAGCACTTGGTGTTATAAGTTCTCCAAATCATATCTGTCGCTAGGCATGCCTCAAGCACAATGAGGAACCCAAATAGGAAACAACTTATATTCTTGCAACAACGTGTTTAAATACCGCAATGTGCTCTTTCTCAGAATCCGCACTATCTTTTTACCTTTTTGTTTTTCTTTTATTTTTATTCCCCCCCCCCCCAAAGGTTAGTTCGTGCATTCTGGCACCATCAGCATACTCAACAGATCTAAGGGTCCTCCTCATCCTCCTCTTTCGAGTCCCCTTAGAAACAGGAACAAAGGAAAGATGCGAGATAATGAAGCAAGAAAGGAAATTGGAGGAACTTCCCAGGGTACCCCGATCAACAAAGAAACTGCTGCTCATTTGGAGCAAACTTTGCTAAGGTTTCGAGAGGAACTAGACCAGGTCTGTAGTTTGGATAGTTTTTCCATATCCCTTGCTGCTGCAGACGTCAACAATCAGGTCCATGCACCTCCGCGGAAGACCCCAACCCAAGCTCGCAACAATGCTCCACCGCTCATCCCTGAGCCCCAAAATGCTCCAAACCACCAAGATACCCCTATCTTGTGGATACTATGCCATACTATATGCAGCCCATATCAGATATGTCAGAATTAGACTCACTCATTCAGAACTTGGCTGCTGACTAGAGAAACTCACTAGCAGAATTCAAGGCGTGGAAGGTAATAAGGGTGTAGAGGGTCTAAATTATCAAAACCTTTGTGTTCAACCTGATGTCAAACTCTCAGAGGGGTACAAACCTCCTAAGTTTCGAAATGTTCGACGGTACGAGGGATCCCAGGGTTGACCTCAGAATGTTACTCCCATCCCAGCCATAACCCTAGAAAATCCTTCCCAATGGATCAAGCCAAATAAAACCTTTGCATACCATTCGGGGAAGAAGGGCCATACCATCAACGAGTGCCGCTCGTTGAGAGACAAAATTCAAACCTTAATTGAAAACAAGGTCATTGTAGCTAAGGCGCCTGCTCCCAATGTTCGCAACAACCCGCTACCGGACCATAAGGGTGGAGGCACCCACATGATTGAGATTGAGGACCAGTGGGATCCCAAAGGATCAATTAGTTTAATAGCTGAAGGAGATGAGCCCAAGAAGCCGGCGATCACTCTTAATCCTATTGATCGGTTTTGTTATTATTATGAAAATGAAAAATTCCAAAAATGTTTTCTTGTTTTTTACCTTTTATCTGCAAGAACTACGCACGGTATGATTCATGTGGGATCATGATACGTAGGCAATCTCCATAATATTCGACCACAACCAAAAAAAGGAAAAACATTGATTAAAGAAATATCTAAAAAATAGAAAAGATGTTGTTAATAATGAGGACCGACTCAATCCATTCTAACATGTTTTGTTTCGAATTGTGAAGAAAGTTGACGTGGTTGGTTGTGGTAAGCTGGAAATACAAGATATGAGGAAAACTGATAACTGATATTGAAGCTATCACGAGTGCTCAAGAGAATCAGGATCAGACGGTTCGACAAGAGTCTACTGTGGTAGAGGAAAATAGAACACTGAAACAACAAATGACCAAAATGCGTCAAGCCATGGCCAATGGCCTAGGACAGCCTTGTCACGAGTCACGATTTGCTACACAGCAAGAACAGTACCACTCGTACTCTTTTGAGCTTTCTGCAAACATCGAGAAGCCTGCCCGAAAGAGAGTACATGAAGAAATATCCCAAAGAGTGAAAAGATTATAACAACAGCTGAAAAACACGCAAGCAATGGCAGGTCAAAATAGTGTTGCCTTCAGAGATCTATGCATATTCCCCAATGTCCACTTACCGCCTGGTTTCAAGGTTCCCAAATTTGAAAAGTACAATGGACATGGAGACCCCAAAGCCCACCTGAAAAGGTAGTGCAACCAATTGAGAGGTGTGGGAAGAAATGAAGAATTGCTTATAGCTTATATTGGGGATAGCCTCTCGGGAGTAGTATCCGAATGGTTTTTGGATCAAGACACATCTTGCTGGTACGTATGGGACGACATGGCACGGGCCTTTGTCAAACAGTTTTAATACAACATCGACATCGCCCCAAACCGCATTTCCTTTTCTAACTTGAAAAAGAAACCAACTGAAAGTTTCAGGAAATATGCCATCAAATGGAGAGAGTGGGCAGCTAGAGCTAAGCCACCCATGGATGACCATGAGTTAATCACTGTCTTTCTATAGGCTCAAGAGCCAGATTATTTTCAATACATGACGTCCACAGTGGGTAAATCCTTCCCGGAAGCAATCAAAATGGGAGAAATGGTGGAGAATGGTCTTAAAATGGGCAAAATTATAAGTCACACTGCTCTCAAAATGAATCTGGTAACATGAATGAGAGGGATAAAGAAATCATGATGATATTAGGGTCGAGAAGAGGTCCTAGGAGAACATCTCGAATGTATGTGCAGCCTCATCAGGTTTTCCATGACCCCCCTAAGCATTGCTATCCACATCCAAACCCCCCATACTATGCTGACCCTTCCCTATATGTTGCCCAGCCATCAAATCACCCAAGAAAGCGAGCACGAGTATCACAAAATCTCCACCCACCTCTGCAAAATTTTCAAGTACCTTATAACCCACATCCAAGCCAGTGGTATAGAAGGGAACAAAAGATGAAAGACAGTTTTACACCAATAGGAGAGTCCTATTCAAGCTTATTTGAAAAGTTAAAGCAACACGACATGATTGCACCCATTCCTCCAAATCAGGTGGACCGACGTGCAAGAAGCTTTGACTCAACTAAAAGGTGTGAATACCACTCCATTGCTCTGGGGCACGATGGGAAAAATTGTCGGGATTTGAAAAGGGAAATTGAAAGAATGGTTCAAGAAGGGGTAATTGCGATTAATGACAGTGACAAGGAGCATGCGAATCCTCTTGGGAACTTGTTGCATGAAGTTGATGATCTGGAAGTTGGTAGTGGTCTAGGAAATACTTATGCATAACTCAGTGGCTAAGATGCCGAGCTTGGTAAGACACTTAATCTCTTGGCTAGCTGGAAGGAAGATTTGGTGGTTTATTTTGTCGTCATTTCTGTTGTCTGGGTTGTTTTTAGGGTTATAATCCGGATAGTCTTGTGGTCAAACCATCTTATCCTTTCATTTTGTCTAGCTTGTTTAGTTGTAGTGGTATGTCTATTGTTTTCCAGGTTTGATTTAGGGTTGTACCCCAGTTTGTTTTGCTTATTTTGTTATGCGAACCGTTTCACCGTTTGTCTAATGCAAATTCCGATCTTTTGTTGCCTTCAATCATCTTCTTTAGTTCTTCTTTATCATTTTGTTTTATCTTTTGTTTCGTGCTGATATTTAAAAGTTAGTTTAGTCAGGAATCAATGAAATCATTTTTGAAATTAAGAACAGATGTGGACATTTTGAGATTATTTGAAGCCCGAGTCAAGTTGACAAGGGGTTGGTCGTGGTAATAAGAGTAAGAGTGTGGCCCAATGGTAGATTTTATCAGATAGATGTAGAAAGAAAATGTTGGAAATGGCCGTTAATTCCGATGCAGTCAAGAGATACTGTGTATGGTTTCTGTATTTTGATTGTACCTGGCATATTTTGAGGGTTGAAATGACAAAGGCATTTTGTTCTGCTATCCAAATACTTTTTTCCATTGTTACCCCTTTTGGAGCTATTTTTATTTTCTTTCATACCCCTCTTTCGGAATCAACGGCACAATCAAAGAAACGCAAGTGCCGGAGATAAGCAAATAGAAAAAGAATGAAAAGAAAATTAAGGAAATGAAAAAGAAAAAAAGATGAAGAGAAAAGGAGAAATAAAGAAAAGAAGCAAAAAAAAGAAAAGAAAGAAGGAGAATAAAAAAAAAGAAAAAAAAGAAAAGAAAGGAAAAAGCAAGAAAAACAGAAAGAAAATAAGAGCTAGAAATTTACAACAACGTAGTCTCTATGACGTGAACTACGTTTGACTAGATCCCAAAAGGATACGTAGGCAGCCTCCCTGAGGTTCAGTCATATCAAAATAAAACTCCAAAAGGTCCCCAAGCAAGAAACTAGGGCAGCAATTGTGATTGTTGAAAGAAATCGGATTCCGAAAGTTGTAGTTTTAACCCCATATTGAATTGTTTTGAGCCTTTTATACCCTTTCTTTCTAACCCATCCAAAAGCCTATATTACGGTCCAAAGGAAGACCTTCTGATCAGTCTTTGAGAAATGCCAAGTCAATTAGGTAAGGTAAATCATGTCAGGGACTCCCGTCCAAGCATGAAAAATAGAGAGCCGGATTGATGAAAACCCTCATGGGTATCGCAATGCAATGAAAGCTGAGATAAATAAAATGAGAGAGTCTTATTGGTGAAAACCTTCATAGGCACATTGAGGCGACAGTAACTTGAGAGAAAAAAAACAAATGGGAGAGGTTTGATGGTGAAAACCCTTTGGGCACTACAAGCCGAATAATGAATGTAAATTAGATTGGATAAGCGGAGCACCAAAGCCAAGTTTCACGGCAAAAGGTACAACAAGAGCTGAACATCCGGTTTGATTGGCAAAATATCTACAGGTGCATTTCATGGTCATTAGAGTTGGTATCCACATTTGATAGGTTTCTAGTTCGTAAAGACTTCTTTAGGAATCATCTCTTTACCGTGTCCTTTACTTCGTTCCTCTATTTTCTTACTTCCTCTTTCTGAGTCCATCGGTTATAACAAGTGAGAAATGACGTCAAAATTTACCACCAGCTTTCCAATTGTACAAATAGGGTCTGGATAGCATATCAAAGTTTCACAAGTCAAGAAAACAACAAGAGCACCGGGCTGGTAATAAACAACATGCTTTGGGGATCCTGGTGAAGCACAAAGGTCAGGAAACTGCTAGTTCATGAGCGATGTAACAAATAGAATATATAGGGTTTGAATGCAGAAAAGATATATTTGGTGACACGATGATCAAGAAAGTGGTTAATCAGTGAATACGCAAAGCATGGAAAGGGGAAAAGGAAAGCCATACCAGCAGGAGTAGCACAACCAACCACCGCACTTTAAACTGACAGAATTTTCTTTGACTTGAAACAGGGTCATGGAAATGTTATGCTACAGGAAGGTTATCAAACTGGGGCAGAAAATTTTCTGTCATGCTAAATTTTTTTTTGAAGTAGGGTATTCATCTGAAGAATATGAAGGTCAAATACAAATCTATTAATAGAAGAAGAGGGAAGTAGTGTTCATGAAAGAAATACCAGTTTTAAGGAAAGTAATTTTCGGAGGATTGGAACACCAAGTTGTTAGGGAAGCGGTTTTTGAAGGAGGACAACACCAGTTTTTTGGAAAGCAGTTCCGAAGGAGGGTAATTAGAGTTAGAAGGTAGATAAAACAAGTTTTGGAGAAAATGGTTGAGATAAAATCCTAGTCTGATGAAATTTTCAGCTAAGATAGATAAATCTTAGTGTGATGAATCTTTCACCTAAGATGAAGGAAGAAAATCTTAGTCCGATGAATTTTTCACCTAAGATAAAAATCTTAGTCTGATAAATCTTTCACCTAAGATAAAGGCAGAAGTTGGGAAAAAGAAAAGAAGGCACAATTTGGGAAGAAAGGCAGAAGTTGGAAAAAGAAAGAAAGGCATAATTCAGGAGAAAGAAATGAAGGTACAATTTGAAAAAGAAGGAAAGGAATGTTTGAATTCGAAATTTCGACCTAGTCTGATGAATTATTTCTCCTGAGATCACATAAAAATGAACCTAGTCTAATGAATTGTCTCCTAGGGTCAAAATCTTAGTCTGTTGAATAAGATGAAAATCTTAGCCTGATGAACTTTTCACCTAAGATCAAAGTTATAAAAATCTTAGTCTGTTGAATCTTTCTCCTAAGATAAAAATCTTAGTCTGATGAACTTTTCACCTAAGATCAAAGTTAGAAAATCTTAGTCTGTTGAAAATCTTAGTCTGATGAACTTTTCACCCAAGATCAAAGTTAGAAAAGTCTTAGTCTGTTTAATCTTTCGCCTAAGATGAAAATCGTAGTCTGATGAATTTTTCACCTAAAATAAATTTCATATTTTAAATACTTTTCAGTCTTTAAATTTGTATAGTTACATTTCAGTCTTATCACAATTCAAGTTTTAGTTTTCAATTTTTGATAACAAGCACTCAGTTTTCCAGACTGGGGCAGAAAGTTTTCTTTGTTTTGTCTATTTTTGTTAAGTCAGGAGTCAATTTTATTCAAGTTCAGCAATTTGGAGTGAAGGAACAACATCTCCGTGCACGATTTGAAGTAACAACAAATGAGTTTCACCAAAGAGAATACAAGACAACAAGAAAACAAGGAAATACAAGGACAAGTTTTTGTAATTCGTAGTTCATAGCTTAGGCTAGCTTCTTTAATTCTTGATTGGTGTAATAAGGAGGGTTAGCGAGCAGTAGTAGCAGCAGCAAGCGCGGTAACAGCGCAACTCATGGTAGTCCCAGCTACCCGACACTCCCGAACTACACTGACCTGATTTCTGTTTAGCCCAGGATATGTAGGAAACCTCTGAAGCAGGGTGCAGTCAAACTTTTCAAAAATGCATTACACGGAAATAAGGCTGTATTTTTCGCGGTTCCGAACCGGAACCGGACCGAAATCGCGGCCCTGGCGGTTCTGCCGATTCCGGCGGTCCGGTTCCGGCGGTTCCGGTTCTGGTGGTTCCCGGGAATCGTGGCGGGGCGGTTCTACCCATTGGAACCGCCAGAACCGGAACCGGACCGGTTCTGGCGGTTCCAAACGGTTCCGGCGGTTCTGTAACGGTAAATTTTAAAAAATATTAAAATAATTTCCAAACTGCTTTTTTCAAAAGTAGCCGTTTGAAAGTTTAAAAAATAGCCATTTGGCCCCCAAACTTTAGTTTAACCCCAAACTTTATATAACTACACTATTTCCCATTTCTCAACTATAAATACCCCCTCATTCTTTCATTTTTATTCACCAATTCATCAATATCTCTCAATCTCTCTCAAGCTCTCTTTCAATCTTTCTAGTGCAAGTGCTTAATTTATTGTTGCAAATTCGTGAAACATTGTGAAGTGGTTGAATTTAAGTTTTCAAGTGTTCGATTTCAATGATTTTTAATTTTCAAGAAGTTGTTCGTCAATCCGGTAAACTCGTTTCAACTCTTACGTGCTAAGAATATTTTTGTGTGTTGTCATTTTGCTTAATTATAATTATTATGGCATTTTCGTTGAAAAATATGTTCGGTAAAGAAAAATCTAAAACCGGTGAAAGTAGTCGCCAAAATACTACCCCTCCCCCAACTCCCCGACCTAGAAAAGATAAGCAAGTTCAAAGGAGTATCCAACCTAGAAATCCTAATGAACCCTTCGGAATCCTTGATAGTGATCACTCGTGTTTTCAATTTAGCGATATTGATTTTCTACATGATGTAGCAGTTGGTGATAGAATAGACGATGATATTATGAATGCTCTTTATCCTAATGCACCTATCTTAGAGGGAAATGAGGATGATGATGAAACCCAAGCTCCAGTAGATTTAGATGATACACCTACTTGTCCTGCTCATAACTTAGGTAATGAACCGGAACACCCACCCGTACAAACTCCCACTTTTAATAGACAACCTCCTAAACGTTCAGAAACATCACTAGTTTGGCAATTTTTTATTCAACTAAGAGAACAAAATAAGGCTAAGTGTAAATCTTGTGGGAAATTACTTGTGCATAGGTATACTGGAGATCGTAGTGGCACGGGTAGTTTAGTTAAGCATATAAGATTACACCCTAGCGATAAGGCTAGATTTTTGCAATTGAAAGCGCAACAAGAGGGGAGGACAAGTCCTGATACTACAGTTAACCCGTACTGGTTCAAATCTAGTTCAACCAGGAATAAACACAGTCACCGGAGATATATTATAGTACGATCCAAATAAGGATCGTGAAGAATTAGATAAAATGATTACTGTTATGTGTTTGCCTTATTCTTTTGCTTCTAATCCTGCATGGATTCATTATATTAGAAGAGTATTTAATCCTACGTATAAAGGTTGGCCTCGCGCCACAGTTAAGGCCGATATTTATAAATACAAGCATGAATATGAACAATACTTGCGCTATTTATTTACCCATATAACTAATCGTATGTCTATTACAACTGATATTGGTAGAAGTAATAATGATTGTAATTATCTAACCGTAACCAGTCATTGGATAGACGAAGACTGGACAATGCAAAAACGCATTATTGCATATAGGATAATTAATTCACGGCACATGGGTAGGTTTATTGCTAACACTGTTTCATATGTATGTAGATATTTTTGTTTTAGTGATAAAATAATGTCAATTTCCATGGATAACGCTTCTAGCAACACTAGTGCAATAGGTATGCTAACTAGAACACTTAATCCTGCTTTTACTAATATTTTCCATATTAGATGTATTTGTCATATTTATCATTTAATTGTTGGTGATTGTATGAGAATATTAAACATAGAAATTGAAAAGGTTAAAATGGCTTTTAACTGGCTATTTTATTCAAACAGTAGAAGTAGACTTAGAGAATATTTTAAAAAGTGTGACGAATATGGCTTTAGAGGAAGAAAGGTTCCTAAACCTTGCCCGACTAGGTGGAACTACATGTACAAAAGATTAGTAGTAGCGTACGAATATAGAAACCCAATTAACGCTACGTATAATTCTCGGGATTGTGGGGAGGAAGATAATGACATGCTAACCACACAAGATTGGACTAACGTTAAAATTCTTTTAGATTTTTTAGAACATTTTCATGTGGCTTCAAATGCTTTATCTGGCCAATATTATCCAACTACTTCTAACTGTTTAGTTTATATTGCCGCACTTGCTAATTTGTTTGTTGATTTTAACGAGGGAGGGGAAATTTATGAAATTGCAATAACTGAAATGAAAAAGAAGTTTAAAAAATATTTTTTTCCAATCCCTCCTATATTTGGTGTGTCTGCTATGTTAAATCCTACTATGAAATTAGGAGGTCCTCACTTTTGGTATTCTTCTATTTATCAAGCTTTAGATCTTTCAGAAGTAGAAATGGCTACACTAGGCCTAATATTCCAACCCCTACTTCGTCTACATCACAGGCGTCTAAAAGAGCTGCTGGCTTAACAGCTCTTAAATCGTGGACGGAGTTCAGGGGTACTCAAGGGGAAAATTTAGATGGAAATTCCCATCTAAATGAGCTTCAAGTTTATTTGTCGCAGGGACTAGAGAATGAGAATCCAGACGGCTCTTTCGACCTTTTGGATTGGTGGAAGACAAGGGAAAAGCATTTTTCCGTTCTTGCAAGGATGGCTCGGGATGTTCTGTCGATTCAAGCGTCAACTATTGCATCAGAGAGCGCTTTTAGTCAAGCAAGACTACAAATAGGTGATCACAAAGCGTCGATACGGGACAACTTGGAAAAATCAGTGCTTTTTCGAGATTGGATCCGCGCAGAAAGAAGGAACTTTGGGCTAGCTGAATCACAACCAAAAATAGATGAGTGCTATGAAGAAATGCTAGCAGAACTTGCTCAGGAAACATCTTCACCCGGAAGTGGTGATGAACAAGCTTCATTTCCACCACCGCCAACACAACCACCTCCAAACCTTAAAGGTTTTATGAGATCTGTTAGAAATAGTACATAAATTATGATGTAACTTGTACATTGGCATGTCTTCTTTTAGTTTTTTTTCCTTTTAATGGTGGTATTAGTACCATGTTGTGCTCATTCCATTGGGGGAAGGAAGACTAAGAAAGATATGCCATTTTGGTCAATAAATATGCTCTTTATCATATCCTTGAATATCTTTTGTCTCAATATTTCTTTATCAATATATACTACTTATATACAATTTATACTAATTACTAACTACAACACAATATACACTACTTATATACAATATATACTACTTACATACAATATATACTACTTATATACAAAATATACACTACTTATACACAATATATACTAATTACCAAACACAATATACTATACTAATAACATAGTACACCATATAAAATATATTCTACAATATACTAATGACTACTATACAAGATATTGATTTAAAAAAAAAAAATCGGAACCGCCGGAGCCGCCGGAACCGGAACCGCCAGAACCGGAACCGGATGGTACCCGGAACCGTATGGTAGCGGTTCCGGCTCCGGAACCACCAGAACCGGAACCGCCAGAACCGGAACCGCTAGAATCGGAACCGCAGACCCAAATAGACCCAGAACCGGAACCAAATACAACCTTACACGAAATTTTCAAACGGGCAAATATCCCTCATATTTGCTCACTTGTCTTTGCACGAAAACTCTTTGTGTTTTCGAGCAAAGAGGAGCAGCTGTGAGCACGTGATTTTTGTCCTATATATGAATAATTCCCAAAATTCAAACGACATAATTTTATTTTTTTTACAATTTTTTGTGCATTTTTTGTGTCAGTTTCTGATAATTATTTACATTTTATTTATGCATTTTAATTCATATAAAAAAAATGCAAAATATGCATTTCCATTTAGGATTTAATTTCATATTTTAATATTAATTAGGGTCAAATTGTCTTAGAACAATACATGAAAATCACAAAAAATAGCTCACTTTTGCATTTTAATTATTTAAATTGTGAAATTATCGCGAAATAGGTTTTAAATAATTTTAGAATTTAATTAGTTTATCTTTGGAATATTAGGACTCTATTTAATTTTGTGCACATTTACAAAATTAGGAAAAAAAAAAAAACAAAATGAAAAAAGGAGAAGAAAAGCAATTTAAATAAAAAGGGAACAACTGAAAATGGGGCAATTAAACAAATTACGCCGTTTTTGCATGACTTCTGCTGAGCCCAAATGAAAAATCAAATGAACCTATCCCACGCCCAGGCCCAATTCCTCCGACCCGGTCCGGTCCCAAGAGACGCCAAACGATGTCATTTTCGTCCTAGATCGTGGCCATTGATTTTTGATCTAACAGACGAGATCGTCCTAGGATGTTTTATATATATATGTCGAATTAACACCCCCCACCCCTCAGTCGTCTCTCACCCCATGTCTCTGAGAGACCAACAACGAACTCTAATCCCGCCGCCACCAAACCCCACCGCACTAGGGTGGCGACCCACCTCCAATCACCACCAAAATTACACCCTTCATCTTCCTCACTCTCCTCTTCCCATCCATGGCAAAGATTTCTTTCGAATCAAACCCTAGCTGTTCGAATATGTGGTCGAAAGTTTTGCCCAATACACAGAAGTGTCCAAACAAGCTGAGTTTGTTACCATACAGTCTCATCGTCCTCTTATTCATAAATCCAGAGTCAGTTTCCGTCAAATGTCACCGGGTTGAAACAGAATTCAAATCTAGGGTTATACGGGTTCAATTGGGTTTTGGAAAGTTTTGTCGATCGAGTGCCTTTTCTAGTAAGTTTTCTTCAATTTTTGGACTTAATTTTAGTTAGTATAGTTTAATTTCTTCCTTCTCATTCTTTTCCCGTCATTTGGCCCAATTCTGTGTGGTTTTTTTTAACTAAGTTAATGACATGCTTGATTGGTTGTTTATTTTATTAGGATAGTTTAATGTCGCGTCCAATTCGTTTACTCGTCTCTTTAATCCATTAATCCTGCCTATGTGTTAGTTTGTTTTTTAATTCATACTTTGTTTTGTTTTAGTTAAATCATAGCCTTAGTTTTAGAATCGTCACGATTAATCAGTTTGGGTCATAAATGTTCTATCTGTATTTGTTAGTTTAAGTTAATTTCTTCCACTGTGTTGATTCTGATTGCTTAATTGATATTGGGTTGTTGGTCAAGTTGATTGTTCTTGGTTATGTTCATATGAAAATTTGATTTGGGACTAATTTCAGTAATATTAGTCGTTTGTTCAATATCTATGTTATTAGAGATTTTGTTTAGGATAATTGTTTGGGTATAGATGATTAGTGCATTTAGTTAGCTGTGGTTATGTTTTTAATTAGGATAAAAGAGGATTGAATTCATGTGGAACTAGGATAGTAATTTCAGGTTTAAGTCAAGGGTAGTTTAGGCATGGAAAAGAGTAGTTTTATTAAGAATAGTAATTTCAAAATCAGGATAGGTGTAGTATAGGCATTGTATAGCTAAAAGAACCTTCCAAGACATTCCAAACAGGGAGATAGTGTAAGTTTTAATAATTTTAGTAGTAGTTACTTGGGAAACAAGTTAGAAATAGGAGGGTTAAAATGAAGAAATATATGAACTTATAGTGTAAATGGAAGATTTGAGGGCTGCCCTCTTTTGGCTTATAAAAGGACATCCATATACCTTGAAACACAAGTTAGGAAGCCCAAAATTCTCCTCCAAAACTCCATCTCCAAATTCAGATCTAGAATTAAAAATTCAAATCCAAAAAAAAAAAAAAAACAAAAACAATGAAAAATCTGATAAAACCAAAAAAAGTGATTGTTCCATTAAAATTGGAGTTTAATTTCAAGTTTGGCTTTCATTTCCTAGTTCATAATCTGATATTGGAGGTTAAGAGATATACGAATTGATTTCAAGTGAAGGTTTGGGTCCAACTAAGCTGGTTTTTCTTCCAGTTCTTAGTGTAAAAAAAATAAAAACAACGAATCAGATCCAGTAATAGATCAAAATAATACTGTTTCATTGATTTTCTAGTAATTTGAAGTTCTTCTATGGGTTTCTGTTGGTTTCGGATAGTGTTTGGTTTCAATTAACTCATTTTGGCTAGTTTGTTGATATTTTGGGTCGACTGAAGTGTTCCTGGTAAATTAAAGCTAGTTTTGATTTTAAAAAATGTCTCATATTGTTGCTGTGTTGGTCAACCTTTGCTGGGTTATTGAATTACATTGATTGTTGCTGACTTCCTCTTCTTCTTCATTGCATTTTATATCTCCAGGTATACACTCGAAATTCTACTGTAATTCCAAGCTCGGAAATGGAATAGAGTTGCCCAACTGTTTTGGTCATGAAATCTGCTTGCTGGATTGTTGCATATCAGTAGTTAACAGATATTGGATGCACTGTTTTATATAACTGAGTGTCGATTTGTAGTGTATAAATGATGGACTTCGCTAGACTATTTTGTACACTGATAGACTGCTGGTTTGTGTCGAGTTACTTCAAAATTGCAGGAGTTTTGTACTTGGTTGAATGGCACAGCTTGTCATTAATAGCTGAATTGTTATTGCAATATGAGTAGCTAAAATGTTGTAGAAGATTTGGTCGTATACAACTATGCAGTGTTGTTATTGAATTGGATTACTGGGCCTTGTCGATTAGTTAAGCCATTTACTCTGGAGGTTTTGTGATTACAATTTGAGGTCAATGTCGCGTAGCATTCCACGTTAACTTGAAGAAATATAAACTACTTGAATCTGTTCTTAGTTTAGCGATGAGTATTCAAATTTATGACAAATTTATCACATAGGATGCAATGATCTGCGGGTATTATTAATATGGAAATGACAAACATTGACTTGTTGGAATCGTAGGGGTTGATCAAACTGGGTTTGGATCAAATTCATTAAGCTGATGTTGTATATGCAGGTTCAGGATTAAGGTGTAATTTGATTAATTGGTTCATTCATATTTCCAAGTATGTCTCTTAGTTTAATAAAAATTGTAGGATTCCTTCATAATTTTCAATAAGGTTATTATATCATTAATTAAATAACTCATGTGGATTTGGTGTTAGATTTTCGTTGTATGTGATAATAATTTGAATGCTTCCTATGTGATAATGACTGGAAACGTATCTGTAAATGGGAACAGACGTATGACTAGGCACTAGTGCAATATCTGTGTGTGCCTATGACTAGCTTCCCGAATTAGTTATAGGTGAATATGATTTCGCACGGTATAGAATTGGGTTGCTATTCTTTAACTGAACTATATAATTAGATTAAAGGAATTTGGGTTTTGAGTTAGATAGCGGGTTTTAAACTAAAAGGTTCATCCTTTTATTTGGACCCGGGCCTGAACTTAATGACCGGATTTTAAATACAATCAGTTAGGATTTTTCTTTTCTTTAGAGACAAATAAAAAATAGAAAATATAGTCTCTCTTAGGTTTATCCTTTAAAATAAAATGAGACGAGCCTCGCCCAATAAAATGCAAATTGCGAGGCCCCCAATAATGGTATAAAAGATATTTAGATAATCGGGAAGGGCCGTTTAGCGAATTTTACGGCCCTCCCAAAAGATTATAACGCGTTAGACTCTATTAGGCACGGCTTTAATAAATTACATTCCTAAATACGGGTGGGCATTTATGCGGCCCAAATCCAAATCCTAAAACATTGAATAGAGTGTGTCTACGATTGTGGGTTCATTTGATGCGGCGCAATCTGAAAACACATTTTAAACGACGTTCACGTTGCTCCCAAACGCACACGCAAGTATACGCGGCCGTCAAGTAATAAAGTGACTAAAAGTCGGATGTCGATCCCACGAGGACTTGTGATTAACTATTAACTAAATTAAACTTTCCTAATTATCTAAATAAGAATTAAACCTAGAAATATTTGATTCTAAACTAATTAAAATAAAAAGAAAACAAATAATGACTTGAACAGAGAAAGAGCAAATTTTTTATGTTATCAATGTAATGAAAACGATCTAGGGCTATGGGCTATCTGACATTCCTATTGTATTATTTTATTGAATTGACTAACTAATTTATCTAGTTTAATGGTTGAAAGGTTTAATGTTGCTCATAAGAATCTTCCGAGTTCTTAGTCGCCTATTCAAGCAGACCTAACGCCTATATGTCTATGGAGTTAGAATCAACAAGAACGCATTTATAATTCCTGTAAATCAACCAAGCAAGGCAATTAGGTATATGTCTATCCTAACGCGAATTCGTTCCCCGATGCCCAGGTTCAAGAACTTGCTCTACTCAACCCTATATGCAATCTAGAATTCCCACTTTCGAGTTCAACTCGATATTCGCATATAGTTTTCAATTGGTGATTAAGCAATCAAATAATTAAGCGCAAGATTGAATAAATAAACCAATATGATAAACTAAGAAATCAAAATCAATATCTGAATAACCATAGTCATGAAAGAACCACAACCCTAGAACGTGAAATTTAGCTCCACATAGACATGGTATCAAAACAACAAATCATGCAAAGAAACATAAAATTACTAAGTTTGATGGAAGAAAAGATGAAACTCGGCCTCCACGGCGGCTCTATGCTCTTCTTAGGTCAAAAATTACTCTAAAAAATATTCTACTATGTATATATACCAAGTAGGGTTGGTCCCAAACAATTATACCTTCTCCAATGTGAAAAGGGACACTTTTCCTGGGTCAAACTAGCGCGGTCGCGCACCTAGGCGCGCATCTGGGCAAATTTATGTCCCGGACGCGCTAAAACTAGCGCGGCCGCGCTAGTGCGCCTTTTGCACATTGTTCCGTTCTGAATTTGGAAAAACGTAAAACATAAAGGTTGTAGACCTTTGAGCCAGATTTCCAACCATATATTATGTAGCCAAATTGGAGTTCTAAGCAAAAGTTATATCTACTTTACTAGACAGTGCACAATCTTCCCACTGGATGCTTCGTTCGCTCTAACTATCATCCATTGACCCCCAAACGCGATCCTGACTTAATTCCTTGAGCTTTTACTTAGATTTCAAAGCTCCAAATCACTTGAATTCATTCCATAACATCTATAGCTTGGAATCACTCCTACAAGGCATAAAACACACAATTAGTGCATGACACTAGCGATTAAAGCGCAAACTCAATCAAAGTGCAGTAAATTTGAGTGTAATAAGCGACTAAAATACACAATTATAGCCTATCATAAGTTCACTTTCTTAAAAGATATATCTTATTAAATAAAAGCGGTTAAGCATAAAATTGGCACATATGTTCTTCATGTAATAAAATCAGACAAAAGCTAAATACAACAGTTGAGCGACCGTGCTAGAACCACGGAACCCGGGAATGACTAACACCTTCTCCCGGGTTAACAGAATTCCTTATCCGGATTTCTGGTTCGCGAACTGTGAACAGAGTCATCTTTTTCCTCAGTTTGGGATTCAACCAGTGACTTGGGACACCATTAATCTCCCAAGTGGCGACTCTGAATAAATAATAATAAAATCTTGTTCCGATTGTCCTTTATTTGGAAAAACTCCTTTACTCCCCTCTTGAGGGGGTGTATAGCGAAAAAAAGGTGTGACAAAAGGTGCCCGCACCGATTGAAGTTACTATCTTGCCTCCAAGGATGCCCATTCCGATCACCATGTCAGACATAACCCCATTTCAGTCAAATGACATACCTTAGGACTACACAGCCGAGGCAAGAAGGAAGGGAAAAGCACGCATGGGCGAAGTAATTGCCGCACAAGGTATGACTAGAACAGGCAGGGTGTACACACCATAGCACCTAGCTGAGTCCAGCAAGCAAGCCTCTGGATGTCCCATTGAAACTGGACCTGATGATCTCTAGAGGAAGATACATGCTAAAGAATATTCAGTTGTTGAACAGCTAAACAAGACCTCGGCACAGATTTCCATCTTGGCATTGCTGCAGAGTTTCGAGGCACATAAAAACGCCTTGATGAAGATATTAAGCGAGGCTTATGTCCCGAGCAACATAACAGGAGGACAGATGGCGAAAATGATAGGACATGTATTGGAAAGTCACAAAATCACTTTCCACGAGGATGAACTGCCACCAGAAAGGCTTAGTCATAACAAAGCACTACACATCATTGTGCAATGTGAAGATCATTTCATCACCAGGATCTTAGTCGACGGAGGTTCTAGCCTCAACATTTGTCCATTGATCACCCTCAAGAAGTTGGGCAAAGTATTGCATGAGATAAAGATAGGGCTATTAACGTTAAGGCTTTTGATGGTTCTCATAGGTCCACCCTCGGGGAGATTAGCCTGTGTTTGCAAATGGGGCCCACTTGGTTTGATGTTGATCTCCAAGTCATTGAAATACCGACATCTTACAACTTACTGCTGGGACGACCCTGGATCCATACCGCTGGGGCTGTGGCATCAACCTTGCATTAGGCCGTGAAGTTCAAATGGAACCATTAGGAAGTGATCATCCATGGAGACGGTAGCAATCCTATATATAATCGCCAGACCATTCCAATGATCGGAGGCAGAAGAATGATAGGTGGAGAAACATATCATCATATTGAGCGAGTCAATGCAGTGGACAAGGACAAATGGTGGAGTAACAAGGTCGAGAGCATTCTGAATTGGAGTGGGTATGAACCAGGGAAAGGTGGTAAGAATCTTTAGGGCTTCACCAAACCTATTCAGCTGAATAATCATGGTACTACCTTTGGACTAGGGTACGTGTACACTTGGCAAGAATTCAAAGACTGGTCACCACCATGGCGCGGCCCATATTACCCATTGGAATACCCCATACCTCAGTTGGAGCTGACATTTCATCTAGCCGACACTCTCTACGGATCAGAAGAAGATAAGGCTCTTGCGGCAATGAAGAACCTGTTCCTGGAGGAGGACATGGACTGTTGTGTGACTTTTGGAGAGGAAGGGGAGGAAGGCCTTTCTATTTAGGTTGTAAACCGAGGGGAGCACCTCACCAATTAGTCAATCAGGACCACCATCGCCTGGAAATCTTCGGGGTAGCAAGGTTGAACAAGCATCATGCATCTTTGTGTTAGTTGTTTTCTTTACTTCCCGCATTGTCTTTACTTTTCAAAAGAGCTCCAATGTTTACATTTATGAATTTAATCAAAAGCATTTTTCAGTTTATCAACTATCTCGCTATTCATTACTTTCCTTTGCTATTTACTTTATTTCCACACAACATTACTATTACGTATCTTGAGGATGAACCAACAACTATGATTTGCAACGAGGCTATGCAACAAACAGACATAGACTTATAGGAAGATGATAAGAGGTTGTCAGAGAGGTCGAGAATTTTGAGAATAGACCTAAGTTCAACTTGGATGAAACTGAGGTCGTCAATTTGGGAGATACAGAAATGTCAAAGAAATGCGCATCAGTGTGCACTTATCACAGACAGAAAAAGAGGAATATACAGATTTCTTAAAGGAATATGAGGATATATTTTCATGGTCTTACGATGATATGACTGGTCTCAGCACATCCATCTTCGCTCACAAGTTACCGACAGATCCTGCATTTCCGCCGCTAAAATAGAAGCTTAGAAAATTTAAGCCAGATATGAGTTTAAAAATCAAAGAAGAGATCACCAAGCAGGCCAAAGCCAGAGTTCTTCAAGTGGTAGAGTATCCAACCTGGTTAGCTAACATCGTTCCAGCACCGAAGAAGGATGGGAAAGTCAGAGTCTGTGTCGACTACCGGCATCTCAATCGGGCTAGTCCCAAAGACGATTTCCCCTTTCCAAACATACACATCCTGATCAACAACTGCGCCAAGCACGAGTTGCAGTCATTCGTCGATTGCTATGTGGGGTACCATCAGATATGGATGGATGAAGAAGATGTAGAGAAAACGGCGTTTATCACGCCATGGAGAATGTATTGCTACAGAATGATGCCATTTGGGTTGAAAAATGTTGGGGCTACTTACATAAGCGCCATGACTACCCTATTTCACGACATGATACATAAGGAAATTGAGGTATATTTGGACGACGTCATCATTAAGTCCAGGAAGGCTGCAGATCACATGGAGGACCTCGGAAGGTTTTTCAATAGACTAAGGAGGAATAACTTGAAACTGAATCCCACCAAGTGTACATTTGGGGTCCCTGTGGGAAAATTATTGGGTTTCATCATGAGACGCCGAGGAATAAAGCTGGATTTGTCAAAAGTCAAATCCATTCAAGAGTTTCCAACGCCGAAAAACAAGAAAGAGGTAATGAGTTTCCTGGGGAGACTCAACTATATCAGCCGGTTCATAGCTCACTCTACCGTCATCTGCGAACCTATCTTCAAGATGCTGAAGAAGGATGCCGCCACCAAATGGACTGATGAATGTCAAAAGGCTTTTGAAAGGATCAAGGAATACTTGTCTAGCCTCCAGTCCTGGTTCCAAGTGAGCCTGGGAGGTCTTTATTACTCTTTCTCGCAGTTTTATATAGAGCATTTGGATGTGTCTTGGGACAACATGATGAGACAGGGAAAAAGGAGCAAGCTATTTACTACCTCAGCAAGAAATTTACCCCGTATGAGGCTCGGTATTCCTTACTAGAATGCACTTGTTGTGCTTTGACCTGGGTAGCTCAAAAATTGAGGCATTATTTCTGTGCTTACACTACCTACCTTATATCAAGAATGGATCCACTAAAGTATATTCTTCAGAAGCCCAAGTGGAAAATCTTGTTGAGTGAATTCGACATTGACTATGTCACCTAGAAGGCAGTTAAAGGTCAGGCTTTGGCAGATCATCTCGTAGAAAATCCTGTAGGAGGGGAGTATTAACCATTGAAGACGTATTTTCCCGATGAGGAAGTAGCTTTCATAGGAGAAGACATTGCAAAATCCTTTGACGGTTGGAGGATGTTTTTCTATGGAGCTGCAAATTTTAAAGGAGTTGGTATCGGAGCAGTTCTGGTATCAGAAACCGGTAAACATTACCCGGTATCTGCCAAGCTCAGGTTACCGTGTACCAACAATATGACCGAGTACGAAGCTTGCATCTTGGGGCTTAATTTGGCCATTGACATGAACATTCAGGAGTTGCTAGTGATTGGAGATTCAGACCTACTCATACATCAGGTTCGAGAAGAATGGGCAACTAAGAATTCCAAGATACTCCCTTACCTACACCACATACAGGAGTTGAGAAAGAGGTTCAGAAAAATGGAATTCTAGCACGTTCCAAGAATACAGAATGAGTTCGCATATGCGCTTGCCACTTTATCATCCATGATTCAGCATCCAGATACAAACTTCATCGACCCTATCCAGGTCAAGATTCATGATAATCCGGCATATTGTACACATGTTGAGGAAGAAGTCAACGAAAAACTCTGGTTCAACGAAATCAAAGAGTATCTGACAACAGGAAAATATCCAGAGCTTGCTAATGCTACTCAGAAGCGCACGCTTCGAAGGTTGTCCAATAATTTCTTTCACAGCGGAGGAATCCTGTATAGGAGGACCTTCGATTTGGGAAATTGAGGTGTGTCGACGTGACAGAAGTAACCAAGCTATTGGAAGAACTGCACTCAGGGACTTGTGGGCCGCACATGAACGGTTTTGTTCTAGCAAAGAAGAAACTCCGAGCATGATTTTTTTGGATGACTATGGAGACGGACTACATTCAGTACATCCGAAAGTGTCACCGCTATCAGATACATACGGATATGATAAAGGTACCTCCGAACAAGCTCACTGCTACAAGCTCAGCGTGGCCATTCACCGCCTGGGGAATGGATATGATTGGACCAATCGAGCATGCCGTATCAAAGGACACAGGTTCATCTTAGTGGCAATCGATTACTTCACTAAATAGGTTGAAGCAGCCCCATACAAAGCAGTAACCAAGAAAGTCGTGGCAGACTTCGTCCGAGATCGTATTGTCTGTCGGTTCAGGATCCCAGAGTCGATCATCACTGATAATGGTTTCGATCTCAATAGCGACTTGATGAAAGAAATGTGCGAAACTTTCAGGATTAGGCACAGAAATTCTATAGCTTATAGACCTCAGATAAATGGAGTTGTGGTAGCACCCAACAAGAACATCAAGAAAATATTAAGGAAAATGATCGAAAGGCATAGAAGTGGCATAAGAAGTTGTCATTAGCTTTATTGGGTTATCGTACTAAGGTTCGCGTATCAACCGAGGCAACTCCTTACATGCTATTTTACGGTACATAG
The DNA here is from genome assembly GCA_034376525.1 of Nicotiana benthamiana. Taxonomy (NCBI): domain Eukaryota; kingdom Viridiplantae; phylum Streptophyta; class Magnoliopsida; order Solanales; family Solanaceae; genus Nicotiana; species Nicotiana benthamiana. The sequence continues at coordinate 66,986,749 of CM067334.1, read as the reverse complement.
GCGGTCATTCCTGCCGAGGTAGAAATTCCATCCTTGAGAATCATACAAGAAGCTGAGCTAGATGATGCAGAATGGGTCAGGGGTCGCTACGAGCAGTTAGCCCTTATAGATGGAAAGAGAATGAATGCGGTTTGCCACGGTCAGTTGTATCAAAACAGAATGTCCAGAGCCTTCAACAAGAGAGTTCGACCAAAGAAGTTCACAACGTGACAACTGGTGTTGAAGAAGATATTCCCACATCAAGATGAAGCCAAAGGGAAATTCTCTCCCAACTGGCAAGGTCCGTATATGGTTCACCGGGTTCTAACTGGATGAGCCCTTATTCTTGCAGAAATAGATGGAGAAATTTTGCCAAAACCGATCAACTCAGATGCAGTGAAGAGATACTACATTTAATCAGTATGCTTTTATTTACGATGTAATTTGAGCTACGCCTGACCTGATTCCCGTATAAGAGGGGATATGTAGGCAGCCCTATGGGTTCGGTCACATTTTTATAAAATTCCATTTTTCCCCCGCTCTTGGATCTGGAGCAGAAGTTTGAGGAGGACCCTCAAAATTCCGAAGTCAGTTTGTTAGTTTTCGCATCAGCATCAACCCGGTAAACTAGGGAAGAATTTTGAGGAGGACCCTCAAAATGCCAAGGTCGATTCGTTTTCAGTCATTTAGCACAGACGTCAATAGTGCCAGCCCAGTAAAATAGGGCAGAATTTTGAGGAGGGACCTCAAAATTCTGGAGCCGGCAAGGTTGCCATGCCTTGAACCATGTTGCAGTTATGTTTCATCATAAAACAAAACTATCTTTTCTTTACTTATATATATACATTTGCATCATGATTGCCAAAAATTGCATAAAATAATTTGGATCACTATCATTCAGCAACGCTACCCCAAATGGTACAAGACGCCACGAGTCCAGGGATGTGAACTAACCTCCCCTTTTACAGAACTCACGATTTTTCTTTGGATGCAGGAACTCAAAATACAAATAGGCGATGCATGGGCTTTACAAGACTGAAATTCCCGAAACCACTACTTACGTCTCAAAGGTTTACTATCTACATTCAACACTTCCCCAGCAGCCATGTATTGCAATTGTCTACCAGCTAAGAAAATCACCACCATCCTCTCCTTTATGTTTCTGCACTGCAGAAGGCTACTCTCTACCTTTCGAGACTAAGCTCTGTCTCCATCTGCATTTCTGCATAAGGCTACTCTCTGCCTTTCGAGACTAAGCTCTGTCTCCATCTGCACTTTTGCATAAGGTTATTCTCTGCCTTCCGAGGTTAAGCTCTACCTCCATCCTGCATAAGGCTATCTTCTGCCTTTCGAGACTAAGCTCTGTCTCCATCTGCATTTCTCCATAAGTCTATTCTCTACCTTCCGAGGTTAGGCTCTACCTACATCCTGCATAAGGCTATTCTCCGCCTTCCGAGGTTAAGCTCTACATCCATCTTGCATAAGGCTACTCTCTGCCTTTCGAGACTAAGCTTTGTCTCCATATGCATTTCTGCATAAGGCTACTCTCTACCTTTCGAGACTAAGCTCTACCTCCATCTGCACTTCTGCATAAGGCTATTCTCTGCCTTCCGAGGTTAAGCTCTACCTACATCCTGCATAAGGCTATCTTCTGCCTTTTGAGACTAATCTCTGTCTCCATCTGCATTTCTGCATAAGGCTATTCTCTGTATTCCGAGGTTAAGCTCTACCTCCGTCCTGCATAAGGCTATTCTCTGCCTCCCAAGGATAAGCTCTACCTTCATCCTGCATAAGGCTATTCTCTACCTTTCGAGGCTAAACTCTGTCTCCATCCTGCATTGCATAAGGCTATTCTCTGCCTTCCGAGGTTAAGCACTACCTCCTTTATTTTGCATTTGGCTGAAAAATCGCCATCCTGTCTCATCTGGATGAAATATCTCCATTTAAATTCTCGCTTTGGCTGAAATATCGCCACCCTTGCATTTATTCGTCTGAAATATTGCCACATTCTCATGGGATGTTATATCACCAACTTATCCAAAGGCATCCTAGTTCAGAGCAACCATCTGCATAGCCCAAGAACACCATTTCGTGGCCTGCGAATCTTTACTTTTATGCTCTTCATAGCCCAGGACATCATAGTTTGAGGACGCCATCCTAATCGTCCGAAGACAACATTCATGGTCCAACGGGAACAGAATCACGTTTAAATTATGCAGTATATCCGCATGTCAATCATTTGCAGGTACACCTGCTGCCACGGCTGTCTCAGTAGGAGCGATCTCGCTCCAGTTCTCCGTGGCTCGTCCGATCTCCGAACCCTTGCCAAATCTCAAACCCCGTTGCGTCCACTCTTCCAAAATTTTCATTGGCATATTTCGCCAATGGTTCCTGGACTACATATGGCCTGATTCCTGTAAAACCAGGGATATGTAGGCAGCTTAGAAGCCAGAGCATGGTTAAATTCTCTTACAGTCGTCACTTCCGGTCAAAATTGGCCATCTTGTCTTTACCCGACAACTCTTTCATCCTCCTCGGGTATAGAGGGGCAATTGTTGATACCCAATTTTTTCCTATGTATTTTTGTACCCAAAATACATTCAAAATAGCATGTATATGCATATATAAGCATCCGCAAAAGATTTGGTATTTTTCTACAATTTGTCAAGGATTTTAAAATCAATTTATGACCTATTTTGTACTATAAAATCAAATATTTGTCTCAAATCCTGTTATTTTGATAAGTAATTTATTTAATTCTCTCATATACATAGAAATATAATTAATGTATTTTACAGAATCTTTACAAAGCCGTTAGGTATTTCTAGATTAAAATTGCATTATATTGCAATTTAGCCTATTTTTCGATTTAATAAGTATTTCAAGTACAAAATCGTTACGTATATTTTTATTTAATACCTAGAATTATTTTATTAACTCAGTAATTTTTATTGGATTTTTATAAGGTTATTTACTATTTTCATAAAATTAAAATGTGAAAATGGCTATTTAAATTGTAGCCCTTTTATTCTTTCAATTTTTGCCCGATTGAAGTCCAAATCAACCCCCCAATTGCCTGACCCAATTCAAATTTACCCGACCCAAACCTGCCTAAAACCAACCCCGCCCAATTCCTCTTTTAATCCTGGCCATTGATCACATAGATCAACGGCCCACATTTTACTTACCAAAATTAAATCCCAAATAACCCCTAACTAGGAGAAATTCTAAAATAAATACCCGAGAGATGCTCTCTTCTCTCTCCTGAAAAAACTCTAAACCTTGACGTCTAAACCTAGATTTTATGGCGGTGTCGGCCACTGCCCAGCCTTCACCGGAGGTTGGGTAGTCATCTTTCCATTCCCCAATTAATCCCACAATCATCTACTATCCCAAAAACTATCCAAACATATGCAACTATGTTTCAACCAAAAGCATTGAATTCTCCCATGAACGTACCAGTTAACCTAAGACCAGTGGAGATTTTACATGAAGAACCAATCATTAGATGGAAGAAATCAGAGGTTCAACAATCGATCATGCAACGAGGATTTCATATGGAAGTCCTGGGAAACTTTTCATATGGATAACCTGTGATCCAAGAGTTAAGGAAGGTTTTTCCAATCCAATGTGAGCTTAAGGGATCGTGTTCAATAGGCTTGATCGAAGACTCTCATGTTTTGATCAAACTATCATTGATGGAGGACTACATTCACCTATTATCGAAGCCAGCATTCTATTCGAAGGCACAAGGAGATTTTTGGCAGATGAGATGCAAGAAATGGAGTCCATGGTTGTCTCCTAATGTGGAGACCCCAATTGCAATAGCGTGGATATCGTTTCAAGACCTTCCTCCTAATTTATTTGGTAAGGACTTTGTATTTTCATTGGCTAATGCAGTAGGGAGGCCATTACATGTGGGCCTTGCTACTCAAAATGGTATGATACCTAGTTGTGATTAGGTTAAGGTGGAGGTTAATTTGCTTGCTACTTTACCTCAAAGGATCAAAATTATAGAAGAAGCAGGTGAGACGGGGTCTGAGGAATCAAAGTGAATTAAAATTTAATATGATTACATGTCTAAATATTGCAAGACATGTATGAAGCAAGGTCACAATGATGTTGAGTGCTGGGTAGTTCATCCAGAATTGCACAAGAATTTTGAGGTTGATGATAATGATCAAGGTAAGGAGAAGGTTGTGGTTGTGAGTAGCGATACAATTGGTACAGATGCTCAGTCAACTAAAGTCTTAACAAGTGGAAAGGTAGTTGGGAATCCTATTAACAACAATGCCAAGCAACAATGGATGCAAGCAAGGAAGAATAAATATCAAAGGGACAAAAGAGGACACATTATTGAAGAAAAGAAGGAGAATGAGGCTGCCAAAGGTAAAGGGAAGGGAAAACTTGAACAATTGACAGCTAAGAACAAATTTGAAACTTTGGAGGTACAGGAGAATCAAAATGTTATTTTACAAATCACGAAAGGCAAGGGTGAAGATCACATCAATGACAAGAAGGAGGATCAAAGGGAAATGTAGTCCAAGATGAATAAGGAGAAGGAAAATAAATCTAAATATGGAAAGTTGACTCCTAATCCTAAGGAGTCTGGGAGTAAGGAAGTTGGTAATGGTAATCCAATTGGAGAAGGGATTCAAGGGAGTTGAAGCGTGTTAAAAGGGAAGCTGTGGAAAATATGTTGGAAAACCTAAATAATCCTACTCCTAATGGGATTACTAGGGTCGATGATCTAGATAAAACTGAGTTTAATAAGCAAGATGAGCAAGCTGTGATCTTGAAGGATGGAGATACTTCGCCTATGGTTTGTTCATCTAGGACTGGCTCTCCATTACAAATAAAAGGTAATGTGCCATTGAGGTCACCAAATCAGGTGTTACATGACATTATTACACACAAGGAGCTGCCAGAAGATATCCAGACAAAATGGATGGATCAACATGCACAATATGAAGGGGAAGAAGAAGATGAATCCACAGCTGAAAATTTCAAGGCTGTATCTAGGGAGGGGGATATATCACCAAGACTAGCTAGGAAGAGTGGAAAGAAAGGAAAGAAAAAACAAGTTAGAGAACCAGTGCAACCTACAAGAATATTGCCTAGAAGAGCAGCCTCAGGTACCTCTAGATGATGATCAAAACAATAATATGGAACATAAGGTCTGTCAAAACTCAGCAAGCCTTTCAAATAGTGATTAATATGCAAAAAGAGCATGGTTTTTTCATTGTAGCATTGATGGATCCAAAACAAAGGAAGAAGTTTCTTGAAAAATATAAAAGGTAGAAAATAAAGAACCAAATCCTGAGACTAGGGTGCCCACTCTCCAGAAAAAAGAAGAGGTGGTAGAAGAAGACTGGGAATAGAGGCAGGAATTTCTAATGTAAATGGTAAGATATGGTTGTTCTTTGATGTTGTGGTTGAATGGGATTTTTTTATTGATACTAAACAACAAATGACTATTAGGATGTATCATAGAGAATTGGAAAAATTTATAATTATGACATTTGTATATGCTAAGTGTAGTGCAGTAAAGAGTTAGAAATTTGGGACAATCTCTAATAGTTGGCTAGTGACATGGAGTTGCCTTGGCTTGTTGGTGCGGATTTTAATGTTGTTATGAATGGGGATGAGAAGATAGGAGGCCTACCTGTGTATCCCTCGGAGTATGAAGACTTTGCATTTTGTGTTAACTCTTGTGATTTATTTGATCTTGGATATAAGGGAAGCCATTTTACATGGTGGAATGGGAGGCCAAATGAGGAGTGTATATTCAAAAAATTAGATTAAATTCTAGTCAATATGCGTTTTCAAAATCTATTTCCTGACATAGAGGTGGAGCATCTCATTAGAACTGGATCAGATCATGCTCCTTTGTTGATGAGCTATCGAGAGGAAGCAATGAAGTTTGTTAAACCTTTCAAATTTCTGAATTTTTGGGCAAAACATGAGTCTTTTATGGACGTGGTGAAGAAGAATTGGGTGGCTGATTTCATAGGAGATCATTTCCTAATGTTTAAGCTAAAATTGAAGAGGATGAAAATTGCTCTTTCTAAATGGAGAAAATTAACGTGTGGGGATATATTATGTAGCTTGCAATCAGAGAGGATGTGTTAAGGGTGAAGGAGATGTTGTTTGAGGAAGAGCCACCTGTGGAGAATAGGATAGTGCTTCAACAAGCTCAAGCTGAACTCAAGAAGTATTTAAGTATTGAGTAGGGCTATAGGAAACAGAAGGCAGGCATGACATGGTTTGAGGAGTGGGATAGAAATACTCGATTCTTTCATAACTGTGTCAATGGAAAGAGGAAAAAGCTGAAACTCAAAAGAATTCAACATGCTGAGGGTTCATGGATTGAAGATCAAAACAAGCTGTCTGAGGCTGCTCTAGAGTTTTATCAGATATTGTTCACTAATGAGGGAGATCCAAAAAATTTTGAGTTATTGCAGAATGTGCCTACAATGGTGACAAGGGAGCAGAACTTTGAACTATGTCTATTGCCAACTATGGAGGAGATCAAGACTGCAGTTTTTGCTTTGAGTAATGAAAGTGCAAGTGGTCCAAATGTTTTCTCAGGTTTATTTTTTCAAGCATGTTGGGATATTGTAGGGAAAGACTTATACTCGATGGTGGTGTTATTTTTGGAAGGGAATCCTCTACCTAAATCAATAACACACACTAATCTGGTTCTATTACCTAGGAAGCCACATGTACAAACATTTTCAGACCTCATACCTATTAGTTTAAGTAATTTTGTTAACAAGGTGTTCTCAATGGTGGTTCATGAGAGACTTGAAAAGATATTACCCTCATTGATCTCTTTAAATCAGTATGGATTTGTCAAGGGAAGGAGTATTTCTTAGAATATTTTGTTGACTCAGGAAATTGTTACCGATATACGATTGAGAGGTAAACCTGCAAATGTGGTGATCAAGCTAGATATGGCCAAGGCATATGATCGGGTATCTTGGAAGTATTTGATGCATATTCTGAGAATGATGGGGTTTGCAGAATTCTTTATAAATATGGTGTGGAACATTATCTCAAATAATTGGTATTCAGTTATTGTGAATGGACAAGCTACTGGATTCTTTCACTCATCAAGGGGTGTGAAGCAAGGAGATCATCTTTCACCAGCTTTGTTTATTTTGTCAACAGAAGTTCTTTCAAGAACTTTGAACAAAATGTTTGAGGATAGGAGATTTAGAGGTTTTGGGATGCCAAATTGGTATGATCAATTGAATCACTTGTCATATGCAGATGATACTATTATTTTTGCTTCTGCTGATCCATACTCCTTTCAGAAGATAGTAAATGTTTTGGCATTGTATGAGAGCATATCTGGACAGCTGATCAACAAGGCAAAGAGCTCATTCTATATGCATTCAAATATGGATGGGAACATGGTGGATGTTGTTGCTAATATCATTGGTTTTACTAAAGGGAGATTCCCATTTACTTACCTGGGATATCCTATTATTTACACAAGGAGGAGAAAGAATTACTACAATGAGGTGATCCAAAAGTGAAGGCCAAACTACACTCCTGGATAGGAAAATTGTTATCATATAGGGGGAAGGCTACATTGATATCGAGTGTGCTCCAAAGTATTCCTACACATATTTAGTCAGTTCTTGACCCACCTAAAATGTGTTGGAACATCTTCATAAGACCTTTGCAAGATTCTTCTGGAGTAATAAGGAAGAAGGAAGGAGTAGGCATTGGACAAAGTGGCTAAATCTATGTCTGCCCAAGGAGGAGGGGGAGTAGGTTTTAGATCTTTGTCTGATGTATTAAAGGCTTTGTTTGCTAAATTGTGGTGAAGATTCAGAACTTCTAAATCCTTATGGTCCAACTTCATGTGGAATAAATATTGCCAGAAGGAAATTCCTACTGTGGTTCAGTTTAGGGGAGGGTCACATGTTTGGAAGAAAATGTTAGAGGCTAGGGATGCAATTGAACATGAGATTATATGGGAAATAAATAGGGGAACTACTAACGTTTGGCATGAGAACTGGACTGGATTGGGGGCATTGTATCATGTAGTTCCTCAGGAGTTCCCCATCAATGAGGAATTGAAAGATGTGGCTGAGATGAGAGATGAGGATCAGCGGAATGATGCAGTTTTGGATCAAAATTTCCCTTTGGAAATTGCTGATCACATTAGGCAGGAGGTACAGTGTACAAACAATAATGAATTACGGGATGTTCCAAGGTGGATGCCTACACCTTCTGGGAAATTTTCAGTCATTAGTGCGTGGAAAGTGCTAAGACATAGAGCCCCAACAAATCCAATATTTTCAAAACTAAGGACTAAGGGACTACCTTTTGAAATCTCATATTTATTATGGAGAGTTTGGAGAGGGAAGGTGCCTATTGATGATCTATGGAGGAGAGGGGGTTACATGGTGGTGTCCAAGTGTTGGTGTTGCATACCATCCCAAGAAGACTCCTTCCAGGCTAAAGTATGGCAGACCTTTTTACAGGCTGCAGGTTTATTGACAAATATGGTGCAGGTTCATCAGGTGATAAGGGTATGGTGGAATGCTAAGTGGTGTCCTAAGCTAAGACCTATGTTTCAAGCTGTTCCAGCTGTGATTTTATGGGAGCTTTGGAATAGGAGGAACACCATTTAATATGGGGGAGTAGTATCTTGCAGTAGGGTTATTTATGAAGTTAACAAGACATTATATTACTTGGAAAAGGTGAGGTATCCATGGTTGACTGGGATTCCAGTTTTATGGCAAAAAATGATTAGATTTTTTGAAAATTATAAACCATTGTTGATTACAAGGAGAATTACATGGCAGCTTCCATATGAGGGTTGGTTCAAGTGTAACACAGATGGAGCATCAAGGGGCAATCCGAGGCCAAGTTCTTATGGTTATTGTGTTAGGGATTATAAGGGAGATATGCTATTTGCTAAGGCAAAGGAGATAGGTGAAACAACAAATATAGTAGCGGAGGCTAAGGCAATTCTCGAAGGTTTGACATATTGTGTAGAAAGGCAGCTTCATCCTTTGATAATGGAACCTGATTCATTGGTGATGATAAAGATCATTAGTGATGAATGGGAGACACCATGGGTTATAGGAGCAGATGTGAGGAGAATCAAGAAGATTAAGAGCTCATACAATGTGGTGTTTAAGCATGTGATGAGTGAGGACAAGAAAGTTGCAGATTTTTTAGGTAACATTGTTTTTTCTTTTGCAGGTACAATCAGTTATCATTCTTTCCAAGAGTTACCAAGTGAATGGAAAAGTGTTAATCAACATGGACAAAGCTCAGATTCCTAATCTAAGGGTTAGGATTGCAAAACGAAAAGCTCCAGATTGATGGACACGTTGGTTGCAGTACTACCTAGTTTTGATACTATTTTAATCTGTGCATTATTAGGTGACTACTCAGTGGTATTAGCATGGTATCATGCTTAGCCTGGGGGTTATTCATCAGGGTGTGAATGGTGTCATTTGCAGACTATGGTAGTTAGTTCAATCATCACACATGATAATCAGTTACATGCTCAAATGATTAGTTTTCTGGATGAAGGTTTGAACCCAATATTATTGGGCTGTGCATGGCTTTCCTATGTGATCGTGAGGTATTTTTGGGAGGCGGTTCTTATTTGTTTATTGCAGATACATGAAGCAACAAATGTGTAGCAATCCTTTAGAGAGAAAGGTAGATCAACAGTGAATATTGTTAATATTGTGCAGGTTGATTTATGGCATACGAGGTTATTCTCAAGAAGCTGCAACTATTCTATGCAAGTTTCAATGATGCTTGATGCAGCTTACCCTTGATTATTTGATAAGAATGCTTCGGTTTTCTTTAGGTTTTATAGGAGGTTTCGTATCTTGTGTATTGCATTGTCATGTTTCAGTGGTATTAGTGTGGATTCACACTCATTCTGAAGGTGGTACTGCAGTTCACAAGGTAGGAATGAGGAGAGATTTTCTGGTTGCTCTCATGAATGTTGAATTGTTTCGTATAGGTTTGCAGAGTTCAAGAAGTTTGTGTATTTGTTTGGAACTCAATTCGGTATTTTGATTGCATACTTTGGCGCTGGTGAGAATTTAATAGGTGATACTTGGTATTTGCCATTGCCATTTGGATTCACACACATAGATAGGAGTTGGACATATGCAGCAGCAATAATAGCTAGTTTGATAGTTTCTCAGATTTTAATATTAGTAGTAGCTAGTAGCTTCTTACTTGTTCTATGGTCGTTTGCATATATTGTATACTTTGGACCCATGTTTGAGATTTATTATTTATATATTAGCCACTAGGTAGCCTGCCTAGTGGAATAATTGCTTTAAAGAAAATAACCCCTAACCCTAATCAGTTTACCAAACCAGCTGCCTTCGAATCAAATGCTCTCTAGCCCCCTGAACCCTAATCGTCTCCGGCTCTATTTCACCGGCGTTCATGGCCGTTCAAGCCCTCAAATGCCTATATATGTCACGCCTCATCTCTCCAGATCCCTGCGTTCGAAGATCGGAACCTTACCTCAAAGTTGATTGGACCATAGGTCCTCCGATGTGATTACTGCAGCCGTGTCCGGCCTTTTCCGGCAAGCCCTGAGGCTATGGGTTCTTTGCCGACTTCGACGAGTCCATTCTAGGCTTTTCTCGATCCTTCGAGACCTTTCTTTAAAAACGCTAATTTTTGAGGTTCTTTTCCGTTTTCTCTGTGTTTATCGTACGATTCTCCCTGAATCCTAGTCATTCTCTAAAGATTTTGAAGTACTTTTTCACTTTTTCTTCGCCCTTTTGTTTTCGAACTGCCGTCTTCTTAAAAACCTAGGGTTTCTATGATCTCCCTGATTTCCTTGATTTCTTTGCTCTATTTGCTTTACTGTCTGTTCTCTATTAGTACTTACTTTGATTCTGAGTATTTTCTACCATGGCTTTAAGGCGTTTTGTTTTACTGATTATTTTCTAGGGTTTCGAGTTAATGTGTTCTATGCTTTCCCTTTATGTTGTTCTACTTTTGTTCATATTCATCTATGATATTCCTTATGCTCTGTATGCAATGGAAATCCTAGTTATGAGGGGATTTACCACTTTCTCTCTGTGAAACCCTAGCCACCTCTAATTCTCGCTTGTGTGTTTCTGCTACGTGTTATTCTACTACTTCCAGTTTTTGTATGTTCAAAACTATGCATCTTTTTATAATGTCACATTTCCCCTGTTCTAAGCAACCCTAATTTTGGAAAATTGATTTTGTACAGTTTAATTGATTTCCTAATTGAGACCTGTTTTCTGACTAAGTTCAAACAAGCTAGTATCTAATCCCTTGATTTTCTAGGTAATGGACCTGCCTTATGTGTTTACCCGTGTGTTTTTCAAAATTTCTTGCACGTATTTGCCCTATATGCTGTGATTGGTACTTGATTTTCTTATAAAAAATTAACTAAGTTTATTTACCTCAAGCTGGTTCCTTAATTAAAGGAAACTTTCTCCTTAATTATTTGTGATTGATACTGATTGATATTTTCTTGCCTTATTGCTGCATCTTTTCAAACTGTAAAAGGCCCTCACCTTTTCTCACTCAAACACACACTGATACACGACTACTCTCTAGTTTCCCTCACTGAAAACTCTCTTCTCTTCTATATTTTTCTCTGTTACTTGTTTTCTTGCTAAGAGTTAGTCGGCTGAAAGCCAAGGCTAACTATAAGGATCCATACTTGCTTTGTTATTCAAATTTGCAACTGGTAGGCTCCTAATTTCTCATTATCAAACTCCAAACTATTTGTTTACTTAAGTTGTTCTTTTTTCATTTTTATGATCAGTTGAGTTATTACATGCTTAATCATTTTCCCATTCACCTGGTCAATTTATGTTAAGTATTTTAATATGTTTAACCCCCTTTCCATTTTTCCCCCCGGTCTGTTTAAGCTAAGCATTTCAATTTAAGTTCAGCATGTTTAATCCCTTTTTCTTTTTCCATTGTCTGTGCATTAGACCATGCTTTAATTTCCTATACACCCCTTTCCCCTGAATCCCTTTAATTTAATCTTTTTCTTTCAAGTATTCTTATGTGAGTCCCGCTTCCCTTTATCCCTGTTTGCATATGAGTATGTTTTAAATTAGGTTGGCACCTCATTGACACTGCTAGTTCAGAACTAAGGTTGTTATCATCCTATACTCAAAGTAATCCCATTCCCCATCCCATATATTATGTGTTTGAGCCTTAACAAAGGCCTGTTGGTATCCTAATCACCATACAGACCTTATTCTGACTTGTTTGCAAGTCTTCTCTTGCTTGTTGAACCATGGAAGAGGTTAGGGGTGTTCCAGTATCACTTCATGGCTAGGTATGACCACCTCTTGACTGGTTTTTCTCTAATTCTTCACTTTTACACCTATTCTTAGTTCTTTATGTCCTACCCCCCTTTGGTAAGCCATGCTTAGGGACCCTAGAGTCTCCTCTGAACTTGGATGCTTTAGGGCTGCTAATTCCACACTTCGCACTACTCTAATTTCTTGGGGTGTAAGCATTGCCTGGGTTTCCTGGAAAGCCTTTGGAACTTTGAAACACTCTAAATAGAAATCCTCAGATTTGGGAGCCCGGATTTGGTAAAAGGCATATGTTGGACATTAAAGTTTCTTTGCGCTTCTTTCGGCCTGTTGTAGTATTTGTTAGAATATACGCTTAATGCTAGAGGGGGGGTGAATAGCGTTTTAATAAAAATCAAGATAAATTTGCGGAATTAAAATTGCAGGAGTAAAATAAGTGTGGTAAATAAAGTAGTAAGGAGAGAACACACCAAACTTATACTGGTTCACCACAACGTGTTGTTAGTCCAGTTTCCCGAGAGACTCTCTTGAGTTTCAAGTAACTCCGTTAAGCTTGCGGGTGCTTAACAAACAGTTACAAGCTGAGAACACAAGTCTCAACAATTGCTTGCTCGAAGATACCACACTTCAAGACTTCACGTGAAGGAACTAACCTTTCCTTCTTACAACCACAAGGGATTAGAACTTCCCTTCAAGTGTATATAAACACTTAGTACTCAAGACAAGACTTTCTTACAGAGTAGATATGAGTAAAATTAATACGCTCAAGAACACAACAACTTCATCAAGAATTTGGCTCTCAAAAACTATGAAATGAATATGAAATGATTGATGTGAAAGTATGTAAGCTTACGTAAGAATTGTAATCAGTTGTTGTGCTTAAAAGAGTGGTTTTGAGGTGTATTTATAGTCCTCAAAGACCCAAAGACCGTTGCTTAATTGCCAATCACTAATTGCTGATTTTGTGCTAGAATAATCGATTATCTGATTTGCATAATCGATTATCTGCAAATCGTTCAAAAATCATATGCAGATTTTAAGCTAGAATAATCGATTATTCAAATTGCATAATCGATTACCTGATAACGTTCAAAAATCAGAAGCTGATTTTATGCTAGCATAATCGATTATTGCCTTGTGCATAATCAATTATCTTTCAGCGTTTAAAAATACTTTGGCAACGGTCAGTGAATAATCGATTATGCTATATAGGATAATCGATTATTGACCTCTGCGGAATATTTAATATAATTTGAATAAAGAGGATAATCGATTATCATATTACATAATCGATTATTTTGCTGTTTTGTAAATTCCGGTTTACACTGTCTTAACATAATCGATTATCAAAAAGACATAATCGATTATTTTGCTATTTTGTAAATTCCGGTTTACACTGTCTTAACATAATCGATTATTTCTGTCCAGATTTGAAAGACATGTTTAAAATTCATTTTGGCTAAAATGAAAATGTTCGAAAATCATTTTGTTTTAAAACAAAGATGCATGGTTTGATGAGAATGATTTTACGAGAGAAGCCAAGACTTGAATCTATTGTTGGATCAAGATCACAATATAAAACGACTCATGTATATCTTCGTTGCTTTACTTGATCTTGTTCTTTGTTTCTATTGTGCTTGGACTTCGGCATAGGTCAATGTTCCATGCGCGTCGGTTTGTCATTTATCAAAACCTACAAAGATGAACACACGTTTAGTTTTAGCGATTTGAGAACGTGTTTCAACAATTTCCCCCTTTTTGATAATGGCAAACCAATATCGGGATATGCATAATAAATAATTGATAATGACAATCCAAGACAAGTATATAGATATGTGAATGAGTTCCCCCGCAATTTATGAGTTCCCCCTCAATTTATGCCAATATGTATTAGTGTGCATAGCCCTTATTCTTCCCCCTTTTGACATTAGCAAAAATAAATAACCTTTTATTGAGGAAACAATATTGAAAATACATAATAAAGCAAGAAAAATAGAAAAATATTATTCAAACGAGACATAATGGAAGCAAGAAAAAGATAGACAAGATATTATTCATTTTCAACATTAACATCCGCCTCGGCATCTGGCACTTCTTCCGGAAAGGCAACTTGGGCATAGGGATAGTGGACGTGGTCAAAATATCCATGAAGTTCGTGGGATAATCGAGTGACATTCTTATCAATACGAGTCATGGATGTGGACAAAGAGGCAAGTTGCTCAGAAATGGTTTGGAGGGAAGCAACGGACGGGGCCTGAGGACGACGTCTTTGAGTTGGAGGAGGAGCCGGATGTTTACCGATATTGGGAAATGAAGATTCTTGAATTTCCCAATGTTTTGTTGCCTTTTTGTGAGACCGACGGAGGTGTCGATACCGGAGGCTTGAAAAAGAACCATTATGACAAAAGCATAGGGGAGTGGCTTATCGTCCCCAATTGCATCATACATGTGAGTCATGACGAACTGGCACCAATTGATGCGAGCCCTGGTGATAATTGCGTGCATGAGTTTTGAATCCTCATGAGAGAGAGTCGTATGATTGAATTTGCGCGGTTTTAGAACGCGGGTTATGAAATAAAAGATTAGACGATATTCCGGGAGCATGTGCGTAATGGTTGGGCGACAATGCTCCGGACTTGCAATAAATTCGCCAATGCCAATTTGGTTGAAAAGGAGTTGTTCATCAAATTAAACACCTTCTTCCCTAGTGTAGAGTGAAATGTCTTCCCCATTTCGTGGAAGTTTAGTGAGGACTTGCATGTTTTCCTCATTTAAAAGAATTGAAACTCCATTGATGCTCGAGACAAGTTCACCATCTTCGTCCTTCCCGAGATTGGAATAGAAGGCACGAATTAGAGAAGGGTGAATGTAAGGGGATTGAAGATATATGAATTCAAGAAGTTGACTTTGCATGAGGATATTTGTTGGGGATGGAGGGGCGATGTGGCTAAGGAATCGATCAGTGGAGAATCGAGGAGGAAGGATTTCTCGATTTTCAAATTTTTTGACGAAACGAATAAGTTCGGCTTCACTGTCGAACCGTAAATAAGATCCGTCTTTATAGCAGTGAACGAGTGGAGGAGCAATGGAAGAAGAGGCAATATGTTTGCTGGAACGAGGTCGTTTAGAATTCTTGCCCGTCATTTAAAAAGAAATTTGAGAGCCTTTGCAGAAATTTTTGAAGACTTTTGAAGAATATTAGGAGCTAGGAGTGATGTTGGAGTGAAGAATTTGAAGGGTGGAAGCACCTATTTATAGATTTGAGGAATTGAGGGCATTTATTGAACAAAAGCTGCAGATTTGTAGTGCCAAACGGTCAAAAATGGTAACATTTTTGAAGAACTGACCGTTGATAATCGATTACTGGAATTTGATAATCGATTATTGTTACATAGTGTGCAGTGTTTTACGGACTCGGGGAATAATCGATTTTGTTTTGGAGATAATCGATTATTTCAGGAAGTGCAGTAACGAAAAACCGAGACGGTAAGAGGAAATCAATTACGCAGTTTTCAATAATCGATTATTGTTACACAGAGGCTTAACACCTGTAAAACTGAACCTCAACATAATCGATTAGTAACATTGATAATCGATTTTTATATATGATCGCCAAATTCCTGCAAAGCTGAGATTGTTAGATAATCGATTATTTTATTTTTCCAGCAGAATAATCGGAAAACATAAAGAAGTAATAATCGATTATTGACTAAGGAAAATCGATTATTTATCACGAGAATTCCCCCTGTCTTTAGGGCGATACCTGCAAAAAAGAGTTAGGCGCCTCCGACGCTCAAGTTAGTAATCGTTAAAAGAAAAAATGCAATGCATGTATTAGATCAACGTGGAGTCAAGTATTCCGAGTTATGAATTCGTAAAAAGGACTCTTTCTCTAAAGGCTTTGTGAAGATGTCGGCCAATTGATATTTGGTTTCAACAAACTCAATTTCGACATCACCTTTGAGAACGTGATCTCTTATGAAGTGGTGCCTAATTTCTATGTGTTTCGTTCTTGAGTGAAGAACAGGGTTCTTCGTCAAGCTTATGGCGCTAGTATTATCACATCGAAGAGGGATATGATTGATACTAAGACCATAATCCGAGAGTGGTTGTTTCATCCAAAGGATTTGAGCACAACAACTCCCCGCGGTTACATATTCAGCCTCGGTTGTGGATAACGCAACACTTACGTGTTTCTTGCTAAACCAAGATACTAGAGAGCTACCGAGCAAATGGCAAGTGCCACTAGTGCTCTTGCGGTCCAATTTGCAACCTGCAAAATCAGAATCGGAATAGCCAACAAGTTGGCATGAAGAACCTTTGGGATACCATAGTCCCACATTTATAGTTCCAACAAGATACTTCATTATCCGTTTTACCGCAGTTAGGTGCGACTCCTTCAGACATGATTGATATCGAGCGCATAAACACACGCTAAACATGATGTCCGGTCTACTTGCAGTAAGATAAAGAAGGGATCCGATAATACCTCGATACTTCTTTGTGTCTACTTCCTTACCTTTCTCATCTTTGTCAAGATGGTCGGATGTACTCATTGGAGTGGCTATTGCTTTGGCGTTGCTCATTTCAAAACGATTTAGCAACTCCTTGCAATATTTGGATTGGCAAATGAAAGTTCCCTCTTTCATTTGTTTCACTTGCAACCCCAAGAAGAAGTTTAGCTCACCCATCATTGACATTTCAAATTCACTTGTCATTAATTCAGAGAATTCCTTGCACAAAGAATTGTTAGTAGCACCAAAAATAATATCATCTACATATATTTGAACTAATAAGATGTCATTGTTTTTGTTCTTAATAAAGAGTGTAGTGTCAACTTTCCCCCCAATGAACTCATTGTCCAAAAGGAATTTGCTTAAGCGTTCATACCAAGCTCGGGGAGCTTGTTTAAGACCATAGAGGGCTTTCTTAAGTTGAAGACATGATCGGGAGATTTAAAGTCTTCAAAACCCGGGGGTTGTTCAACATATACTTCCTCTTGAATAAACCCATTTAGGAAGGCACTCTTTACATCCATTTGATATAAATTAAAATTCATAGAAGAGGCAAAAGCAAGTAATAGACAAATAGCTTCTAGCCGTGCTACGGGTGCATAAGTTTCTTCATAATCAATTCCTTCTTCTTGATTATATCCTTTAGCTACAAGCCTAGCTTTGTTTCTAGTGATTATACCGTTTTCATCTAATTTATTTCGAAAAACCCATTTCGTACCAAATATGGTGTGATTATCGGGTCTTGGCACCAATTCCCAAACGTCATTTCGTTTGAATTGGTTAAGCTCCTCTTGCATTGCCAAGGTCCAATGCTCATCCCCAATTGCTTCGAAAATGGTTGAGGGTTCTATTTGAGAAACGAAAGCAGTGTGTCCTATAGTGTTCTTAAGAGTGTTTCGAGTGCTTACCCCTTGTTCTATGTTACCAATTACCTTGTTGAGAGGATGGTCTTTGAATGTCCTCCAGGCGTTGGGCAGCACCGTTTCTTCCTCCCGTGGTGGTGCTTCCTCCGATGGTTGTTCCAAGATTTCATCTTGAATTTCCTTTGGATTTTCCTCTTGTACCTTGTCTTGAAGACTTATTTTGTTTAAAGAATCTGCAAGATCAACACAAGAATCCTTTCTCGCCAAGCGAGCATCATTTTCGGAAAATACAACATGAGGAGACTCCTCGACAGTTGAAGTGCGGCTGTTGTATACTCTATATGCTTTACTATGCAATGAGTAACCAATAAATATGCCTTCATCAGATTTTGCATCAAACTTTCCTAAGCTATCTTTTCCGTTATTATGAATGAAACATTTACAACCAAACACTCGAAGATGGGAGAGGTTCGGCTTCCTTCCCTTGTGTAGTTCATAGGGAGTTTTCATGAGTATTGGTCTTATGATAGCTCTGTTCAACACATAGCTTGCGGTACTCACGGCATCCGCCCAAAAATGTTTGGGAATCTTTGCCTCATCGAGCATGGTTCTAGCCATCTCTTCGAGACACCGATTTTTCCGTTCCACCACTCCATTTTGTTGTGGTGTACGTGGAGCAGAGAAAGTATGCTCAATGCCGAGTTCGTCACAAAAATCCACGAAGAGATTATGATCGAACTCTCCCCCATGATCACTTCTTATGGAAGTGACAGTTGTGTTCTTCTCATTTTGAACACGTTTAAGAAAACTTTTAAACCTTTGAAAGGCCTCACTTTTGTGAGCAAGAAATAACGTCCATGTGAATCTAGAGTAGTCATCAACAATTACAAAAGAATAGCGATTTCTACCAAGACTTACAATACGAGATGGTCCAACAAGATCCATGTGAAGAAGTTGTAAAGGTCTAGAGGTTGAAACAACATTTTTAGATTTAAAAGAGGCTTTTATTTGTTTCCCTTTTTGACAAGAATCACAAATAGTATCTTTTTCAAATTTTAGATTTGAAGACCAATTACTAAATTTTGTGAAACTAATTTGTTTAAAAGATTCATGTTGACATGAG
Organism: Nicotiana benthamiana; assembly: GCA_034376525.1. NCBI lineage: Eukaryota > Viridiplantae > Streptophyta > Magnoliopsida > Solanales > Solanaceae > Nicotiana > Nicotiana benthamiana. The sequence continues at coordinate 66,967,947 of CM067334.1, read as the reverse complement.
CTACTCTACGATGCCATAACCACATGTCGTCATTTTTACTCATAAGGCATTTCACATAATCTGATGAAGAATTTTCAAGGTCAACCATATAGATATTATCAATTCTAATACCACGAAGAATGACTTTAAAATCGCTGCGGCGTATAACTAAGCATTCTTCCGAATCAAACAATACAAGATTTCCCTTGTCACATAATTGACTTATGCTCAAGAGATTGTGTTTAAGCCCTTTTACTAATAAGATATTCTTAATAGAGGAGGATTCGGTCTTACCTACGGAGCCGATGCCGATTATTTTTCCTTTATTGTTGTCTCCAAATACAACGTTTCCTCCTTCCGTGGGTTTTATTTGAAGGAATTTTGATGCATCTCCAGTCATATGTTTAGAGCATTCGCTGTCAAGGTACCAAAGTACACTTGATCCCTTCAAACACACCTACAAGACAAATTAATGAGTTTTTGGTACCCAAGCTGTTTTGGGTCCTTGTGTGTTAGGTGCAAAATGGTGGTGTGATTGACATGCAGTGAAGTGTCTGTGTCTAGTAAAACAAGCAGGAGCAATATGTCCTATTCGATTGCAATAATGGCAAATGACGTTAGGATTATGCATTCTTCTAGGATGATAATAGTTGGAGGGTCGAAATTCATTTACTCTATTTTTGGCAATATAATTTTGACGCAATTTTTGAAAATCTTTTCTCGGTGTTCTAAATTGCTCAACATTTCTTCTAGTGTTTGTTCTAGGATATGTAGCGGTCCTAGGATAATTATTTCTAGGTTGAGTATGTCTAGGTTGCAATTTTTGAAAGCCATTTCTAGGTGTTCTAAATTGCTCAACATTTCTTCTAGTGCTTAATCTAGGATGCATATTGATTCTAGGATTATTATTTCTAGGTTGAATGTTAACATTTATTTTATTTTGCCTAGGTTGAGCCTTAGGTTGTTGAGGGATGGTCTCAACTTTTTCTTTAGACTCATTTTTGAAACCTATGCCATGTTTAGTAGATTTTAAATTTACAAGAACATCATTTAGATTTTTGTGAGAGGAATTGAATTTATTCAAGGTACCCTTAAGTTTTTCTACTTCATCTTTTAGAGATTTGCAAGAAGTACAACCATTGTTTGAGCTCTCGGGTTTATCGGCGCTTCTTTTGCCATAAAACTTATTTTCCTCTTTTAGCTTCTCATTATCGAGAGTCAATTGTTCCAAATCTTTTTCTTTCAAAGAAAATTGTTTCTTCAATTCTTTTATGATTTTGGAAGCTCTAATAAATTCACCATATAATTCATCAAAGGCATTTTGCATTTCTTCAAGAGAAAAAAACTTCTTAGAAGGAGATTCACATACCTCTTCTTGAGTTTCTTCATGTGCCATGAGACATAAATTAGCGGTTTCATCTTTTTCTCCGTCACTTGAATCATCCCCGGAGTCACCTCCCCAAGAGATGTAGGCTCTTTGTTTCTTGGCGAATTTCTTTTCTGTTTTGTTATTTGGGCAGTTGGATTTGATGTGCCCAGCTTCTCCGCATCCATAGCATTTGAGTGTTCCACTTGGCCGCTTTCCTTTAAACTCTTTCCGCATGAATTTTTGGAATTTCTTGATCACGAGTCCGAACTCGATATCCTCATCACTTGAATCCTCATCGTTTTGAGGTTGAGTCGTAGACGCTTTGAGTGCAATCCTTCTTTTCCTTTGATCATCCAAAGAAGGGTTAAGAATAGTAGATTCATAAGTTTTGAGATTAACTCGAAGTCCATCTATGGTGACATTTGTAATGCCGATCGATTCTCGAATAGCGTCGACTTTGGAACGCCATTCCGGAGTAAGGCTTCGTAGAATTTTTCGGACAAGCTCCTTATCCGTAAATGTCTTTTTGAGAGCATGAAGGTCGTTTACAATTTTTGAAAATCGCTCAAACATATCATCTATTTTCTCATTCTCCTTCATATGAAACAATTCATATTCATGGGTTAGAAAATCAATTTTTGCTTCTCGAACTTGATCCGTACCTTCGTAAGTGATCTCTAGTTTGTCCCACATTTGTTTGGCCGTGGTGCAACATGAGATTTTCCGATAGTCATCGGGATTTACAGCACAATACATTATGTTGATGGCCTTTGCATTATTTTCCACCTTTTTGATATCGTCCATATCGTATTCGTCTTCCGACTTTGGGACGAGTTCATCTCCAACCTTTTTAGTGGGAAGTTGTTCTCCATTCTTTATAATTTTCCACAATTGGAAGTTGTTTGATTGAATGAAAATCCTCATCCTCTCCTTCCAATAAGTGTAATTGGTGCCATGAAAGAGTGGTGGCCTTGTGAAGCATTGTCCTTCACCTAGTCTTGCATTAACGTTACGAGTAGAAGCCATGGATTGTTTCTCTCAAACTGTTAAGTCTTTCAGAGAGACAGGCTCTGATACCAATTGTTAGAATATACGCTTAATGCTAGAGGGGGGTGAATAGCGTTTTAATAAAAATCAAGATAAATTCTCGGAATTAAAATTGCAGGAGTAAAATAAGTGCGGTAAATAAAGTAGTAAGGAGAGAACACACCGAACTTATACTAGTTCACCACAACGTGTGGTTAGTCCAGTTTCCCAAGAGACTCTCTCGAGTTTCAACTAACTCCGTTAAGCTTGCGGGTGCTTAACAAACCGTTACAAACTGAGAACACAAGTCTCAACAATTGCTTGCTCGAAGATACCACACTTCAAGACTTCACGTGAAGGAACTTACCTTTCCTTCTTACAACCACAAGGAATTAGAACTTCCCTTCAAGTGTATACAAACACTTAGTACTCAAGACAAGACTCTCTTACAGAGTAGATATGAGTAAAATTAATACGCTCAAGAATACAACAACTTCGTCAAGAATTTGGCTCTCAAAAACTATGAAATGAATATGAAATGATTGATGTGAAAGTATGTAAGCTTAAGTAAGAATTGTAATCAGTTGTTGTGCTTAAAAGAGTGGTTTTGAGGTGTATTTATAGTCCTCAAAGACCCAAAGACCGTTGCTTAATTGCCAATCACTAATTGCTGATTTTGTGCTAGAATAATCGATTATCTGATTTGCATAATCGATTATCTGCAAATCGTTCAAAAATCATATGCAGATTTTAAGCTAGAATAATCGATTATTCAAATTGCATAATCGATTACCTGAGAACGTTCAAAAATCAGACGCTGATTTTATGCTAGCATAATCGATTGTTGCCTTGTGCATAATCAATTATCTTTCAGCGTTTAAAAATACTTTGGCAACGGTCAGTGAATAATCGATTATGCTATATAGGATAATCAATTATTGACCTCTGCGGAATATTTAATATAATTAGAATAAAGAGGATAATCGATTATCATATTACATAATCGATTATTTTGCTGTTTCGTAAATTCCGGTTTACACTGTCTTAACATAATCGATTATCAAAAAGACATAATCGATTATTTTGCTGTTTTGTAAATTCTGGTTTACACTGTCTTAACATAATCGATTATCAAAAAAACATAATCGTTTATTTCTGTCCAGATTTGAAAGACATGTTTAAAATTCATTTTGGCTAAAATGAAAATGTTTGAAAATCATTTTGTTTTAAAACAAAGATGCATGGTTTGATGAGAATGATTTTACGAGAGAAGCCAAGACTTGAATCCATTGTTGGATCAAGATCACAATATAAAACGACTCATGTATATCTTCGTTGCTTTACTTGATCTTGTTCTTTGTTTCTCTTGTGCTTGGATTTCGGCATATGTCAATGTTCCATGCGCGTCGGTTTGTCATTTATCAAAACCTACAAAGATGAACACACGTTTAGTTTTAGCGATTTGAGAACGTGTTTCAACAGTATTGATGTATTTACTTATTTCCTTTAATATTTTTCTGTCCAGATTTTTGTGAGTAATCTTTATAAAAGAACTTGGGGATATAGTAAAAGGGAATACGGGAGGGGCTTTACTTTAGTGCATCAATTTAATGGTAGAAAGCATGCTTATGGGTTTACTTTATCATATAGATACCATGTCTATAGATTTTCCATGCTGCATTTCACTTAGAGATTCTGCCTGCCTATAAGGTTTCAATAATTCATCTCATATAGATACCATGTCTATAGGTGTACTTTATCGCAATCTCATATAGATACCATGTTTATAGGGCTTACACTATCGCATCTCATATAGAAACAATGCCTATAGGTTTCAATGTCATATCTCATATAGAAACCATGCCTATAAGCATTCAACATTGCATCTCGTATAGAAAGCATGCCTATAGGAACCCAATGTTGCATCTCGCCTGGCAAAACACGCATGTAGGAATTGTATGAAACTTTAGGCAAATAGTAGGTCATCTAAAATGTATAAAAGCAGTAATACAAAATTAGTATCGCTCTTGTAAGGTTCAAACTCGCTTAATGGGCTCATAACGTTTCAATATATTTCATCTTAAATCTGTCAATTTTTAAAATCGGGCCCAGGTCTTCCTTTTACACTACTCTGCTAAGTCTGCAGTTTTGAATTACTTTGCCTCCCTAAGTTTATATCATAAGGTTCTTTTGAAAATTTTCGTCTTGCATCCTTTACTCAAGCAGTTCAGCAAAATTGTAAGCCATTTCTGAACTTTTTCTGCAAAACTTTAATTTTCTCTTAAATAGACCTATTCTGAAACCAATGCTTTCTCTAAAGACTACTAGTTTTAAATCATGTCATCTCCTAACAACGGGCCCGGAGGGCGCAAAGCAGATTTTCCATCCAACTTCTATGTGTTAAACTAATCTGTCCGCTCTTCTAACCTCTTTTAAAAGACCAAATCGGTATTTGAAGTCATGCTAAACTAGTGTTTGTTATGTTATGGGGTTTCGTCTGAGCCTTTGACTGTCTTATTTTCATACCTCTTATGTTCTATTTATTTTGTTTGTCGTTCTAGTATTTTTACCTTTGAAAACTCCACATATATCCTCTCTCTCTTTCTCCCCTCTTAGGATTAGAAGTCCTAATACCCCGGGACTAATAGGTTGGGACGCGTATTAGCATGCAATAAGTAAATGATACCAACACATTTCAAGACCTTAACGGGGAGGGAAGGGTAGAATATGGAGATAATGACCGATACACTAATGCCATACGTGACCCCTCTTTGAGGTGTGTGAGCGGGGTATTGTACTGATGTGATCCATATTATAATCAAAGCTAGGACCCCCTTTTCCTTTTCTTGCTTTATTTAAATGTTTTTCTAAAGTAATGCTTTTCTTTTCAAATCCGTTCTCTCTTCTATTTTATTTAACTTATGCCTTTCCCTTTTTAAAATTCCTAAGTAGTCCAAAATGTTTATATAAATGGATCTTATCTGTCTATTGGCTTCATCTCTTCATAAAGTCACATTAGCACGGTCGGGAACCACACTAGTGGATCTTGAGGGGTGTCTAACACCTTCCCCTCGAGATAATCTCAAGCCCTTACCTGAACTCTAGTTTCCTTTCAAAATACTCCTCTTATCTTTAAAAGTGTCCTAATGCACTATAATCATCAGGTGGCGGCTCTTCAAAATCCATAACCCAAATCCTAAATGGGAATGAGAGTTGTTTTGACCATAATGTCGTACAACCTGATTTTGCTTTTGAAAAAAGGGGCGTCGACAGATACAATGCCTCACCAGTTGAGAACTCTCTTTCTATTTCTAACTATTACACAGTGAATCTAACTAGACTACTATGTTTGTTTGCAGTAAAATAAAGAGGGATATATTGGTGTGATCAAATTATACTGGTTGATACAAAGCCCTATGGTATTTATACAATATGGTTATGGTGGAGGCTTGTCAAACCAAGGAATTTGATCCTTGGAAAGTGTTGATTCTTTCCAAGAATAATGCAATGGTCATTGCTTTGATGAAGATCTCTTTCCTTTTCTCTAAAGATACAATTGACGGAGATGGCACGCTTTCCATTCTTGCCTTTCATTCAAGTATGCCGTTATGGGGAATCTTCAGTGATATGCGTTGATTCTGTTGATGCATCCGACTGGATATGATTTCCCAAAATTCATGGGAGAGATCCTGATTTGCTAATGGGAAGTGGATCTTTTCCTTGTGCGCCAACGACTTCCTTTAACGAGAATGTTCTTCCTTATTTGATGCTTCAATCTCGCTTCCATGATTGGATGTAGTGGCAACTTGCCTTTTAGCTTTGCTTTATTAGTTTCAGTGGTTCCTTCCTTGAGTATCTGCATATGTATATTAATTGCATCATTAAAATTTAATCTAACAATCTCTCCATTTTTTGTGATGGCAAAATTAATATACTAGAGTAAACAACAGTTGACTTCCCTGTTTACATTCAGTTGGATTGCTCCCCCTCAATGCGTAGTCAACTCGACTTGATCTCTCCATGTTTATGTGCAGTCGATGTGTTTCTCCTTCTCATTAGATGCAGTCGACTGGGACATGTAGAGGATTATCTAACAGACATACAAAGTACATGATGAAGTCGACTCAAACAGTCAACCTCAAACAGTCAACTTGTCCTCTGCAGATATAATAATCACTATGCCATAGCATAGGCACATCGAGTCATCCTGATAGCAAAGATAACATATATACATATATTTCTCCCCTTTTTTGACATCAGCAAAATAGGGAGCAGCAAAAGCATAATCCACAAATAAAGAATATCCACGTGCATAGCCTAATCACAACCAAAATGTTAAAAACAGCATAAAATGTCTGAAATCCACAATCATTCACGACATAGAAAGTACGTATGAGTGTTGCAGATAGAATCCTTCAACTGGTCAAAGCTGGTGTTGGCAGCAACCTACATTTCATCAAGCCTGTCATGCACCTCTTTAAACACCTTGAGCGCATTCTCACGTACTCTTTGCACAGCCACCTAATTGTTGAAACATCAGACCCTGTTTCCTTGGATATAGCATGAATGGCTTCCACAGTCGACTTGATGTCGTAGAGTTGAGACTCTACAGACCGTAGTTTTTCGCTGAGATATGAGGGAATGGACAGTGGCGGAGTAACCACAGACGGCTTGATTTCCTCAGAAGTAGTTTTGGTCTCACTTTCTCCCTTCTTCACGCAGACCCCTTTTATAGACACATACCTCATGCTAGAGAAGGCCTTGGAGTTGTAGCATTTAGTCACAGGGACAAAGGGGTAGTCTGAAAGCGAAATTTAGTGGGCTTTCAGAATGTGGGTGATAGCCATACCATAAGGAAGGCTAGTGGGGTCTTCAGCACTCTCAATCATGAAGTTGATAACCCAGGAGGACAGCTTGATTTTGAGCTTAGAGATAAGACAATAGACGAAGAAAGTGTCCCTTTGAGAGAGAGTGGAAAAGGAACTAGTTTTGGGAGGGAGAGTGGTTTCAACAATGTGAGCAATAACTCTAGCTTCAAAGCTAACATCACTGGGTCCTAATTGATGGGGAAGGTTGTGAGAGGGGTTTTCTGTAATGATTTGTTTGGCCTGATCAAAGGAGATTTCGAAATCTTCCAGCCATACATTTTTAAAACTGTTGGAAAACCAGAACAGCGACAGAGAAAGATGGAATCAAAGAGGTTACAGTCAAGAACAATGTGTTTTCCAAGGACAAACGTTTTGAGCCTATCAAACTTGCTAGAGCAAAGATTTGCATAGAACATACGGACTAGAGGTTCAAACACTTTAGGCGGAAAGATAGAGAGAAATTTGTCCCACCCCTGATAAATAAAAAGTTCTTTTACCTTACAGTTGAGGGAGCCCATACCATCTAGATCTACCACACGACCACGGGCAATAGGTTTGTCTTTGACAGAAATAAAGAAACCGATGTTTGGGGAGTCCCAGAAATTGAGGTCAGATTCGAGAGAGGCAGAAAAATCAAACTTTGGTTTCTTGGGAGAGAAGATAGGGGCTTCAACCATAGGTCATTTACCAGCGGCATTTTCACCAAGAAACAAAGAGTTCTCAGAATATGCACCTTGAGAAGAGGCACATTCCTCAAACCTGTCGAACCCTAGGTCAACCTGCTCAGGCGGAGCAGAGGTGGGTTTGGATTTGGAACGGGTACTCTTTCTTGTGGAAGCAGAGGGATTTTTGGGAGTTTTGGCCATGGAGGAGATGAGGGTTTCTGAACAGGAAGAAAAGGGTTTTGGCAGAAGGGATGGAAGGGAAAGGGTTGATAAGGACTTAGTAGGGAGGGGAGATTTGACGGTTGAGCGGAAAAGGAAAAACTGTCAGTTAGACCTACGTGTTGATTGGTTTTCCAACTTCGCTGCAACATATGTGAAATTAGAAAAGAGAGAGAGGGAAAGAATGATGGCGTATTTAATAAAGACAATAATGACAAGAATTTAAAAAAGGTACACTTTGACCCTAAGAGTTAGTTGCGAGACAGACAATGCCAAGTAGTTTCCTTAGGGCACAAAATCCTTCCTCTAATAATGATTTAGTAAAAATATCGGCTAGTTGATCCGAAGTGCCAACAAAGGTTAACTCTATATCACATTTAATAACATGATCTCTAATAAAATGAAGTTTAATATCTATATGCTTAGCCCTAAAGTGATGCACAAGACTTTTCGAAAGACAAATGACACTGGAATTATCACAAAAAAATTGTATAGGTTTGAAAGAAACATCATAGTCACCCAGTTGATGTGACAGGCAAAGCAATTGTACACAACACTGTCCAACAGCAATATACTCAGCTTCAGTAGTCGATAATGTGAGTGATGATTGCTTTTTACTGTTCCATGAAATTAGAGATTTTCCTAGTAGTTGACATGTGCTACTCGTGCTTTTCCTATCTTCTTTGTCACCTGCTAAATCTACATTTGAGAAACCTTCCAATTTAAAAGAATTAGATTGAGGATAGAATAAACCATAAGTAATTGTCCCAATAAGGTATCGAATAATTCTTTTTACTGCAGTTAGATGTGAATCCTTATGAGCCGACTGGAACCTGGCACATTTGCATATGCTGAACGTAATATCTGGTCGACTTGCGGTCAGATATAAAATTGATCCAATCATTCCTCTGTATTTGGTTTCATCAGCTGGAGTACCCTGTTCGTCCTTACCTAAGGATGTAGCAGGACTCATAGGAGTTCCAATGGATTTTGCATTGCTCATACCAAATTTTTGAATCGGCTCCTTGGCATATTTAGATTGACAAATAAAGGTTCCTTCTTCAGATTGATGAATTTGAAGACCAAGGAAGAAGGTGAGTTCCCCCATCATTCTAATTTCAAATTCGCTTTGCATGAGATTTCTAAATTCCTTACACATAAGAGGGTTATAATATCATCAACATAAATTTGAATTATAAGGTTACCTTTGGATGACCTTTTGATAAATAGCGTGGTATCAATTTTACCTCTGGTGAATCCATGTTCAGTAAGAAACGTACTTAGACTTTCGTACCAAGCATGTGGAGCCTGCTTTAGCCCATATATGGCCTTAGTAAGCTTGTAAATATGGTATGGGTATTTCGAGTTCTCAAACCCTGGGGGTTGTTTTACAAAGACTTCTTCTTCGATAAATTTGATGAGGAAGGCGCTCTTGAAGTCCATTTGAAATAGTCTGAATCCTTTGAATTATGCGTAAGCTAATATGATTCATATTGACTCTAATCGAGAAACTAGTGCGAATGTTTCATCATAGTCGACTCCTTCTTATTGTGAGTACCCTTGAGAGACTAGTCTGGCTTTGTTTCTAACAGCTTGTCCTTCTTCATTTAGCTTATTTTTGAATACCCATTAGTACCAATAACTGAAGCATTTTCAGATCGGGGTATCAATTTCCCATACTTGATTCTTATTTAATTGCTCTAGCTCTTCTTCCATTGCAGTTACCCAGCTTGAATCTTTTAGAGCTTCTTCTACCTTCTTTGGTTCTATTTGGGAGATTAGTGCAATATTCGCCTTCTTTATTAGAGCTGCTCTGGTCTTCATTCCTTCATTTGGATCTCCAATAATGAATTTCTGAGGATATTCAGCTTCATTTCTCCACTCGTTTAGTCTAATGGATTGTGTAGTTGACTCTGGAAGTGGCTCTGAAGTGTTAGCGCTTGCTTGTTCAGTTGACTCTACAGCTCCGATGGGAGATGTTGACTCCTGAGATTTTCTCTGAGCCTCTTGAGCTAATCTTCATCACCTGCATTGGATTCTTTCTCGACCAAGGGATTATTTTCATCGAATACAACGTGAACTGATTCTTTTACACATAAGATGCATTTATTGAAAACTCTAAAATATCTACTATTTAATGAGTAACCAAGAAAAATACCTTCATCGCTTCCAGGATCAAATTTTCCAAGATTTTGCTTACCATTGTTGTGAATAAAACATTTGCTTCCAAATGGATGAAAATAGCTGATGTTAGGACGTTTACCTTTCCAGAGTTCATACGGAGTCTTTTTCAGAATAGGTCTTATAAGGCAGCGATTTAGAATGTGGAAAGCAGTGCTAACTCCTTCTGCCCAGAAGTGATTTTGGCAATGAGTGTTCTAACAGCATAGTTCTTGCCATGTCTTGCAATGTTCTGTTCTTTCTTTCAACCACCCCGTTTTGTTGAGGAGATCGGGGAGCAGCGAAGTTGTGGGTATATCCTTGACTGTTGCAAAATTCTTTGAATGCCTTGCTTTCAAATTCGCCTTCATGATCACTTTGAATTATAGAGATTTGGCACCCTTTTTCTCGTTCAATCTTTTTACAGAAGATTTCAGAGTTTCACAGGGCTTCATTTTTGTGAGATAGAAAAATCATCCAAGTGAATCGAGAAAAGTCATCAACAATAACAAAAGCATATTTCTTGCCACCTACGCTAGCAGTTCTAGTAGGTCCAAACAAATCCATATGAAGTAGTTTTCATCTTCTGAATCATCTTCATCGGTCCAGCATCCTGAGGTTTTATTGATCTCGTTTTTTAGAATCTTCATGAAGCATAGGTTAGCAATTTCCTCATGGTCTGAACATCTTCGTCACTCCAGCTTCCAAATGATATGTTCATGCTGAATCCTCTAGAGACCTTTCTTTTCATTTATGGGCATTCTGCTTGGATGTGCCCAAATTTTCCACATTGGTAGCATTTTCCATTGTATTGTCTGGTCCTTCTTGGGGGAGTCATCCCTTTCTTGCATTTCTGTATCTTCTCATTAGTTCGTCCAAATTTCTAGAAAGCATAGCAATTTCTTATTGTAGAACTTCAGGATTATTAACTTCATTTTCAATTGCCTCAGTAGTAGCTTTGAATGCAACAGTTTTCTTTTTCTCTTCTTGATTTGTCTTATTCAAATGTGTTCTTTCGAAAGAAATGATTTCTCCTCGCAGTTCATCATATGATAGCTTATTCAGATCTTAAGATTCCAGTGTGACGACTTTGGTCTGCCATGTGGTTGGTAGACTTATGAAAATCATTCTAACTTGATCGCCACTGGTGTAAGGTTTTCTAACGGTTTTTAAATCACTGATTATTTTGCTGAACCTGGCAAACATTTCTTCGATGGATTATCCTTCTTTCATGTAGAAAAGTTCATAGTCGTGAACTAGCATATTTATGTGAGTTTCCTTTACTTTGATGGTACCTTCATAGGTGACTTCAAGTTTATCACACATTTCCTTTGCTGTGTCACAACTGGAGATATTTTCATATTCTTCACCACTTATAGCATTGTGAAATAGATTCCTTGCCTTATGATTTGTTTGAACAGTTTCCAGTTGTTCCTTTGAGTATGAATCAATGTCATCAGGATCCGCGAGCGGTGGAACGCTTACAGGTAGTGGACAGTTCCCTTTCTTGATAACTCTCCAAACTTTGATATCATAGGCCTTGGTGAAAATTTCCATACGAATTTTCCAGTGGGAGAAATGTTGTCCATTAATGTAAGATGGTCTTACTTGATAAGTTCCTTCTTGAAACAGAGCTCCAACAATAACCTGATTTGCCATGATCTTTTTCTCACGAGCTGGTAAGCAAAAGAAAAAAATGTGAGCCTCGCTCTGATACCAATTGAAAGTACAAAAGGGGGGTGAATTGTTAATTATTTAAAATTAATCGCAAATAATTCAACTTAATACTTTATTAGTTAACTTAATATGATAGTGCACCAGACGAGAGTATATAAATAACAGTATGCTGAAAGTAAATGCTGAAATGTAATGACACCTAGAATTTTATACTGGTTCGGATTTAATGTGAATCCTAATCCATTCCCCTTAAGTTGCAAGGGATTTCTCCTCAGATCAATAGTTTCCTTTCGAGTACAGTAGTGATGATTATCGCACAGTCTTCTTTTACTCGTTTGATACAATACCTCACCAGTTGAGAACTATCTTTCTATTTCTGACTATTACACGATGAATCTAACTAGACTACTATGTTTTTTTTGCAGTAAAATAAAAAGGGCTATATTGGTGTGATCAAAGCATACTGGTTGATACAAAGCCCTATGGTATTTATACAATATGGTTATGGTGGAGGTTTGTCAACCCAAGGGACTTAATCCTTGTAAGTGTTGATTCTTTCCAAGAATAATACACTGGTCGTTGCTTTGATGAAGATCTCTTTCCTTTTTTTTGAAGATAAAATTGACGGAGATGGCGCGCTTTCCAGTCTGCCTTTCATTCAAGTATGCCGTTATGAGGAATCTTCAGTGATTTGTGTTGATTCTGTTGATGCATCCGGGCGCTTTCCAGTCTGCCTTTCATTCAAGTATGCCGTTATGAGGAATCTTCAGTGATTTGTGTTGATTCTGTTGATGCATCCGGCTGGATATGATTTCCCAAAATTCATGGGAGAGGTCCTGATTTGCTGATGGGAAGTGGATCTTTCCTTGTGCGCCAACGACTTCCTTTAACGAGAATCTCCTTCCTTATTTGATGCTTTAATCTCGCTTCCATGATTGGATGTAGTGGCAACTTGCCTTTTAAATTTGCTTCATTAGTTTCAGTGGCTCCTTCCTTGAGTATCTACACATGTATATTAATTGCATCATTAAAACTTAATCTAACAATCATTTCGCTGCGACAGAACCATCTCCACTCTCCTGGCCACATTGGCCACCTCATGGAAAGAAATCGCACTCCCTGTCTCCCTAGCAGTCTGAAGACGAATCGGCTGAATAAGTCCATCAACGAACCTCCTCACCCTCTCTCGGTGGAAGTATGATAAGAGCATAATGATCCAAGTTGATAAATCTTGTCTCATACTGGGTAACAATCATAGAACCCTGCTGACGATACTTAAACTGCCTCCGATAGGCCTCTCTCTGAGTGATGGAGAGAAACTTCTCCAGAAATGGCTGAGTAAACTGCTCCCAAGTCAAGGGTGGTGATTCAGCTGGTCTAGCAAAGAAACAATCTCTCCACCAAGTCTTGGCGGATCCCGACAAGCAAAAAGTAGCAAAATTGACCCCATTGGCCTCAACTATCCCCATGTTCTTGAGAACCTCATGACATGTGTCTAGATAATCCTGGGAATCCTCAAAAGATGCACCGTTGAATGTAGTGGTGAAGAGCTTGGTGAACCTATCCAATCTCCATAAAGCATTGGTAGACATAGCTACTCCATCACCTGTCTGAGCTACCATATTCGACTGAACTGCTCCGACTGGCTGAGCTACTGGAGTCTGAAACTGGGGAGCCATATGCTCTGTGTTGATACCCAATTTTTCTCTATGTATTTTATACCCAAAATACTTTCAAAATAGCATATGTATGCATATATAAGCATGCCCAAAAGTTTTGATATTTATTCCTAATTTTTTTTAAATATTTCAAAATCAATTTATTGCCTATTTAGAGATGTTTCAAAATTAATTTATTGTCTATTTTAACAATACAAAATCCAATAATTATTCCCAAAATTATTATTTTTGTGAATAATTTATTTCTATCCTTATATTTACACCAAATATAATTAAGGTGATTTTTGCATCTTTTTTATAAATTTATTTGATATTTTTTAGGCTATATTGTATAAAATTATAATTATAGCCTATATTATGACTAATAAAGTTCTATAATCATAAAATTATTTCTAGTATTTTCAGATTAATTTTTATATATTATTAAGTAGTGCAATGCTTTTAATTTGGTTTTAAATTATATTTAACCATTTTAATATTAAGTGGGGAAAATGGCTATTTAAGACCTGGCCCTATTTCATTGCAATTTAGCCCAAATTGCACCCCAATCCAGCCCAATTTTAACCCCAAATCAAATGACCCAATTCAGATCCAGCCCGATCCCTGACCCGTTAGTTAGACTCGTCCGTTCAATACTGTAAATCTGTTATGCCTACTTCTGTATCATTCTCACCGGAATAAATGTGTCCCAAGCCCTGAGTAACCTGTACCCACCTTTTGTGTTCTTATACATCTATTACTTGAAGATGCAAGGTCTGGCCTTGAAGGTTTTGGCTGAGATCTGCACAGATTCAAGTTTCACGGTCATCTCTTGCTCGTCTCCAGCACATGTTGGTCATGTGAACCTACCTTTGGCTCATCCGACTTAGAGCAGATCACTTCCAGGCCTTTCTCGCTTTTAGGGTTCTTCTGAAACGCTATCCTTTCGAGATTCTCCTGTTTCCTCTAGATCTGTTCTAGATCTGCGTTTCTTTTAGGGTTTTCAAATGATTTCTCAAGTTTCTTTCAAAACTTTGCTTTCAAACTGTTCATCTTCTCCGACTTAGGGTTTTTCTTGAATTTTACTTTTTCTACTGTGACTCCAATGTGTTTCTTTTGCTGTATTTGCTCTACTGTGATTCATCTGTGTTTTCATCTACCATGCTTTCTTCTACCATTTCTTTATGAGTTCTTTTACAATATTTTCTTCTTTTATCATGTTTTCCTGAAATGCTTAAGGTTTTAGTTCTTTTGGGGGTTTTTTGAACTTATTTCGTTGTTGCTCTTGCCTGATTTGCTTGCTTTCGGCTCTACGTTCGGTTAAGAGTAGAAGCCCTAGAATTTGGGGGTTTTTCAGTCAAGTTCTTGAGACCACTCGTATGTGACTTCTTTGCTTCACATCTCTGATCTAGTTTGGTTTCAAAGCCCTAATTTCTGAGTTCACCTTTGTTTCAACCATGTGGTTCTGATTTTTTCTAAACTCTATAGGACCTTTTATCTGACCTCGCATGATATCTGATACTTTCTTTTAGCAATAGTCCTCTACTGACTACTCTTTGGTTGAATGATACTTTCTTTCTTTTTTGTTAGGTTCCTGCCTCGCATGTTTAAAGCTCATGCCCTCTTTATAGTTAGATTTTCCCTCTGAGAAAAACCTTTGATTTGGGGATTGATTTCAGACTGCCTCATGTGAATTCGATTATTCTTTCATTTTTTAATCTGAACCTCTCGATTCCCCTAGTGTATGGCTTGGTTCATTAGTGATTTGGGGATCTCTGATTTCCTGATTTACTATGTACTAATCATTTTACTTTTTTTCCTTATTTACTTAACCGTGTATTTCAAATTTCCCTTTTCTTAATTAAGATCCACATGTACTTACCCTTATTTGCATGTTGTGCACAATGTGTTTATTTGATCCCATGTCCTTAATTGTTTCCTTTCTTGTACAGTTCAAATTTGAATCCCTTAATTAGAGGAATCTTCTTCTGTTGATTGATTTTTAATTGATACTGGATTATTTTCTTGCCTTGTTACCTGTCTTATTTCAAAGTATAAATATTGCTTCTCATCTCAACACACACACTTTAAATTACACACAGAATTTTGAATTTAAAAATACTTCGAACATCTTTTCACTACACAATTTCAAATACTCTCTCTACATCTACCTTATCTATTTCTGATACTGAGTACTCTGCTCCTCTCTCTTCTACTGTCTGAAATACTCCTGGTTTCCTCTTGAACTCTCAAATACTTGCTGAAGATTCTGAGTTTGCTCTTGCTAACTTTCGGGCTGATTACTTACTTTTGCTTGTTGTGCTATACTAAATATTGCAACTGGTATGTCTTTCTAGTTAAATAATACCCTCTTGACTATGTGTTTATTCCTTCTCTCTTGTTATGCATTCTCACTATGTGTTTACTTTATGCTTTCTTGCCTTATGTGTGCTCTGCCTATTTCTCTATGATTTTTTACCCTTAGTCTGTTATGTTTTCTTGTGCTTCTGTGAATGTTCTCTATGTGAGTCCCATTCCTTTTGACCCTTTCTTGTGTGAGAGTACTGTTATGAGTCATGGCAACATCCTATTATTGCTATCCATGACCTAGAATTAGGTTCTCTTGAACCTTTACTCAAGTCAATTCCCATTCCCTTTACCCCTTATTTGTTGAGCCTTGACTCAAGTCTGTGGTGTCCTAATCACCATCTAGACCCAAGTGTGACTTCCAAAACGTCTGCTGTTAATTATTTAGACCAAGCATAGGGTCAGGGGTGTATCCAGTCTATACCCATGGCTGGGTATGACCACTCTCTTCTATTGCTCCCTTACCCCTCTCTCATTTTGCACTTATTACTAGTTCTAGGTTCTGCCCCTCTCTGGTAAGCCATGCTTTGGGACCCTGGAGTTCCCTATGAACTTGGATGCCTGAGGGCTCGCTATTTCACACTGCACTATTCTTTTATAACATTTAGCTAGAGTGTAAGCACTGCCTGGAGCTCCTGAAGCTCCGTGGAACTCTGAAACACTTTGGATAAAAGAAGGACTTGGAAATCGGGATTCATGAATTTGTGAAACACATGTTATTGGACACTAATATTGAATTAGGCTTGTCAGATCTAGCTGTACGCTGTGATGTATTTTAATTATCCGTCTTTCTAATGGTTCTGTAATAATTTTGTGAAAAAAAAAAAGAACTCGGGGAATATTAGTGAAAAGGTGGAAGGGATTTACTTTACTTGCATATACTAAAGGGTAAATATCATGCATATAGGATTAATGTGGTAAGTTCATCATCTAGATATCATGTCGATAGGGCTTTAACATTTTAACTCGATTACCTAGCTACTGTCTATATATTTAATGCATAACACAATCCTGTCATATAGAGAATTTGCTTATAATGTTTAATATTGAGTCATATTGTAAGTCATTAGAAATCCTGCCTATAGGACTTGATATTCATGTAAATCAGTTGCGTATAGAAACCATGTCTATAGAAAATGCATACGTAGTAGGTAAAACTGTAAGATAACCAAGCTTGACGTCTATTTACCTATTCTGTAATAAGTTATAAAAAAACCAGAACAAGTCTGTCTCGCTTAAACTTTTTAAGTAGTAATAACTAGTTAACTGGCTTTAACTTCTCAGTATCACGTTTTCAATATAAAACTCTTATGAACCTGTAATGCTTTTTCTCAAAAATTGTGCAAATCTATCTGAGGCGATTCTTTTAACTATTCTGCCTAAACTCTATTCATTTCTCGAAATTATCTTTCCAAATAGTATTTTTTACTTTTAAGACTCTTTTCACAACTCTCCTGTATTTTCACTCAAATGAATCTACAGATTTCAAAGTTATTTCTGAACTTCTGCAATGTTCAACTTTCTATTTTAACTCTTCTGCATTAGGCTCTTGTTTGAAATTAGTACTTTCAAAATAACTTGTTTAAGTATACAATTGGATCCAAGTTGCCAAATGTAAGCTTTTATCTAATTCTATGAGTTAAACTAAGTCCGTCCGCCGCTTAAGTTTTAAATTAAAGACAAAATCAATATGTGCAAGGCATGCTAATCTAAGTGTTATCTGATTTACGGGTTTAATGTGAGCCTTGCATTACTTGTTGTTGACACCCCTTACTTGCTATTTGTTTGTTTGTCGCTATTAGTATTTCACCCTTTTAAACCCAATATATGCCTTTACCACAATTCTTCCCATTTAGGATTAGGAGTCCTAAATGCCTCGGGACTGATAGGTTGGGACGGGTAATGGCATGCGATAAGTAACTGAGACTAATCGCATTTAAATACCTCAACGGGGTAAGAAGGGTAGATATGGATATGAGGAGCGATTGCTGGGTATTGCATTGATTTGATCCATATTTCGTTTAATCCTAGGACCCGTTTCTCTTTCTTTATTTGCAAATAAAAAATGTTCTCTTTGTTAAAATCGTGTTTTCTTATAAATGATTCTTCTCCTTTTCCAAAATCGTTTGTCCCTTTCTAGAGTGTAAGCACTGCTTGGAGCTCCTGAAGCTCCTTGGAACTCTGAAACACTTTGAATAAGAGAAGGCCTTGGAAATCTAGATTTCGAAATTGGTGAAACACATGTTATTGGACACTAAGATTGAATTAGGATTTTCGGATCTAGTTGTAGGTTGCGATGTATGTTAATTATCCTTCTTTCTTCTATTTCTGTAATAATTTTGTAAAAAAAAAGAACTCGGCGAATATTAGTGAAAATGTGGGAGGGGTTTACTTTACTTGCATATACTAAAGGGTAGATATCATGCCATTAGGATTAATATTGTAAATCAGACATCTAGATATCATGCATATAGGGTTTTAACGTTTTAAATCAATCACCTAGCTACTATGTCTATCGACTTAATGCATAACACAATCCTATCATATAGAGAATTTTCTTATAAGGTTTAATATTGAGTGATATTGCAAGTCATTAGAAATCCTGCCTATAGGCCTTGGTATTCATGTAAATCAGTTGCATATAGAAACCATGTCTATAGAAAATTCATATGCAGTAAGCAAAATTGTAGGATAACCAAGTTTGCCGTCTATTTACCAACTCTGTAATAAGTTCTAAAAAACCAGAACAAGTCTGTCTCGCTTAATTTGTTTAAGTAGTAATAACTGGTTAACTAGACTTAACTTTTCAGTGTCACGTTTTCAATATAAAACTCTTATGAACCTGTAATGCTTTTCTAAAAAATTCTGCAAATCTGTCTGAGGCGATTCTTTTAACTATTCTGCATAAAGTCTATTCATTTCTCAAAATTATCTTTCAAAATAGTCTTTAACTCACTCTTTCGTTTAAATAATTTTTTACTTTTAAAACTCTTTTCACAACTCTCATGTATTCAAACGAATCTGCAGATTTCAAAGTCATTTCAGAACTTCTGCAATGTTCAACTTTCTCTTTTTAACTCTTCTACATTAGGATCTTGTCTGAAACTAGTACTTTCTGAATAACTTGTTTAAAATACTTCAATTTCTGACAATTGGATCCGAGTTGCCTAATGCAGGCTTTTTATCTGATTCTATGAGATAAACTAAGTCCGTCCGCCGCTTAAGTTTTAATTTAAATATAAAATCAGTATGTGTAATGCATGATAAGCTAAGTGTTATCTGATTTACGGGGTCAATATGAGCCTTTCATTACTTGTTGTTGACACCTCTTATTTGCAATTTGTTTGTTTGTCGCTATTAGTATTTAACACTTTTAAACCCCATATATGCCTTTACCCCTTTTCTTCCCCTTTAGGATTAAGAGTCCTAAATACCCGGGACTGATAGGTTGGGACGTGTAATAGCATGCAATAAGTAAATGAGACTAATCGCGTTTAAATACCTTAGCAGGGTTAGAAGGGTAGAATATTGATATGAAAACCATTGCGCTAATATCTCGTGCGACCTCTCTTTGAGGAGTGATTGTTGGGAATTGCGTTGATGTGATCCATAATTCGTGTAAACCTAAGACCCCTTTCTCTTTCTTTATTTGCAAAAAAAAATGTTCTCTTTCTTAATATTATATTTTCTTCTAAATGATTCCTGTCCTTTTCCAAAACTGTTTATGTCCCTTTCTGCTTTTTAAACCTTTCAAATTTATTTGTGAATTCTTATGTGTGAACTTTATTTGATTTCTTATACTCCTTTTAAAGTCACAATTAAGCATGGCCTGGAACCACACAAGAGGATCTTGAAGGGTGCCTAACACCTTCCCCTAGAGATAATCTCAAGCCCTTACCAGAACTCTGGTTTTCTTTCAAAATCTTCTGTTTTTCTTTAAAGTGTCCTAATGCACTATAATCACTAAGTGGCGACACTTCAAATTCACAACCCGATTCCACCAAAGGGAATAAGAGTTGTTTTTTCCATAATATCGTAAACCTGATTTTGCCTTTAGAAAAAGAGGGCGTCGACACTCCGGAGTGTGAGTAGCAGGAGTCTAGGATCCTCCTCCAGCCTGAGAGAAGACTAGTACTACAGGAAGCAAGCCTACCTGGGTGATACTCTCCATAAGGCCCACTAGATGGACCAGAGTATCCTGGAGTATTGGGTAGAAATACACCCCTCTGGGACCTGAGATGGGCCCACTACAACTGTCTGGGCGGGAACCTCATTATCAAAGTCCAACTAAGTCACCGCAACTGGTGTTGCTACTCTGGGCTGAGCTCTGCCTCTGCCTCGGCCTCTAATGCGGTCTCGGCCTCTCCCTCTTCCCCTCGTGGGAGCTACTACTGGGGGCTCGGGCTACTGATCGGTGGATGAGGAAGCGCGTGTTCTCGCCATTTGCGGAAGAACATAGTAGAAATTCAATTAGCATTGAGAAATCAAACCGCACAACAAAAAAGAATAAAATTGATATTTTTCCTAACTCTGTAGCCTCTATGAGATAAATACAGATGTCTCTGTATCGATCCCTCATACTCTACTAAGCTTTTCTATGAATTGTGAGACCTTGTAACCTAGATCTCTGATACCAACATGTCACGACTCGGATTTCCCCTCCCTCCTCCAACAGGAGTTGTGATGGCGCCTACTCGTGAAAGCTAGGCAAGACGCGTGTTGTAGAATTTCCAACTCAGTTATTATCCCTTTTAATAGTTTGATTAAGATGTGATCAACAGTGGAAGTTTACGATTAATAAAAGCAAGAGGAAGACATGATCTGATAAAATAACCCAAATCCAATATGAAAATGCGAACATGCATCTCTACACCGGAACCCGGTGTCACAACATCACGGACTGTCTATGAGTACAACATACAAGAGTTTGAAAAGAAAATACAATATCTATCGAATACAAGTGAAAACAAAACACA
Organism: Nicotiana benthamiana; assembly: GCA_034376525.1. NCBI lineage: Eukaryota > Viridiplantae > Streptophyta > Magnoliopsida > Solanales > Solanaceae > Nicotiana > Nicotiana benthamiana. Next base: position 66,946,983 of record CM067334.1, on the reverse strand, counting down.
TAATGAGATAAAAGAGAACGTCGGGCCTATGGACACCTGCAGGACTACCTCGGGATATCTAGCTGGACTGAAGGCAGCCACCCAAATGCTATGGTCCAAGAGCTGCTCCGAGATCTGCACATAGTGCAGAGTGTAGTATCAGTACAATCCGACACCATGTGCTGGTAAGTGCTTGGCCTAACCCCGGTGAAGTAGTTATGAGGCTAGGACCAGACTACCAAGTAACCTGTGCAGTTATATAATATACATCGGAAAATAAAATAGGAATAAACAAGTAAAGATGGGAGGGGGCACACGTGAAGGGGTATATCAATGTCAATAGTAAATCAAGAGTACCAACATAAGAACAACTTAGATTTCGCAACAAAATAATAAGAAACTTGTATCCAATCTATAAGTACTCGTATCAACAATTTTGCGGCGCGCAACCGAATCGCAATATGAATAACAATACTGTTATGGAGTGCAACCCAATCCATATAATTTATCACTATTGTGGCGTGCAATCCGATACTCATATAATATTGTTACGGCGTGCAACCTAATCCAAATGTATCATTATTGCGGCGTGCAACCCAATCTAAATATATATCATTGTTGCGGCGTGCAACCCGGTCCAAATATATCATTGTTGCAGCGTGCAACTCGATCCACATATTCAATCAACAACAATCAAAACATGAGTCCTGATAAGGGATCAATAAAGAACTACACTATCCTGGCAAGGAAATCGACAGTACAAATAACCACATCCTCAATCTTGTTCCAACATATAACTACCTCAGCTAATACCAATACTTAGTCATTAGCAATTTCCACGAGAATAATCACAATCCTTGCTCAATACATAGAATCATCAACTTAAGCATCCGTAGTACTATTTTGAGAACACAATAAATTACAGTTCGAGACTCACGGTCATGCTCGACACCAACGTATAGATACTCGTCACCATGCCTATACGTCGTACTCAACAAGAAACAAGTAGCAAATAGGACACAACTCCTAATCCTCGAGCTAAGGTTAGACCAAACACTTGCCTCGAATTTCCACGGACAACGCAAGCCTCAAAGACCGCTTTTCCTTTTGAATTTGGCTCAAAATAAATTTTATCTATACATAATCGACTTAACATCATCAATAAAAGCTAAACAATCCGATTCCAATGATTAATTATAACTTTCCCATCATTCTTCCCAAAAAGTCAAAAATTGACCCCGGGTCGTCTTGGTCAAAACACGAGGTTCGGACCAAAACCCGATCACCCATTAACCTATGAGCCCGAATATAAAATTACTTTCAAAATTCAACCCCAAAAAAAGGTGTAAATCACAATTATACAAAACCCCTAACTCTACCCAAATCCCTGATTTTCTACCTTTAAGAACATATTTAAACCTATAAATCTAATGGGTGTTAATGGAAATTGAAGAAATCAGTCTAAGATTACATAACTATGAATTTGTGGTAAAATCCTCTTTCAAAAATTGCCCAATTTGGAGTTTGGAAGAAGAAGTTATGAAATTTTGGCTAAATCCCATTTTGGTTCTGTTTTAAAATCAGTGGGCAGGCCTTCATCGAGTTCGCGACAGGACTGTCGTGTTCGCGATGGGGCAGGCCAAATAATACATCACGTTCGCGACAAAAGGCTCACGTTCGTGGAGCATCAACCCCTATATCCTTCGCATTCACGTTCATGTGGACGCGTTCGCGTAGGGTAAATTATCCTTCCCCCTGCCCAGGTCCATAACCCTTCACGTTCGTGATACCAGTCCCACATTCGCGAAGGGAAAACCCCCAAAGCTTCACATTGCATCTTGGGTCTCGCCTTTGCATAGAAGGAATCTCCTTCAACCTGACTAACTCATCGCGTTCGCGAGGATCCTCCCGCGAACGCGAAAACGGACATACCAGAACATCATAAACTGAACAACCTACAACTTTTTATGAGTTCAAAACCTTTCGAAATCCATCCGAAACTTACCCGAGCCATAGAGGCTCCAAACCAAACATACGTACTAACAATAACATTATATGAACTTATCTATGTAATCAAATCGCCAAAATAACCTCATAAACATCGAATTAAACCTTAAAATCAATGAAATATTTAAAAAACATCTTAAAACATCAAATTTTGCATTTAAGGTCCGACCCACGTCAACTGACATCTGTTTCTTACCCAATTTCACAAACTTATCTTATTTCACATATAAGACCTGTACTGAGCTCCAAACTAGAATACGGGCCCGATACAATAAAATTCTAATTGCATTTCGTCTCCAAAACTCATAGAAAATTCCAGAAAATAATTTTCTTTAAAAAGTTATTTCTCGGGCTTGGGACCTCGAAATTCGTTTCTGGGCATACGCCCAAGTTCTATTTTTTTTCCATGGATCCTTTAGGACCCTCAAATCATGGGTCCGGATCCTTTTATCCAACATGCTGACCAAAGTCAACATAAATGCATTTTTAAGTCCAAATTTTAATATTTTCACAGATTTTCACATAACACCTTTCCAGCTACGCGTCGGGACTGCGCACAAAAATCGAGGTGATGCTGAAAGATGTTTTTAAGGCCTCGAAACATAGAATTCATTTTAAAAACAAGTGATAAACCGAGCGATTTTGGAAATTTTTATTTTTAAAAATTGGTTACTCTATTTCTAATGTAATTGGATTTCATGACCCAAAATCAACCATCGTGGTGGGGCCTCTCCTGGAACTAGGCCGGTCTCTACTTAATATCTCAACACAGTAAAACTTTAAAAGTAAAGAGGGAAGGAGTTAATATTAAAGAAAAGCCTTTTTTAAAATAGAAATAATCTGAAATACGATTCAATCTGTCCAAAAACTAGGGTTTCATAGAGTACATGAGTGTCTGAACAAGAATACATGCCACTATAATGCTTAGAGAAACAAACTGAAATACCGATATAGATAAAGAATGAGAGTCAAGGCCTGCTAACACCATGCAGCTACCTCGGTAGTCTTAGGGATCCAGCTCCTCAATCAACAATCGCCATGGCAAGAAATGTGTGAATCTGCACACGAGGTTCATGGAGTAATGTAAGTACAACCAACTCAATAAGTAACAATTCCAACCTTTGGCCTAAAAGGTAGTGAAAAACTTAACCCGTACAGTAAAAAATAAAAATAATTGTGCAAAAACATAGGCATGCTTTCAAGTTAATTAGATAGTTCAAAACAACAAAATAGATCAAAACTGAACAACGTGAAGAATATAACTCGTCTACTTCTACATGCCAATGCAAATGTAGTATGTTATGCACCATGCTGACAGCCTCAAGTACGCACACTCTCAAATGTTCAACCAATCGGTACTGTATATGGTCCATACAGCCAAGGGACGATCCATCCCAAAATATATACATCATTGACCATCAGTCACCCAGTACCGAGGAAGTAAATCGAGCCCTATGGAAAAGATCAATCTCCAAGTATCAAGCGCTTCAGCAAAAATCCATGTCCAGGGAAGATCCATCCCTCGATAATATCAGCTGCGCTCACTTGGGTGTCTACAAACTCCTGAGGAGCTCCTACAGCCCAAACAATATCATAATATCAGTATAACCGCTGCGGCGCGCAGCCCAAACCCATAACTATCACTCATAATTAGGCTTTCAGCCTCACTCGGTCATCAATCTCTCCAGTCTCACTCACGGGCTCACAATTTCATGAAAATAGCCCGAACAATTATATGATATATCAATAAATAAAAATTGAGACTGGGATATGATATGAAATGAATGATATGACTGAGTATGAAATGTCAATGAAATAAGAAAGGTGACAGCAAGAAACGAGCACAATGGGTTCCCAACAATACCGGCATAAAGCCTAAATACCATATGATGAAAATACGGATATCAAAAAGATCACTATACAGTGCCATGGAATCAACCAGGTCACAATTTTCACAATGCACGCCCGCACGCCCATCACTTGGTATGTGCGTCACCTTAATACAAATCACATATAATATAATTCAGGGTTTTTGTCACAACCCAAACCGATGGGCTGCGATGGGCACCTGGTACCTTACTCAACCGATTACAATCATAACATATCTTTTCATTTCATACTTCCATAGATAGTTGAGTCAGAAGGATGCCATGAGATAAGTAGCATACAACATGTGATACCAACTTATACATATGACATACGTACCAATAAGGCAAAAATACCCACTCATATACTGAACATAGGTCAACAAGGCCATATAGTCATTTACGTACATGACATTTGTCTACATGCCTCTAAAAATAAATAATTTTCATAAATATCAGGATAGAGTCCCGCCATACCAAGCAATACACGTCTAAATCATACTAACCCAACAAGCAACTCCGAAGCAAATGGAGCGCACAAACATCTTCTGCTGAGCTGATAGCCTATTTGGAGGACTCTCGGCCCATCTTTTGGGAACTACGGGTATGAAATGCAGCGTTCCCAAATAAAAAGGGACGTCCGTACAGATAATGTATCAAGTATGTAAGGCACATAAATAAGTACATAACAGATATGGAAGAAATATAGAGTAAATGACTAAACCTGTAAGTTTGGATAATTCAGTAAATCATGAAATACTTATAGTGTCATGCATATGTGTATGAATGTCATGTCGTGCATAGGTACATATTCCATAAAATCATCAGTCCTCTGAGGGCATCCCATCATATCATCTCGGCCACTGTGGGCAAAATCATCAACGTATACCAGCTGATCAGGTGGTGGTGCATATATAACACCGTAACATTTTCCCTTATCCCATATACATAAACACACACATAAATACACACACATACATACGCTATGTATATGTATAAATGAATGCAATGCATGAGAAGTACGTCAATAAAATCTTTTGAAGTGTCATAAGATCATTATACCTCTGATTAATATCATAAAATTAATTTACGTATTTTTTGAGACCCGTAAAAAGACGATAAAATAGTAAGACATATGGGAATACAAAAACATAGACATCTCTAATACTTCTATGAATAGAGTAATTTATGGAATTTGTATATTTGCTCATTTCGTTCATGTCATATAGATCATGCCAAAAAGAAAGAAGGATAGCCTTAACATACCTGGACCAATTCTCTTGACAATTCTTCAAACACACATCTTTTGTGATAAAACGCATAACTGCGGATCAAAGTAGGGAAAAATCCGTATACTATTCTTGAGAAAGATTGCACGGTAGTCCCTTAGAACTGCAAATCCCACGTTGCTATAATATTAAGTAATCTTGGTATGAAATATTGAAGCATTTACGTTTACAAAGCAAGTTCTTATCTTTGATGAAACCTTTCATGTTACCAAATAGTTGTAAGCCTTAAATTTTGTGAATTAGAAAGACTTTTAATCTTGGTGGTATGGGCCCCACCTTATAGACTTGGTATCACTAAACTTCACAAATTTTGCCACCTTGAAGGTGACTTAATGAGTCACAAATTTAGAATTTATGGGCTGCCACAATAGGTCCCTTTGGCCTTATCCATAATCTTAATTCTTAGTTAATTTTCCCACAAAATCATCAATTACCCTAGTATTCACATAATTACAAATTGCCTCAAATTATTAAAATACTACTTACTTTCAACACATTTTATACATCTTACTATCATGGTCATATGGTACCTTCTATGGCACTAGTCCATAAATATCGAGTATTATAGCTCGTACCATATTCATCTCAAAATATCAAACTTTGACGAAATTCACTTTCTTCGATTCTCTTGCCCTTTCACCTTCATGGATTTACTTGTCGCTTGTTTGAAATATCATAATACTTATAATCTCAAAATAATCTCATCCCGAAACTTACATCAATTACTTAAAAGAAACCTAAACATACAAAAATGTGAGATTTAACATCTCATTTTCGAGCTTCCATCAATTTACTTATGGCGTACTTTCACGTACGAAATTGTGGGGTGTAACCTCATTCCCCCTTTTAGAACTTGTTTCCTCGAATGTTGACTGATGTACTTATCATTATCATATCCCACAACTCTTGCAAATACTTTAGCACTTCCCTTGTAATCTAGGCAACTATTTTGTGAATGAATTCCAAAGGCCAGGGCTTCCCCCCCCCCCCCTTTAGGCATCTTTCTCACACCATGACTCATGGATAGAATCTTTCCAATCTCGTAACTATGTTGCCTTCTATCATGCATCTTGTACGACACTGACTATGTGTGCGCGCCTATGCAACTCTTCTCTCCTTTTTGCTCCAGCTTCTAGCCAATCTCTAGGCCTCACTTTGCAAACATATATAGAGCTTGATAAAATGTCCCTCTGGGCATCTATAGGTATACTGAAGTAACTCAGTACTTTACGAATATTTATATACCTTATTTTATACATATGTTTATCCATCTGTATGACTTTACTGCATCTAGGTAGGTCATACTTTACCATAACTCTTACTTTGATTTATCGTTGCTGAGGTCTGCTATCAAACTCCAGGTTACTCTTGTTGCTTATCCGTAAGACTGATGGCCTAATCTCATTTCATACTTTGTAACTTTTATCCATTCATTGTTGATTCACCTCAATATTGATCTACAATCTACCACTGGTAACTTGAAACTTCCCATGTAATCACTAGGGTTGACATATCAATGGGGAACTTCTGAAATAATTAGACTAATCCATTTAGGGGCGATACCCTGTTTCCATAACTGTGTTTTATAGCATTCTAATGTGATTTCCCTTAATTGAGTATTTTAATTTCGTACAATTCAAGAGTCCCTTCTATTATTTTTTTTCCTTCAAATCATTAGTCAATCGAAGGACCAAACGTCATCATTTAACTACCACCATTACACCCTAATTCTACTATCAGGGTAACAATCCATCTCTTTTAAATGCTATTTATGATGAGTAACTCCTTTGAGTTAATTCCGACTATACAGAGCTTTCTATAACTTCGAGAAATCATCAGCTCTCTTGCTTTCACAGGCTTAATCCAGAACTTATCCGTTTATCGTCACCTTCTCACTCGCCCTTTCTTGTCCTTATTCCTGTCTTCCTCAAACCTTGTTGTTTTATCATACTTTAACTTTCGACCTATACATATCTATTTATACTACTCGCAACCTCCCTTCAATTTGCTTGCACCATAGATTTCCTTATGTTATTCTGGAAAATCAAGTGCTACATTGCCTCGTCTTTAACTCTTCCTTACTCTCTTGGCTAGATCCTTTGGTACTTACAAACCATAAACTGAAAGGTAAGCTACTGACGACGCTGCTATCATTCCTCGATATTGAATCCTATTGCTTCTAGCCTTCTATCTGAAGCATCTATTCACGATCTTTTGCCCTTGAGTATCTTGTAAGTTTTTCACCTTTACCTTACTTACCTTAAAATCTCGCTCGTAACTTTTATCTCTTTCATGACCTCCCTTCCATATAGGTATAATTCACGTCCATAAATTGAAGCTCTATTATAATACTTGCACCTCTAGTGCCTATAAAATCTGGTGGGAACTCCATACAGAATTCTTGTGAGGATGATATTTTTCTAACTATCCTCATCGTAGAGCCATTATAGAATATGGTTGTTGTACTATACCTTTGGTATCTCTAATATTAAGAGTGATCCTATAATGTTCTCAATCACAACTTCTATAATTTTTTGGGTCCAATGATTAGATTCCTGATTTGCATCGTTGATGTATCTCCTTAGTTTCCTCTTTTTTTTAATCAACCTTTATGTAGGCTTAAGCTACCTCCCGATCTGCGGTTCATGGTATTAGTTATTACGTTTAGACTTTCATGGGCTCTGAGGAATATCCATGATACAATACTTTAGTAATTCATTTTTTCATCTATGACCAGAGCTCAATTCTTTCTTTTAACTTATAACGAACTCTTCTACGGCTATATATGCCCCACCATATAAAACTCCAATCTCTTAAGTGTGTTCATAACGTAACTAACTATGGATCATGAATCAAATAAGTCTTTTTGTTCCATATTAGCTTTTTTCAAAAGTAATTACGTTTTCCTAGTCTTTCTACCCCCTTCTTGCGTGCATACTTAGCTTATCTTGGTGCCCACACATATTGGAATTCCATACAACTCATATGATCTTGAATATTACATTAATTTTACTTCCCATTCATTAGCCACGGTATGTGTCATTTTCTTATGGATTGCATACAATGTTGTTGTGAGACTGTTGTTATAAGACCATTTCCTCCTAAGGTCACCTAGCTTAGGTTGAAGCCTTCTTCCTTATTTCCTAACTACTCTTTCGTTGTAGTACTTAGGGAGAACCCTTGACTCTTGTAAAGCTGTGATCATATTATAGACCATTTGATGTCCTTCCTTGCCTATAATTATCCGTAGTTGCTTACCTCCATGCCCTTGTTCTTGTAGGGTTGCTTCTGAACTGGTGTATTTTGACTGTTTTCTCAGTGGCTCTCTATTTTATTTTAGTAACACTTATATGGTACCTTTAACTACCCCGACTTATATATGAATATATCTAAAGTATTACAATGATATTACTGCGAGGGCGCATTCACTATATTGGGTTTTACTGCTTATCTTGTGCGATTTGCTGATTTGTCTACGTCATTTTGTCTAGCCATTAACTAGGCTCTTCCTGAATCCACTACAAACTACTCGTTGGCCCATTCTCATATCAATATTCTGTGTAATCTTCCTTGGGTTATTTCCTTTGTCTTAACTTCTGTCTCCTACTGGCTCCTTATTTATGAATAACATCTCGGGCAGGAACTCGTTACTTCCTATCCTTGACGTCGTATTTGCATAATGTTCTGGAATCGTAGCATATCTGTAGCCTCTAAATAACTGCAATCTTGTCCCTTTCTTATTTTTTTATCGCATTCTTCCTTTACCATTCCATAATTACTAGATCCCCCTAATTCTGACTGAATTCCACATCATTACATATCCCCCTGTAAGGGAGTACTATGGATCTACGACGACCTGCCTATAGATGTTTTTTCTCTTTATCTTTGGCATCTTTTCACATCATCGATAACCCTTACTCGCCTTGCGATAATATTTCTGTACCAAGAATAAAAAAATTCCTTACTCGCGATGGTGACACTTAATGTAACTGGTACATACAGTCCCTTAAGCTTAACTTTGCTCACATTTCTTCCTTTAGGAAAGCGTCTTCCTGAGTGACCATTCTCTGAATTTCTCATGAATCTTATTCTATTGTCCACAATATCATTGCCGGATTAAAATCTGAAATTCTCACGATACCAACTATTATCAAATCACTTAGCACCTAATTGATGTTTAATTTATCTTATTCACCAATCTATTCTGATTTCTAGTATTCTAGGATCTAAAATTTTCTTTTGGTAATCATGTTAGAGTCACAATTTATTTTTTAAAGTAAAGATATGATTTTATGGCCTATATTCTTTTGTTGTCTCAAGGCATGCCACCTCTTGTCTTTTCCTTCACTTGACTATAGACTCCTTAATACTGTCATCTTTTTAATCTATCGTTGTCATCCATGTATCATATCTTACTCATAATGCTTCAATGACTCTCTTTTTATTTTCTGATAACATTCATGTCTATTACTTTAGTCTGAAAACTTCAACAAGATACTTTTTTTTGCTTTTAGCTCCCATTTGCTCCATTCATTAGCTCTTCGGATTGCTTACATTTTTTGTTTATTAAGGACATGATCCACATTAAGATAATATTTATTTGTTTCAGCCTTCCAGTGCCTATCTTTGTGGTACTTATATTTAGATGTACTATTTTAAAGTGCACCCTCTAGTTATCGCACAAGGAGATGTATAGCATCTTTGTAATATCCTTTGAAAATGTCAACTAACTCAAACAATCCATCCATCATTTTGGGTTACTCTAACCCAAGCAGGATCTTGATATCTCGTCCTTCTCTTATACTACTTCTGTTAACCCCCGTAGGCCATAATTGGAATGGGTATGACAAATTGTACATACCTTTGTTACTATTGAAAGTAACTCAAAATGCTTATATCTCTCTACTTGAGTTGAAAATACCGATCATCTTCATTAATTGAGTACCTCGTACCCTTTTTCACCTTGCTTCCTTTACTTACTGGAACTTATGTCTACTTTCTAATTCTCTTATTCCTTTTTACCATAAGAGTGGATAGACATTCTTGCCTTAAGAATCCTTATCAAGAAACTTACATGTCTTCGTACACACATGATCTACTGAATACCTCAAATTTATCCATCAGAAGCATGATGTCAAAATCGAGTTCCTCTGACTCAACTCTTCCACAGCTATATCTCTTACCAACCGTCTTTTTGGATGTAGGCATCGTCGTATTATGAATAAGATAGAGTTTAGGAAATTGAGTTCCTACAACTAAGCACTACCACATGATCTAAAGTAGGAAGAAAGAGTGACTGTCCTAAATGCCCTGTAGCCTCATCCTTATAAGTGTGGTGCACGATACACTCATAAATAGGACTCTACTACACACGGCTTGTAGACTCCCTAGTACAGAACTGCTCTGATGACACTTTTGTCACGACCCAAACATACGGGCCACGACGGGTACCCGGTACCATCATAACATATCTTTTCATGTCATACTTTCATAACTAACTGAGTCGAAAGGCCTTCATGAGATAAGTAGAATACAATATGTGATACAAACTTATACATAAGACATACGGGCCAATAAGACAAAAATAACCACTCGTATACTGAACATATGCCGAGAAGGACATACACTCATTTACGTACATGACATCTATCTACAAGCCTCTAAGAATACATAATTTTTATAAAGGTCAGGATAAAGTCCCGCCATACGAAACAATACACGTCTAAATCATACTAACCCAACAAGCAACTCCGAAGCAAATGGAGCATGCCAATATCTTCTTCTGAGCTGATAGCCTACTTCGAGGGGTCTCGACCTATCTATCGGGGCCTGCGGGCATGAAACGTAGCATCCCCAGACAAAAGGGACATCAGTACGAATATGTACCGAGTATATAAGATACATAAATAAGTACATAACAAACATGGAAGAAATATAGAGTAAATGACTCAATGTGTAAGTCTGGATAACTCAGTAAATCATGATATACTTATAATGTCATGCATATGTGTATGAATATAATGTCATGCATAGGTACATATTTCATAACATCATCAGTCCTCTAAGGGCATCTCATCATATCAACCCGGCCACTGTGGGCAAAATCATAAACGTATACCAGCTAATCAGGTGGTGGTGTATATATAACACCGTAACATTTTCCCATATCCCATATACTACACATACACACACAAATATATATATATATATATATATATATATATATATATATATATATATATATATATATATACACACACATACATAGACGCGTATATAACGACGTCTGGTTGTATGTCAATGTATCTGTATAAATGGATGCAATGCATGAGAAGTACGTCAATAAAATCTTTTCAAGTGTCATAAGACCATTAATATTATAAAATCAATTTACGTATTTTCTGAGACCCGTGAAAAGACAATAGAATAATAAGACATATGGGAATTCAAAAAAATAGACATCTCTAATATTTCTATGAATAGAGGTATTTATGGAATTTGTACATTTGCTTGTTTCGTTCATGTCGTATAGATCATGCCAAAAAGAAAGAAAGGATAGCCTTAACATACCTGAACCAATTCTCTTGATAATTCTTCTAACACACGTTTTTTGTGATAAAACGCATAACTAAGGATCGAAGTAGGGAAAAATTTGTATGTTATTCTTGAGAAATATTGCACTGTAGTCCCATAAAATCGCAACTCCCACGTTTCTACAATATTAAGTAATCTTTGTATGAAAGATTGAAGCATTTACGTTGATAAAGCAAGTTCTTATCTTTGATGAAGCTTTCATGTTACCAAATAGTTGTAATCCTTAAATTTTTTGAATTAGAAAGACTTTTAGTCTTGGTGGTATGGCCCCACCTTATAGACTTGTATTACTAAACTTCACAAATTTTGCCACCTTGAAGGTGACTTAATGAGTCACAAATTTAGAATTTATGGGCTGCCACATTAGGGACCCTTTGGCCTTATCCAAAATCTTAATTCTTAGTTAATTTTCCAACAAAATCATCAATTACCCAAGTATTCACATAATTTAAAATTGCCTCAAATTAATTAAAATACTATTTACTTTCAATACACTTTATACATCTTACTATCATGGTCATATGATATCTTTTATGGCACTAGCCCATAAATATATTATACCTCAGACCATATTTATCTCAAAATGTCAAACTTTGACGAAATTCACTTACTTCGATTCGCTTACCATTTTACCTTCAGGAATTTACTTGTTGCTCGTTTAAAATAACATAATACTTATAATCTCAAAATAATCGCATTCCCGAACTTACATCAATCAACTTACGATGAAACTTTAACATACGAAAATGTGAGATGTAATATCTCATTTTCGAGCTTCCATCAATTTACTTATGGCATACTTTCACGTACGAAATCGTGGGGTGTAACATTTGAAACCCTCATAAACAAGTTTGAAAGTGTTACCTCAATCCGAGCAAAACTCTACTCCAAAATGTCTTTGCCTCTCAATTTGGTCTCCAAACGTCTCATTCTAGCCACAAGTAGTACAATAAAATCAATATAGGCTAAAGGGATCAATTCCACAAGAAAATTACTAAATTATATCCAAATATCTGAAATCGGCTCAAATTCGACCCCCAGACCCACGTCTCAAAATTCGACAAAAGTCACAAAATTCGGAAGCCCATTCAGTCACAAATCCAGTCCAACCATACCAAATTTACTCAAATATGATAACAAAATTCCATTAAAAACCTCAAAACTCTAACTCAACAATTCTTCCTTTTTTTCTTCTTGAATTTTCCACCCCAAATCACAAAGTAGATGATAGAATTAAAGATATCATCATGGAATTTAGCTAAAACAAATTAAAATCACTTACCCCAATTAGCTCCATGAAAATCCCTTCAAGAATCGCCCCAAATTCATGGTCTCTAGCTCAAACTATAAAATGTCGGTTAAAATCCACATTTTTGAAATTTAATAGTGCTGCTCAATTATTCCTTCTTCGCGAACGTGACCATCCTCTTGCGTTCATGTAGACCAATCTGACTGCCTCTCAACTTAACCCTTCGCGAACGCGACAAAAGCTTTACGAAGCGAGTGTCACGACCCAATTCCTAAATACGATCGTGATGGCGTCTCTCGTGAAGACAAGGTCAGCCAAACCGTTCAGTTACACCACTTAAAGCAATTAATCAGTTATAACAGATCGAATCTAATTTTATGACATTAATTAATATGAATACCAATACAGTCTGACAGGGGTGTCACAAGTCACGAGCATCTAAAGAGTAGAGACACTACTACTACTGGAACAACAATATATAAATTTACAAGGCAAAAATCGGAATACAAGAATGGAATGCGGTGTCGCTAACGCTGGAGGTCACCCTGCTCAATTACCAGAATATGGCCTTCGATCCGGCTAACAACCCGCTATCGGGTGAACAATACCTGCAACTGCACGCAAGGTGCATGGAGTAAAGTGAGTACTTCCAACTCAGTGGTAATAAGAGAGAATAATATCCGAGCGATAAGAAAACACGCATGAGCACACCAAACTGCTATAAGAGACAAGACAACCCTTTTTTAAGAAAAACGAAATACTGTGAAAAATCCCTTTAGAAAGTTACAAATTCTTAAGAAAATAATCTTACTAGATCACAAATACTTAGAAACTTACCGTCTCTCTCTCTCATCCTCTCGGTGCACGTCTGCATAACGTACGCCGAGCTTGTGTTAGTGGCGAAAGGCGGCAGTCGTGGAAGGGGGAGACTGCGAATAATCCAGATTGATACTTTTGACAAGCCGAATCAACTAATTATGGAGAAAAATAGTGCGAAGGAGATGCAGAACCTCACCTCTGTGGAAACCCTAGACACCATGGAAGTTGTTGATCCAGCTTCTGAGATAGTTACAGAACAACCAGATGCTCTAGCAGAAACGACTACGGAAACACCCAAGACACCAGAGGTCGAAGGGATTTCAACCCTTCCGAGTACAGTGGAAGCAGTTCCTTCGACAGAGACAACCATGCAATCAACAATGCCAATAGAGGAATAACCATAGACTACCAAAAACACAGTAGAGGAACCTAAGAAGAGCTAGTCAACACTATTTCAGAAGAATCAATTTGCGACTCATGGTATGGCTCTTGATTACATAGCCCCAATGATAGTTGATGGAAAGCCCATAGTACAACTGGAAAAAGCGGAGGTGGAGGAGGAGGAAGCCAAATGTAAGTGTGCCTTAGTGGTATACATCCTAGGTGATGGTCCTGGCTTCAATGCAATGAGGAGATTCATCAGTCACCATTGGTCCCATGTCCCCAAACCAGATTTGTTCTATCATGATGAAGGATACTACATTGTGAAATTCAAGGCAGTGGCTGATGCCAAAGAAATATTGTGTGCTGGTCCTTACTCAATAGCCAATAGGCCAATGATACTCAAACAATGGACACCTGAATTTGATTTCTCGGAAGAATTTCCGACTGAAATACCACAGTGGGTAAAGTTCCCAAAACTACCAATGTCTTGCTGGGGTATGAGGTCTCTTAGCAGAATTGCTAGCGTATTAGGAAAGCCAATCTTTGCAGATGAATGTACTAGAAAACAGACACGGATTTCCTATGCCAGAATGCTCATTGAGGTGATTGTCACCAAAGAGCTACCTATAGAAATATGGGTTATGGATCCAAATGGGAAGAATTTCTTCAAGATGTGGTGTATGAGTGGAAGCCTTCCTACTCTGACAAATGCCAAACAATAGGACACAATTGTGCAGTGCAGCAAAAACAGATACCAAAACAGCCTACACAAGTATGGAAGCCCAAGGCAGTCCAGGTATGGAGAACCAAGGGCACTGCTATGCCAATACAGAGGCAGCCTCCAACACAGCATAGTGAACCTAATGGGCCTCATCATGAAGCCAGGACAGTCTACAACCAGAAGGTTAATAAGAGCAGACAAAGGAAAACAACCTCAGAGTCCAGCACTCAACAGCACCAATTTCCCACCACTGTCCCCCATCTTTGTGAGTAACAGATTTGCAGCAGTTTCTGGTAGTAAAGATGAACCTCCAGGGGAGGTAGGGGTTGCAACATCAACATCTTATCAATGAAGTGGTTAGTGTGGAATATAGGGGGTGTAAATAAAAGGTATAAGCAGAAAGAAGTTAGGGAATATATAAGAAAAAACAACATTAACCTAGTAGGATTAGTAGAAACTAAGGTTAAGCAAATACATGCTAGTAGAATTGCTAATCTACTAGCACCAGGCTGGGGTGTCTTAACAAACTATGTCTCAGGTGAAAAGGGTAGAGTGTGGATTCTATGGAATCCAAAAGTTTTCACAGTCACTAGTGTTCTGGAGGAAAGCCAGTTGATTCACAGCAGGGTTTCCAGCAGAACGGGGGATTTCACTTGTTTCCTCACTGTGGTATATGGGTATAATGGGCTAGAACAGAGAAGATCCTTATGGAGCAGTTTACAAGCACTGGAAGCAGGAATCAAAGAACCATGGGTTGTTGCTGGGGATTTCAATGCAGTCTTATGTGACAAAGATAGGCAATCTTGCAAGCTAGTCAGACTCCCTGAAACTCTAGAGTTTAACAAATGTATACAGCTTGCTGAATTGACAGAATTGCCTTGGAGAGGTGACTATTACACATGGACAAATAAGCAAACTGGTGTGGACAGAGTATGCAATAGGTTAGATAGAGTCTTTGGCAACTATGAATGGATGATAAACTGGAACCAGGTGGTTACTGATTATGGTTTACCCCTAATCTCAGACCATAACCCCATGTTACTGACACTGACTTCATCCTCCTATCATGGGAAGAGGCATTTCAAATTCTTTAATGTATGGGCTGAGCATAAGGACTTCCAGCAGATTGTGACAAGAGTGTGGCAGGATGGGAAGGCAGACACAATGAGAGCAATATGGGACAAACACAAAGCCTTGAAGAGTCCCTTGAAGGCCCTGAATAATAAGGAATTCAAGAAAATTTCACACAGAATAAAACAGTGTCGACAGGAACTGGGGACCTTACAAGCCCAGCTGAGTCAAGCATACACTGATGGCCTACAACAGAAGGAGAATGAGCTGGTCCTACAACTGGAAAAATGGTCACTGATTGAGGAAAGTGTTCTGCAACAGAAGGCAAGAGCAAAATGGATACAACTTGGGGACCCCAACACTAAGTACTTCACTGCAGTAATGAAGGAGAGAAGTCAACACAAATAGATTACTGAACTTACTAATGCAATTGGAATCAAACTTACTACACCTGAAGATATCAAAGAGGAAATCCTGGGATTATACAAGACACTGATGGGCACTTCTGCAATTAATCTACCTGCTATAAACCAACTGTATATGTCAAATGGACCAAAACTGACACAACAACAAAGACAGGAGCTATGTGCTGCAGTAACTGACACAGAAATAACAAAGAGTCTCAAGGCTACTGGAGATGACAAAGCACCAGGGATAGATGGATACAATGTTGTTTTCTTCAAAAGGAGCTGGAGCATCATTGGTAACCAAGTCACCACTGCCATTAAGCAGTTTTTCAACTCAACTAGGATGTGCAAACATAAACTGTGCAACTATTACCCTCATTCCTAAACTGTCCAAACCATCTACAGTCAAAGAATACAGGCCTATTGCTTGCTGTTCTGTGCTCTACAAACTCATCTCAAAAGTACTGTTTAATAGGCTGCAGAAGGTGATGGCAAGTATCATCAGTGAAGCTCAGGCAGGATTCATCCCAGGTAGAAAGATCCAAGACAACATCATCCTAGCACATGAGCTTTTCAAAAGCTATACTAGACAACTTGTGTCCCCCAGATGCATGATAAAAATAGACCTCCAAAAAGCGTATGATTCAGTGGAAAAGGTATTTTTACAGCAAGTTATGGAACAGATTGGCTTCCCCATCACCTTCACCAAATGGATAATGAAATGTATCTCAACAGTGAGCTTCTCTGTGCTAGTTAATAGAGAGCCTACTGTGCCCTTTGCTGCTGCCAGGGGACTGAGGCAAGGGAACCCCATCTCCCCTTTCCTATTTGCCTTGGTCATGGAGTATATAAGCAGATCATGCACTGCACTACAGGATGATCCAGCATACCAATTCCACCCCAGATGCAAAAAACTGGGCATTACACATATGTGCTTTGATGATGATCTACTGTTGTTTGCCAAAGGAGACATTCCCTCTATCAAGGCACTATCCAACGGTTTCTCCCAATTCTTTGAAGCCTCAGGACTGCATGCCAACTTGAACAAGAGCTCAGTCTATTTTGGAGGGGTACCAATGCCTATACAGAAACAGATCCTCGACCACCTTGGCTATGAGCAAGGTCAATTGCCTTTCAAGTATCTGGGAGTTCCACTGTCCACCAAAAAAATCACACTACTGAAGTGGCAACCATTAGTGGAAAGAATCACTGCCAAGATCACTTCTTGTACTGCCAAAACACTGTCTTACTCTGGGAGGATACAACTGGTGCAATCTGTCATCTTTGGAGTCCAAGCATACTGGGCACAACTGGTTATATTGGTCTGGGATGAACACTGTAAATAAGAAAGCATACATCTCTTGGGACAAAATGTGTACCCCAAAATCAGTTGGTGGGATGAATCTAACTAACCTCAAACTCTGGAACAAAGCTGCTATTGCAAAGACCTGCTGGGATCTAGCCCATAAAAAGAACAAGCTGTGGATTAGGTGGATCACTGTTTATTCTATCAAAGACAGGCCAATAGAATCCATTCCAATTCCTGCTCAAGCAAGTTGGATGGTCAAAAAGATCATCCAATCAAGAGATATTCTACAAAGGCTCCAGAATTGGAAGGATCAGAAATGCTCGACTAGACAATTGTACCAGTCACAGATGCAAGAAGTGCCGAGAGTCCCATGGAAGAATTTAATCATACAAAACCAAGCAAGGCCAAAAGCAGTTTTCAACCTATGGCTATTCCTACAGGACAGACTCCCAACAAAGGATAGACTACACAGCTGGGGCATGAGTATTGATCAGCAATGCACCTTATGCCAAATCCACCCTGAAACAAGAGATCATTTGTTAATGACCTGCCATGTCACTGTCGACCTATGGGGGAAAACAATGAACTGGTTACAAGAACACTACCCGCCCAGTATTGATTGGAACCAGAAAATGCAGTGGTTGATTAGCAAAGCCAAGGGTCGAACATGTCGAGCAGCCACTTTCAAAATGGTTACAGCTGAATTTGCGTATGCTATCTGGATGGAAAGGAATGCAAGAGTCTTCAACATGATTTTTCGATGTAACACTGCCTTACTAAGAGACATAGTATATAATTGTAATGTTAGAGGTACCCCACGAATTAGAAAACAATTACAACACCTTAGAATATAGTAGTGTTAGGCAGTTAGGATAGTAAGAATAGTCTATATGTTATTTCCCAGACAGTCAGCTGAGTTGAAGCTCGACTGTGGTTTTATAATGTTACTTCATTGGTGATTAATGAAAAGCCTTAATTACCAAAAAAAATTACAAATTCTTTTCAAAATCTCTTTTGAAAATATGATTTATCAACAATTGCAAAGGTATTTTCAACAAGTAAGAAATAGTCCGTAACCTACCCCCTCGGCTCAATATCAACTCACAATATCCAACATCAGTCTCTCGGGCTCAGCACTCCTTAACATATAACACCAGGGTATCTGGTCAACAAGGCAAGTAACAGTATGTATGCCAGTGATATATGAGTGCTAAATGTCGTGCCACGTAATACAAACGGGAGTAACTGCATGAATGCAATACGATGCATGAACACTCCGGAGTGTAGCCTGATCCATTTGGGTACCCGCGCTTACTGCGGGGGTTCAGACTCCGGAGGGTCTCCTGCCGCCCAAGCGCCATATCATACAGTGCCAATAGTTACCACTATTTCCATTACAATACACGATGCCAATAGTTACCGCCGTTTCCATTACAATACATGGTGCCAATAGTTACCACCATTTTCATTTAAAATACACGGTGCCCATAGTTACCACCGTTTACATTTAAAATACACGGTGCCCATAGTTACCACCGTTTACATTTAAAATATATGGTACCCATAGTTACCACCGTTTCCATTTAAAATACACGGTGCTCATAGTTACAACCGTTTACATTTAAAATAATATACAGTCCAAAAATAGTGAGGTAGTACTCGTCAGCCCAAAATATTACTTAAAATTATTTAAGTTTTCAAAACGTATAAATATGGCTGATTTTGCAAAAATAGTATTTAAACCTGGACTGAATTCAAATAATATGCAAATCATGAAAATTCTTAGATAACGATCCCTGAAGGATTCTACAGGTCGGCACAAGGCCCCAAACATGGCATCAAGCCCAGATAACATCAATATAGGGTGCGAAGCAATCTCCAAAATAGTACAATTAATCACCTCGGATTGAACCGAGTCACAAATTTCCACATATATGACCCCGCACTAGCCATGTAGTACGTATCTCGCCTCATATAGCATCACAATGATATACCGGGGTTTTCAAAACAATCGGCAATAAGACCCAAGTATAGAAATGGAGTCATGATGATAACAACAAACATTTACAATCTACGGTAAAAACCAACAACCGGGACGGACCAAGTCATAATTCCAACGGTGCTCTACCCCACGCTCCGGTCCAGCGTGCAATCCACCACAATACAGCACTACAATGTGCAAATCTGAGGTTTCAAACCCTCAGGATATAATTCCCAAATATTACTCACTTAGAACCGGCGAAATCTCAAGCTCGCGATGCCTTTGCCCCTCAAATCGGCCTCCACGCGCATCGAATCTAGCCAAAAACAGAGCGAATACATCAAACATGCCAATGGGACAATACCCAATCGAAAACAATCGAGAAATAGCAAGAATCTCGAAACTAGCAGAACCCGAGCCCCAGGCCCGGTTCTCGAAAAATTATGAAACTTATATTTTTGGAATCCTCGTCTTGCCACGAGTCCGTACATATAAACTTCATCAAAATCGGAGTCTAATTGCTCCTCCAAATCCCAACTTTCATTTGAAATTTCAAGCCCTAGTTCATCAGTCTTTACACCCTATTTCAAAGAATTAATGGTTTATTTTTCAATAAAATGATGTATTAAAGCCACGAGACGTACCTCCAATAACTTCCTCTCAAAACCCCCTTCAAAATCTGTCCACAAGCTCTCAAGGTGGTACAAAAATGGTGGAAATATGAGATAGCTCGCGGAGTAAAATGACTTAAATCGATTCTGCCCAGGTACAAATCTACCTTACGCGAATGCGATCACCAACCCGCGATCGCGATGCTCCAGGTAATCCTACTACGCGATCGCGTTTGAACCCTCGCGGTTGCGATGCTCAAGCCTTCTCTTAATCGCGAACACGAACAAATCCTACGCGAATGCGATAGCTAAAATCCAGGCCCACTCCAGCTGACCCTACGCGATCGCGATACTCCTAACTCGATCGCGATGCTTTATGGTCCGCAACATATGACAGCAAAAATATGATCTCTCCCAAGGCCAAAACTAGTCCGTTTGAACACTCATCACCCCGAGGCCCCCGGACCTCAACCAAAACCTCCAACCTACTCCGAAACATCATACGAATATGTCCCAATCATAAAAACACATCCTTTAACACAAAAATCATCAAATCACGACGGATTTAAGCTTAAATTTTCTTAAAACTTACGAAACTCATATTTGATCAAAACCCCGACTAAACGACGTCCGAATGACCTGAACATTTGCGGACATATCCAAATACACCTAACGAATGCAACTCTCGAAATTCCATTCCGACCCTCGGATCAAAATCTCACCTATCAACCGGAATCCGTCAAAATTCAAACTTCACCAATTCAAGCCATATTCTACACCGGACCTCCAAATTCAACTCCGATCGCTCTTCTAAGTCACAAATCATCTCATGAAGCTAACCGAATCACCGGAAATCACATCCGAGCCTTCTAACTCATAAATCAACTTTTAGTTGACTTTTCCAAAGCAAGCTTCCTTCTAAGATGCCATGTGCCTTATTTTCAACCAAAACAAATTTAATTACACCCGATCAACTCTAATACTGATATTGAAATATGAAGAAACACAATAAGGGGAAAATGGAGCAGTAACACATAAGACGATGGATCGGGTCGTCACAGTGAGGCTTTACCAACTCTACTCTTCGCAAACGAGACCCCTCCCCCGCGAACGCATTGACCAAAAGGCTGGGGTCCCCAACTACCTCACCCTTCTTCGCAAACGTGTTACCTTTCTTGCGTTCGTGATGCCTCCACTAACCATACCGGCGTGAATGGGGGCTCCTCTTCGCGAACACAAAGAAAAACCTCCATCCGCCTCCAAGAATAATCCGTGAACGCGAGACTTCCCTCGCAAACACATAAGAGGAAACCTAATGAATCACACCAACAGTTGTCAACCATCTCCAAAAATCACCCGAA
Organism: Nicotiana benthamiana; assembly: GCA_034376525.1. Taxonomy (NCBI): domain Eukaryota; kingdom Viridiplantae; phylum Streptophyta; class Magnoliopsida; order Solanales; family Solanaceae; genus Nicotiana; species Nicotiana benthamiana. Next base: position 66,925,336 of record CM067334.1, on the reverse strand, counting down.
ACTCACCCGAGGCCCCCTGAACCTCAACCAAATATATCAACAAGTCCAAAAATATCTTATGAACTTAGTCGAATCCTTCTACCACCTCAAAAAATATCAAAACAAAAATTACACGCGGATTCAAGCCTAATGAACTTTGAAATTTCTAAATTCTACAAACGAATTTAGCACACAATCATAAATGGCACCACTAACTTGCTCCAACTTCCAAAATTTTAATCCGAACCCGGTATCAAAAAGTTCTCTCACAAGTCAAACTTTCTAAAATTCCAAATGTTGACAATTCAAACCTAATTCTACTACGGATCACCAAAATACAATGTGGACGCCCTTCTAAGTCCAATATTGCCTAACGGAGCTGACATAACCATCAAATTCAAATTCGAGGTCGTTTACATATAAGTCAATATCCGGTCAACTTTTCCAACTTAAGATTTCAAATAAGAGACTATATGTCTCAATTCATTTTGAAATCACTCCAGCAAACTAACCCGGCATATCATATAACAGCTGTAGAATACAAAAGGAGGAGAAAATAGGGAACATGATTGCAACTCTCGAAACGACCGGCCGGATCGTTACCTTGGAACATAAAAAGTTGTACTTGTTTTACTAAATAAGTGAGTAATATTGGACTAAGCAATTAGTAGATGGTATTGGTCGATCATATATTACACTAGTATTGTTAAGCCCGTGCTGAACCCGGACCCAAGCCTAATACTAAACATTAAATGGATAATCATCAAACTTATTATTTACATTTAAATAGATTATAAGTAGATTGTATATGGCTATAAACATATCAAGTATATATTACATATTCGCCATCTATTTTAGTTTAAACAATTGGGTGAACTGTAATTTGGGTACTTCTTCTGATTATTTATAAACATAATTTCAAAAACTCTCTTGGTTTGCTTTAGTAATACTAATTACCTCTCATTTTAGTGACTTGAACTATGGACAATATATTTTGATAGTCAAATTATATAAACTTTAACCATAAGAGATTTTAAAGATAATTCTATCTTGATTGATATCACTATCTTTATTTTCAACATTGTTAATAATTTTTATTTTTAATATTTGAATACACCCGTGAATATTTCAAAATTATAGGATATATTATGCACAAATGATTTCTATTCAATTCAAAAAATAACAATCAGGAAAAAAACTAATTACATGAGAACCGTACTTGGTCGACGGGAATAAAATATAACCTCATATCATTACCAAAATTCAAAAGTTTTAATCTCTTCTTTTTTCCTCTACTTCATCCCCACAATATTTGTACAAACCTCTTTTATAGAAGAAACAAATTTATTTAACACAAATTATAAGAGAAAAAAAATATGACGCGTTCGTGCAAAGAAAAGAATTTCTCATAGTCGTGATATGTTTTCGTAAAGGATATAATATAAAAGAATTTCAAATTTTAAATATTCAATATTTTTTTTAAAATAAAACTGTAAAGAGGTAGATTTTGACAATCTCTAAAAAGAACTTGAAGTAAGGTGCATCAAAAAATTAGTGGTAGAAGAGATAAATATTTATAAAACACATAAAACGACTCATATCATAATTAAAATTCAAATAAATATATTTCCAATATATAAAAGCAAAACTTCATTTCGCTTCTATAACATTTTAGCTTGAATTGTTGACAAAATTATTTATTTTAAATCAAATGCAAAGTAAGGATTTGGACTTAATAGGCTATGTTTCGAATTCTAATCTTTTAAGTTATTTTGTTCTTTTAACCCAAAAAAAAAGTTATTTAGTCGGTACATACTCAATGAATTTTTAAAATAAAAACAACATTTGAACCAAAGCTACCGAATTTGATCGAACACATACAGCTATCGAATTTGATCGAACACGTAGCTAGCACTCTAGCTCTGCCCATGCTTCAAACTTATTTTGTGCTTATTTTGAACTCATTTAAGATTTTAATAATGTATTTTATTTTTACTCTTATTAGAAAAAGTCGTATTTTCATCTTTTAGACTTATCTAACACAACAAAATCTTCAATAACTCCAACTTGTATACTATGATATTTATAACTTTAGTATAGAGTCTTTACACAATTTAATCTATTGACCTTAAAAGAATTTTTAAAAAAATAATTAAAGTAAATTAATAAAATAAAATATTGTAAACTATACATGCGAATAACATTACGACAAGTTCTTGTAAGCATATATGATTTCACTAAAGAAGCAAAAATATTGAAAGTTTAAGGATAAAAGATATAGTAAGACCTAATAAATGCTCCAGTTATAAAAGAAAATTTGGCTCCAAAATTGCCTAAATTTTACCAGAAACGTAAAAAAAATAATATACCCTCTCCGTCCCAAAATAATTGTTATATTTCATAATTCGACAGATAATTTGACTAAACTTCATACTTAAATTAGGTTTGATTAATTTAATATTTTAAAATTAAAATTGGATATTTGAAAATTATATAGAAAATACCATAAATTACAATTCTTCTATCAATATAACTATTATTATTTTTAAATATTGGTTAAAGTTTATATAATTTGACCATCAAAAAACATTTAATAAAGAGCAAAAAATATTCATAAATAAATTACCATAATACTAATATAGAGAGGTGTCAAACGGGCGGGCCGGGCCGGGTCCGGGACAATTTTTTCTGACCCGTCCGGTTTCCGGTCAGGACCGGGCCGGGCTCAATAGTAGCGGGTTGTTAACGGGCTAGGTTGTTCCGGGTTAGAATTGAACCATACGGGTTACGGGTTGAAGCGGGCCGGGCCGGGCCGGGTTTAGTATTTTTTACTTTTTTTGGAATTATGTATAGTATAAATATTAAATTATATTAATACTTTGTAATAATTGAATGAACACAAGAAAGATGGGAAAAAATGAGCATTACGCAATCACGGTATTCAATCAAATGCCTGCAACAGCTAGCTTCAGCCTTCAAGAAGTCGTAGATGAATGAGCCTGGAGGGACGCGTGACTCTTGTATTAAAAGCTGTTGGAAAAAAACAGCTTTGTCGATTGAAGAGAAGGATGAAACCGCATGCTTCTGACTTTGGAAATTTGTCCATTCTTTATTATAATATTGTAAAAGTTTCCCTTTGGGCCATGAGATGTCTAGAGAGCGTGCATTAAAATTTACATGGTGTCCCAAATTCCCAATGCAATTTAGCATGCGTTTGGGAAATTGCAACAATACACGCATGGATAACAGCAATGTCTCGATTTCTGATCACAGAAGCTCAAATTTATGGTATATTTATAGTATATGTATGGTATATATATGGTATATTCATGGTATATATATGGTATATTCATGGTATATTATGGTATATGGGCCGCAAAAATTCAAAAAAAAAACAAATTACCGTTGAAGCGGTCCGGACCTACCGGTTCACGGTACTATTTACTCCAACCGGTCTAGGCCGGGCCGGTTCCGTAGCCAAAAAACCTAAACGGTCTAACCCCCTACCCGTTTGAACCCAGCCCAGCCCAGCCCCAACCTACCGGTCCGGTCCGGTCCCGGGTTTGACCGGTCCGGTCCCGACCGGTTCCGGGTCAACCCGGCCCGGTTGCCACCCTTAATATAGACCAATAACAAAGGCCCATGTGGAATTCTTAAGAGAGAGAGAGAAAATGCAAAAGTGAGAATTTGATTGGAAAAAGCCAATACCAACAACCAAGTGTAGAGCTCCACATTACCAATAAATAAAATTCCTTTATTTACCCACAAAGATGTAAGGATGACAAAATATTTTTATCCTTGCATATATGTAGTGTAGTAGTAAAACTATAAATAGCAATTTGTTTTACTATAGAACACTCTTAATTTGCCATAAGATGTTATTTATAATTTTGAAATAATTAATTATTGATTTTCTATACACAACTATACTGCTGGTCCATTTGAAAATGTGTGTAGCAATTTTGTCTACTTATGTTTTTTTTTCCAAGAAAGTAAATTGAGTGTTTGCAAGTGGGACTGTTGCGGCCAAACGCACACGCAAGTATACGCGGTCGTCAAGTAATAAAGTGACTAAAAGTCGAATATCGATCCCACGAGGACTTGTAATTAACTATTAACTAAATTAGACTATCCTAATTATCTAAACAAGAATTAGACCTAGAAATATTTGATTGTAAACTAATTAAAATAAAAAAAACAAATAATAAATTCTGAACAAAGAAAGAACAAATTTTTATGTTATCAATGTAATGAAAACGATCTAGGATTATGGGCTATCTAACATTCTTGTTGTATTCTTCTATTGAATTGACTAACTAATTTATCTAGTTTATTGGTTGACAGGGTTAATGTTGTTCATAAGAATCTGTCGAGTTCTTACTCGCCTATTCATGCTAACCTAACGCCTATATGTTTATGGAGTTAGAATCAACAAGAACGCATTTATAATTCGTGTACATCAACCAAGCAAGGCAATTAGGTATATGTCTATCCTAACCGCGAATCCGTTCCCCAATGCCGAGGTTCAAGAACTTGCTCTACTCAATCCTATATGCAGTCTAGAATTCCCATTTTCGATTTCAATTTACGATTCGTAGATAGTATTCAATTGGTGATCAAGAAATCAAATAATTAAGCGCAAGATTGAATAAATAAACCACTATGATAAACTAAGAAATCAAAATCAATATCCGAATAACAATAGTCATGAAAGAACCATAACCCTAGAACGTGAAGTTTAGCTCCACATATACATCATAGCAAAACAACAAATCATACAAAGAACCATAAAATTACTAAGTTTGACGGAAGAAAAGATGAAAGCCGGTCTCCACGGCGGTTCTGTGCTCTTCCTAGGTCAAAAATTACTCTCAAAAATGTTCTACTATGTATATATACCAAGTAGGGTTGGGCCCAAACAATTATATCTTCTCCAATGTGAAAAAGAATACTTTTTCCGGGTCAAACTAGCGGGGTCGCGCACCTGGGCGCGCATCTGGACAACTTTCTGTCCCGGTCGCGCTAAAACTAGCGCAGCCGCTCTAGTGCAAATGTTTCACCCTGTTTCAATCAGAATTTGGAAACACGTAAAACTTAAAACTTATAGAACTTTGAGTTCTCTTTCCAACCATATATTATAGAGCCAAATTGGTGTTCTGAGCGAAAAGTTATATCTATTTTACTAGACAGTATGCAATCTGCCTACTAGATGCTTCGTTCGCTCTAACTATCATCCGTTGACCCCCAAACGGGATCCCGACTTAACTCTTTACGCTTTTACTCAGATTTCAAAGATCCAAATCACTTGAATTCATTCCATAATATCTATATAGCTCGAAATCACTCCTACAAGGCATAAAACACACAGTTAGTGCATGATACTAGCGATTAAAGCGCAAACTCAATCAAAGTGCAGTAAATTTGAGTGTAATAAGCGACTAAAATACACAATTATAGCCTATAATCAATACCCCACACTTAAACCATTGCTCGTCCTTGAGCAATCAAACTACACTTTATATAGGTACAACCTTTTAAAACAATTATCCTAACTCATCACACCAAGAATATTTAAAATAGATTAAGCACAAAAGCGTAACATCTTCACCTCAAGATTTGACTCACAAGTATCACGCTATATTCGCAACTCACCCACTTACTCTAACATAGAGGTCACTGAAATTACCTTTCCTTCGTGGATCAAATGCCCTCACACAACAAAAGAGAGTAGTTCTAGACAATAAAATTTAAGAACACTTAGGAACTCAGGGTAGAAAAATTCACTCACTCTCAAAAATAATATTCATATGCTACAAAAGATGCACCATAAGCTTGCCGTAGTGTAATACTCCACTAATCGAGCTCATTCAATCTAGGATCAAGTAGGACTTTATTTGGCTGTAATGTAGGCTGCGGGACGGGTATGATACATTTAGATATAAGATTGACTACATCTCCCTGAGGACTTTAATACATACACTTTAACATTGAAAATCACACACTTATGTCAAACCATAACTCCACCTTCACATTAATATATATCAACTCCCAAATTATTTAAGCACAATTACATCAAGAGCTACCACTATCGAAGAATATTTTTCAAAACAATACAACTATTTTTTTTCTATTTCAATTCAAGTGGCTCTTCCTCCTTCAAATCAGTGCACCTTTCTCATTATCTAATTAGTTCCACTCAAAAGCCAAACTAGTCACCCCCACACTTTAACTTTTACAAAGTTCATAACCATTCAAGTGCTCATGAGATATGAAAGGGGTTCAAATAGATGGTTAATTCAAACAAATGGGTAAGGCTTGTACTGTGGTTGCCAAAGAAACAGGATTACAGGCTCAAAGGGGTTAACTACGATACACAATAATTAGGCGGATAAAATATTTATATGGCTTAACAAAGAAATATCTATATCACTTCCAAGACTGAACAAAACTACTATTTCGCTTTGCAAACACACGGGGCAAGTTCTAGACATCAAATGCAGTGCACAGAATAACACAAAACCTTACACATACGACACATAACTCACTTAGGATTGGACTCATCAAGACACTCTAGTCAAAGAAGTTAAGTAAAGTTAAGATCATACAATTTAAGGTACTTATACAAGAGTCAAAAACTGAGCCTAAGAACCAAAGTACTCACTATTCTCGGGGCATAACCACGTCAATAGATATTTCTTTAATTCAAAGCACAACACCATGGCTTCTCTCCTAAAAAAATAAAACTACCTACACCCGGTACAAACAAAACCCTTGGAAAAGAACCGTGGCCCAAAGAAACACCAAGGGGGAGTTACTACACTACCTAAGAAAAAAGAATTCTAGACTAATTTCCCTCAAGAAAATTGTCTAAAGGATCTGTCATCAGGAACAATCCACATATTTTTTGATTTTTTTTTCATTTTTCCTAAATAAAAAAAATTATTCAATTAAACTAAAACAACTAAAACAGCATAGAAAGTCACTCAGACAATCTCCTCACCCCATACTTAAAATTGTGCAATGTCCTCAATGCACACCATAAATAATAAGAGGGTAAAAGAGACTCCCTGGTACGCCAAAGGCCGAATAATTAGCAGCTCATGGGATACTCAGACTTCTCCCAAGTATGATTTTTTGTGCGGGTACCTCACACTTAGTTTCAACCACTTGCTCGCTTTTGCACATGCCTATTGGCTTTGACTCCATATGCTCATACTCCTATAAAAAAAATTGCTACAAAGATAGAAAAATAAAATAAATAAAATTAAATAAAAAATAAAAGAAAGCAGTAAAGATATGTTGCCTCCCAACAAGCGCTTGATTTAAAGTCGCGGTACGACTTGAACTAATTTTCGTCTCCACCTTCAACTTATGAAATGTACCCCTAACTTGGCATTCAGTCTGTGGCTATGCACCTTTGGTGGGGCTACAAAGATAACCAGGCCAAGTAATTAATTTTTAACCCTGCACCTCTCGGCATTTAGAAGAGGAATGTAATTTTTGTTTTTGGAACAACAAATTCAAGAATATAGGCGCTCTCATCCTCACTCTTTGACTCCTTCATTGGTTCAAATGGCTCGATTACTATCTTACTATCTAAACACAATGTGGAAAAATGATTGGAATGAGGTCTAATGCGCTCTAACTCATGAATTTTACTACTATTTGCATCCTCATATTTACACGTACTCAAATCTCCAAAAGTAATGTTATCTACTCCCTCACATAACTCTAGAACACTCTTCTCAATATTGGCATCATCAAGAAAAACAGGGTCTAGTGATTGGTATTCTCGTTTTAGCTCCTCAATTTGGTCTAGAAGATTTTTTTCAGCTTCACACAACTCATTATTAAATTGTTGGGCGTTACACGCATCAACCTTTGCGCTCAAATCCGCATCTAAGTTATGCACAGCCAAGCCAAAATTATCAATTTTATGTGCAATCTCATATCTCTCCTTAGACCAATCATTCACCAACGTTGCTAGAAGACAACGCCGTTTCGCATATTCGACTAAGTGAGAATATCTTTCCTAATACCAACCCTTACTCTCACATTAAAATTCATATCTCCAAGAGGTCAAGCCATGACAAGCCCAAAAACACGGGCCATAAAAGACTTCCGTTAACCAAGTATCTTCATCAATAACCTTATCTCCGAATATTTCTTCCCCAGATGTCATGTTGAGAGAACTAGAAACACACTAAGAGAAAAATTCAAATAGTTATAAATTAAAAATATTTACAAAAATAAAAAATAAAATATAACTTGTAGAGATAAAAGTAAAGTCTAATTTTGAAAAATAGTTCATTTCTAAGTCACCAACAACGGCTGCGGTCAAATGCACACGCAAGTATACGCGGTCATCAAGTAATAAAGTGACTAAAAGTCGGATGTCGATCCCACGAGGACTTGTGATTAACTATTAACTAAATTAGACTATCCTAATTATCTAAACAAGAATTAAACCTAGAAATATTTGACTTTAAACTAATTAAAATAAAAAGAAAACAAAAAATAAATTCTGAACAAAGAAAGAACAAATTTTTATGTTATCAATGTATGGGCTATCTAACATTCCTATTGTATTCTTCTATTGAATTGACTAACTAATTTATCTAGTTTATTGGTTGACATGGTTAATGTTGCTCATAAGAATCTGTCGAGTTCTTACTCGCCTATTCAAGCTAACCTAACGCCTATATGTTTATAGAGTTAGAATCAACAAGAACGCATTTATAATTCCTGTACATCAACCAAGCAAGGCAATTAGGTATATGTCTATCCTAACCGCGAATCCGCTCCCCAATGCCCAGGTTCAAGAACTTGCTCTACTCAATCATATATGCAGTCTAGAATTCCCACTTTCGAGTTCAATTCACGATTCGTAGATAGTATTCAATTGGCGATCAAGCAATCAAATAATTAAGCGCAAGATTGAATAAATAAACCAATATGATAAACTAAGAAATCAAAGCAATATCCGAATAACAATAGTCATGAAAGAACCACAACCCTAGAACGTGGAGTTTATCTCCATATAGACATGGTAACAAAACAATAAATCATACAAAGAAACATAAAATTACTAAGTTTGATGGAAGAAAAGATGAAACCCGGCCTCTACGGCGGCTCTGTGCCATTCCTAAGTCAAAAATGACTCTCAAAAACGTTCTACTATGTATATATACCACGTAAGGTTGGACCCAAACAGTTATACCTTCTCTAATGTGAAAAATGACACTTTTTCCGGGTCAAACTAGCGCGATCGCGCACCTAGGCGCGCATCTGGACAACTTTCTGTCCCGGGCGCGCTAAAACTAGCGCAGCCGCGCTAGTGTGAATGTTTCACCCCGTTCTATTCCGAATTTGAAAAAACGTAAAACATAAAATTTGTAGCTCTTTGAGTCATATTTCCAACCATATATTATAGAGCCAAATTGGAGTTCTGAGCGAAAAGTTATGTCTATTTTATTAGACAGCGTGCAACTGGATGTTTCGTTCGCTCTAACTATCATCTGTTGACCCCCAAACGCGATCACGACTTAATTCCTTGAGCTTTTACTCAGATTTCAAAACTCTAAATTACTTGAATTCATTCCATAATATATATATAGCTCAAAATCACTCCTACAAGGCATAAAACACACAGTTAGTGCATGACACTAACGATTAAAGCGCAAACTCAATCAAAATGCAGTAAATTTGAGTGCAATAAGCGACTAAAATACATAATTATAGCCTATCATCATGGACCCAAAAAGGCCACTTGTCTAAAAAAAATAAAAAAGCCTCATAGAATTGGTCAACCCTGCATATTCCCTAAATAATTATCATTTTGCTTAATCAAACCTTTAATTAACCTCACCAGCCATTATTTTTAGTATTAGTACTCAGGTTTCTTTTTGTGGATGGGCCACAATGTCCACGTTCTTGTTGATTGATGCAGGATTTCGATCATTTTATTACATTGTTAATTAATTTGATTTGATTGCGTTCTTATTCTTGATAGTGTATTCGTGTCACACTCTCATTGCTTCGTTGTGCCATGGATTTATAAATATCTTATTAACATTATTAAACTAATGATATTATTCGATGTGATTTGCAGAAAGAGGGATTACCCGATACAAACATAAATCTTGCATTCTTGCAGATTCTTCGGCCATACGACAAATTAAATGCTACATCTGATCTTATCTCACATCTAAGCCAAAAATAACCCCTTTTCCTGCAACCATCGATTAGCCAAGTCAACAACAAAAATGTTAATATATTAATTTTCAATATTAACTCAATTAATTAAAATTATGGTGTAATTCGGCAGAACCAAAGAACCAGCTTCAAGTTGTAAAACAGCTGTCAGAAGAGAAACCTTTTTCTAACGAAAGTAGTAGTATTCAGTAATCTCAGGTATGTAGACAGAAAGATGCACATGCATATAGAAATCCAAAAAGAACTATCCAAAATAACGAAATAAGTACTGTGAAATGTCCACCAAAATCTCATCAGCGATAACCGAGTATGTTAAACAAACAAAATTTAGGGAAAAACTCACCAGAATTGAGGTAAATAAAGTACAGGGAAAAAATAACTTGAAATTCAACATGAGTTTTGAGAAGGAAAGGACTTCTACATCACTGTTTTCCTTTCCTTTTTCTAGCAGCCACCGGCTATCATCTCCGACGAATTAGACAATTGTTGAGCATGTTTGAAATAACAGAGGAAAAACAAAAAGAAAGTGTTAAATATTGTATCCGTACAAACGATGATTGAAGAACCAAATCTCAAAACATCAAAGAACTCCAAAAGGAAACAAAAAGCAGATAACAATCAAATAAATAATAAAATTAAAAAGAAGAAAAGCAGAAAGATTAAGCAGAGAAACATATAGAGAAGCCGAAAGAGGAGGAGGACAGAGAAAGTGAGAATTGAAAAGAAGATGACCCGAAGTTACTTTCAAGTGGGTCTGTCTCCCCCCAAGAGAACGTTTACCATAATGCCCTTCAGGACTTAGAAGTAATTAATTAAATATTTTGCATTTTATTGGAATTTTTGTGAGGACTACAAAAGCCCTCACATTCTCCCTTATTATATATACAATTTACTCCTTTCAATACACTAATTGATTTTTTTCTCTTTTTTCACACATATTAAAGAATCCACCTTTTAACATTAATTAATAATAAAATTAATCATATTAATTTTAATTTGTTCATAGAAAATATAACAAATACGTTTAGGCTCTGTATTCCAAGGACAACTTTGAAAAAAAAAGTTAATTTCTTCTTGATATCTGAAAAAATTAACGTTGTGAACTACAAAAAAAAGAGTCAAAAAATTAATTAAAGTGAATCGAAGGAAGTAATAGCTTGGCGCCTATTGTTTTAAGTTGCAACTAGCTAAAGTTTTATTTTTTTTAAAAAACAAATGGCGAGTATATGGCAGTAGTTCTAATATATTTTCACGTTCTCTTTTCTTTGGTTTATAACTCCCATATTCTTGACATGGTGTCCATCTCATTCAAATGATTAGTAGCCAATGTTGTTGACTTGATTTGGTTAGGTAGCCAACTTTGTGAATTAGTTTGGTTAGGTAACCAACCCTGTTGGATTTCTTTGGGTTGGTAATCAACTTTGTTGAATTGTAAAAAGTGTGTGTAAATTGTCAAATATTGTAGGCTTTAGAGAGTGAAGCTTTAGCTATAAAAGGAGAGCTTCAACTCTCATTTCAACGCACCAACAAAGAGAGAAAATAGAGAGAGCAAGGTATTTCATAAACTGTAAGAAAATAGTTTATGAAGAAAAATAAAGTGTGAGAGATATTGTAGTGAGGTGAAAGAAGCAAAAGAGTGTTTACTTCTTTTGAGGGTGTAGTGGTTTTAGGAGTATTTTACTCGTTACTACACAGTGTAAAATTCCTCGCTATAGTGATATCAGTTGCTCCTCTTGGCCGTGGTTTTTCCCTTATTCAGAGGGTTTCCACGTAAAATCTTTGGTGTCATTTTTGCTACTTTCTATTCTTGTTGATTGAACCATAACTTAGTATTTTGCGTTTATCACTAATACCGTGAATACTATTTTTGGAGTTTATTCCCAACAAGTGGTATCAGAGCCAATGTTCTGTCTAAGTATGCTCTGTGGTTGCAGCCCAGGTCTCATAACAAATAGTATTTGTATTTGTGATAAACTATGGAAACCAACACTAGTAGAATGGTTACTTTGAATGGCACAAATTATGCCATTTGAAAGGGCAAAATGGAAGATTTGCTCTATGTCAAGAATTTTCATCTACCTATCTTCACTATTATAAAGCCTGATAATAAATCAAATGAATAGTGGAGTTTGTTACACAGGCAGGTTTGCGACTTTATTAGACAGTGGTTTGACGATAATATTTTGAACCATATTTCTGGGGAGACACATGCTCGGACCCTTTGGGAGCACCTTGAAAGTTTGTATGCTCGGAAAACTGGAAACAACAAGATGTTTCTAATAAAGCAGATGTTGGGTTTAAAATTCCATGATGGTTCCGCGATGACAGATCATCTGAATAATTTTCAGGGGTCATGAACCAGATATCTGCTATGGGCATTAAATTTGATGAAGAAATTCAAGGTTTGTTTCTACTTGGTTCTCTACCAGATTTTTGGAAAATTCTTAGAACTTCATTATCAAATTTTGCTCTGGATGGTGTGATCTCTATGGATCTTGCCAAGAGCAGCCTTTTAAATGACGAGATGAGAAAAAAAATCTCAAGGTTCCTCCTCATCAGATGTCTTGGTGATTGATTCTAGGGGGAGAAACAAGAATCGGGGTTCTCAAAATAGAGAACATAATAGAAGCAAATCCAGAAGCAGACTTAAAGATATTGAGTGCTATCATTGGAGGAAGAAGGGCACACAAAAAAGTTTTACCGGATTTTGAAAAAAGAGAATAGAGACAAGGAAAAACAAAAATAAGATGGCAATCGTATGGCCACCGTCACAACAGAAGATTTGTTACTGTCCTTGATGCGGATTTGATAAATGTTGCTTGTGATGAGTCAAGTTGGGTTGTGGACAGTAGTGCCGCATCTCATGTGACATCAAGGGAGGAACTTTTCCTCATCCTATACTCAGGGTGACTATGGAACTTTGAGTATGGTTAATGAGACTGTATCTAGGGTGGCTGGTATTGGAACGATTTGTTTGGAAACTAATATTGGAAGTAAAATAGTTTTAAACAATGTAAAGCATGCACCTGATGTTCGTTTGCACTTGATCTCTGTTGGTATTTTGGATGATGAGGGATATGTTAGTACCAATGGTGCTGGAAAGTGGAAACTCACTAAGGGCTCCATGATTGTGGCTCATGGGGAAAAATGTTGTGGTCTATACTGGACTACGGCCTCTATCTGTGTTGATATGGTGAATGCCGTTGAGATCCATAACTTTTCAACGTTATGGCATAAGAGGCTTAGCCACATTAGCGAGAAAGGACTAAATGTTTTGGATAAGAACAAATTGGTGTCAAATTTTAAAAGTGCAAAATTAGAAAAATGTGAGCACTGCTTGGCTGGAAAACGAAAAAGAGTTTCTTTCCAATCTCATCTTCCTTCAAGAAAGACAGAGTTGCTTGAGTTGGTGCATTCAGACTTATGTAGTCCAATGAAGACAAGGACTGTGGGTGGTGCACTTTATTTTGCTACCTTTATTGATAATTGTTCAAGAAAACTTTGGGTCAACATCTTGAAGACCAAAGACCAAGTGATCGGTGTCTTTAAGCAGTTTCAGGCTTCAGTTGAAAGAGAAACTGGAAAGAAGCTGAAGTGTATTCGTACTGATAACGGTGGTGAATATTGTGGACCGTTTGACGAATACTGCAAGAAGCATGGTATCATACACCAGAAGACTCCTCCTAAAACTCCTCAGCTTAACGGTTTATCAGAAAGGATGAATAGGACCTTGATGGAAAGAGTCAGATGTTTTTCTTTCTAATGCAAAGTTGCCGAATTCCTTTTGGGGTGAGGCTTTGTTGACCGCCGCACATGTTATTAATCTATCCCCTGCAGTTTATTTGCAAAGTGATGTTCCAAACAGAGTTTGGTATGGCAAGGATGCTTCCTATGACCACTTGAAAGTATTTGGTTGCAAAGCTTTTGTACATGTGCCTAAAGACGAGAGGTCAAAATTAACTGCTAAGACAAGACACTGCATCTTCATTGATTATGGCCTTGATGAGTTTGGTTACAGGCTATATGATCCAATTGAGAAGAAGGTAGTGAGAAGTCGTGATGTTATCTTCGTGGAGGATAAAACCATTGAAGATATTAATAAAGCGGAGAAGCTAAAATCTTCAAGTTCTGAAGGCTTAGTTAATCTTGATCAAGCTCCTCATACAAATGCGGATGACGTTGGTGGGCTCAATGATGGTGATGCCAAGAACCATATTCCAGATCAGCATATTGAAGGAGGTCTTCTAGACCTCATACTCCTTCCTCCCGTTATTCACCGGATGAGTATGTATTACTCACTGATGGGGGAAAACCTGAATGTTATGCGGAGGCCATAGAGGATGAGCACAAGGATCAATGGATTGAAGCCATGCAAGATGAGATGAAATCTCTGCATGAGAGCCATACTTATGAGTTGGTGAAATTTCCAAAGGGCATGAGAGCTTTGAAAAACAAGTGGGTGTTCAAAGTTAAAGCTGAAGAACATAGTTTGAAGCCCAGATACAGCTAGATTGGTTGTCAAAGGATTTGGTCAAAGGAAAGGTATTGACTTTGACGAAATATTTTCTCCTGTGGTGAAAATGTCCTCCATTTGGGCAGTCTTGGCTTGACTGCTAGTCTTAATTTGGAGATTAAGCAGATGGATGTGAAGACTGCTTTTCTTCATGGTCACTTAGAAGAGGAGATTTATATGGAACAACCTGAGGGCTTCAAGGCAAACGGTAAAAAAAATCTTGTATGCAAAACTAAGAAGAGTCTATACGGATTGAAGCAAGCTCTCAGGCAGTGGTACAAAAAGTTTGAGTCTGTTATGGGGAAGCAAGGCTGCAAGAAGATCATTGTGTGTTTGCACAAAGATTTTCTGATGATGACTTTATCATCCTCTTTCTATATGTGGATGATATGTTGATTGTGGGCAGGAATGCTTCCAAGATTGAAGAGTTGAAGAAACAATTGAATAAGTCTTTTGCAATGAAAGACTTGGGTCATGCTAAGTAGATTTTGGGCAGGAGGATTACTCGCTTGAGAAATGAAAGGAATCTTTACTTGTCACAGGAGAAGTACATAGAACGTGTACTGGAACGCTTCAATATGAAAAGTGCTAAGTTGGTTCGCACACCCCTTCCTGGTCATATGAAGTTGAGCAAGAAGATGTATCCAACAACAACATAGAAAAAAGAGAGAATGGCCAAAATTCCTTACTCCTCTGCTGTCGGAAGTTTGATGTATGCAATGGTATGCACTCGACCAGATATTGCCCATACAGTCGTTGTTATTAGCAGATTACTTGACAATCCAAGAAAAGAGCATTGGGAAGCTGTAAAATGGATACTCAGGTATCTAAGGGGAAGCTCACATGAATTCTTATGTTTTGGAGGATCCAATCCAATTTTGAAGGGCTATACAGATTCTGATATGGCAGGTGACCTTGATAACAGAAAATCCACTACCGGATATCTGTTTACTTTTTCAGGGGAGCTATATCATGGCAGTCAAAGTTGCAGAAGTGTGTCGCACTGTCTACAACTAAAGCGGAGTATATTGCGGCTACTGAAGCTGGCAAATAGATGATATGGCTCAAGAGATTTCTTCAAGAACTTGGATTGCGACAGATGGAGTATGTTGTATATTGCGACAGTCAGAGTGCAATATACCTAAGCAAAAACTCCATGTACCATGCAAGAACAAAGCATATAGATGTGAGATATCATTGGATTCGTGAGCAGGTGGAGAACGGATATTTACAGGTCAAAAAGATTCATACGAGTGAAAATCCTGCTGATATGTTAACCAAGGTAGTACCAAGAGACAAGTTCGAGCTATGCAAAGAACTTGTCAGCGTGCACTCGAACTAGAAGACAGTTCTACCTCCTCTAGATGAATGAGACTGGAGGGGAAGATTGATCAAATGATTTAGTAGCCAACGTTGTTGACTTGGTTTGGTTAGGTAGCCAACTTTGTTGAATTAGTTTGGTTAGGTAACCAACCTTGTTGAATTTCTTTGTGTTGGTAGTCAACTTTGTTGAATTGTAAAAAGTGTGTGTAAATGGTCAAATATCGTAGGCTTTAGAGAGTGAAGCTTTGGCTATAAAAGGAGAGCTTCAACTCTCATTTCAACACACCAACAAAGAGAGAAAAGAGAGAGCAAGGTATTCCATAAACTGTAAGAAAATAGTTTATGAAGAAAAATAGAGTGTGATAGATATTGTAGTGAAGTGAAAGAAGCAAAAGAGTGTTTACTTCTTTTGAGGATGTAGTGGTCTTAGGAGTATTTTTACTTGTTACTACACAGTGTAAAATTCCTCGCTATAGTGATATCAGTTGCTCCTCTTGGCCGTGATTTTTCCCTTATTCAGAAGGGTTTCCACGTAAAATCTTGGTGTCATTTTTGCTGCTTTCTATTCTTGCTGATTGAACCATAACTTAGTGTTCTGCGTTTATCACTAATACCGTGAATACTATTTTTTCGGGGTTTATTCCCAACAATTCTTCGGATTTTGTAAGATCAATCCTACATAAATTCTTACAAAAGATTTTTTAATGAATATGACTCATTATAAACATTTTATTCATATTTTCTTTTCTGGAAGTTGAGGCAAAAAAGAAACAACACAATATCAATTGGATTAGAATGGACTTGTTAATCACGAAGGACAGTACACAGAACGAAGGATGGAAACCAGACAAAATAATTTAAACAATTGTTTCATTTTTCTCAAGATTTCGATAGAAATTATGAACGGTAAGTTTATAACGTGTTATATTATATTCAAAAAAAAAGTTTATGCTAAAATTTTATATATAATTGATATAACATGAAAGTGAAAGAACGAAGCCAAAAAAAAAACTGAATTCCACAATCTTGAATTTATAAAAAGATTAGGACTACTTTCATATACTAGGCAAAACCTAGCCAGCAAACTTCACACAATTTCAGCCTCAAACTAAACTATTGCAGCAAACTTTGGCCAATAGCTGACATGGCTTCCCACCCAGCTTATGTTTGCTTACCAGAGGCCGACCCAGAATTTTAACTCGAGGGTAGCACTAATATTTTGCTCAATCTGTATCTTCTAAAGGTTTTTAGTATTTAAGCAAGTGATTGAAAATTAATTACCATTTTCAAGGTATGCATATATATATATATATATATATATATATATATATATATATATATATATATATATATATATATATATATATATATATATACAGGATATTTGTAGAAAGTTACAGGGTTCGGTGTAACAGCTCAGCCCTCTAGTGATATTGTTCGCTCTAGGCCTAGGCCCTCACGAGTTTAAAACGCATCACTTGGTCTAAGTCTTGTCTACTTATATACCCAGCATCTTTCATGTATTTTGTCGACTTGGAATTTGCCTAAGGTGTCACATACACCCCTCTTAGGGACTCAGTGTCCTCGCTGAGGTTTACCCTATCACCATTCAAAGTTGCACGCAGAGTAACTCTGATACCATATATAACAGTCCAATCCCTAGTGATATTGTTCGCTCTGGGTCTAGATCCAGGGGCGAAGCCACACTTAAGTTACGGTGGTCAATTGAGCACCCTTTGTTGGAAAGTTACATTGCGTATATAAGTAAAATATCAAGTTTTAGAGTAAGGCTGTATCCGGTTCCGGTTCTGGGTCTATTTGGGTCTGCGGTTCCGGTTCTGACGGTTTCGGTTCTGGCGGTTCCGGTTCTGGAGGTTCTGAAGGTGGAACCGGCCCGTGACGGTTCCGGGTACCATCCGGTTCCGGTTCTGGCGGTTCCGGTCCTGGCGGTTCAGGCGGTTCTGAAATTTATTTTTTTTTTTAAATCAATATCTTGTATAGTAGTCATTAGTATATTGTCAAATATATTTTATATGGTATACTATGTTATTAGTATAGTATATATTGTGTTTGGTAATTAGTATATATTGTGTATAAGTAGTGTATATTTTGTATGTAAGTAGTATATATTGTATTTAAGTAGTATATATTGTATATAAGTAGTGTATATTGTGTTGTAGTTAGTAATTAGTATAAATTGTATATAAGTAGTATATATTGATAAAAGAATGTTGTCATTAGTATATTGTGTTGTATATTATATATTGTATGTTATATAAATATTCAAGGATTGATATAGAAGTAAAGACAAATAAATATTGAGACAAAAGATATTCAAGGATATGATAAAGAGCATATTTATTGACCAAAATGGCATATCTTTCTTAGTCTTCCTTCCCCCAATGGAATGAGCACAACATGGTACTAATACCACCATTAAAAGGAAAAAAAAACTAAAAGAAGACATGCCAATGTACAAGTTACATCATAATTTATGCATTATTTCTAACAAATCTCATAAAGCCTTCAAGGTTTGGAGGTGGTTGTGTTGGCAGTGGTGGAAATGAAGCTTGTTCATCACCACTTCCGGGTGAAGTTGCTTCCTGAGCAAGTTCTGCTATCATTTCTTCATACGCCTCATCTATTTCTGTTGTGATTCTGCTAGGCCAAAGTTCCTTCTTTCTGCGCGGATCCAATCTCGAAAAAGCACTGATTTTTCCAAGTTGTCCCGCATCGACGCTCTGTGATCACCTATTTGTAGTCTTGCTTGACTAAAAGCGCTCTCTGATGCAACAGTTAACGCTTGAATCGACAGAACATCCCGAGTCATCCTTGCAAGAACGGGAAAATGCTTTTCCCTTGTCTTCCACCATTCCAAAAGGTCGAAAGAGCCGTCTGGATTCTCCTTCTCTAGTCCCTGTGACAAATAAACTTGAAGCTCATTTAGATGGGAAATTTCATCTAATTTATCACCTTGAGTACCCCTGAACTCCGTCCACGATTTAAGAGTTGTTAAGCCAGCAGCTTTTTTAGACGATTGTGATGTAGACGAAGTAGGGGTTGGAATATTAGGCCTAACATGCTCTAACGCCTGTTTATAAACATTATAAATAGTAGAATACCAAAAGTGAGGACCTCCTAATTTCATGGTTGGATTTAACATAGCAGACACACCAAAAATGGGAGGGATTGGAAAAAAATATTTTTAAAACTTCTTTTTCATTTCAGTTACGCAAGATCATAATGTCCCCTCCCTCGCTAAAATCAACAAATAAATTAGCAAGTGCGGCAATATAAACTAAACAGTTAGAAATAGTTGGATAATATTGGCCAGAAAAAGCATTTGTAGCCACATGAAAATGTTCTAAAAAATCTAAAAGAATTAACGTTAGTCCAATCTTGTGTAGTTAGCATTTCATCATCTTCCTCACCACAATCCCGAGAATTATACGTAGCGTTAATTG
This sequence comes from Nicotiana benthamiana, assembly GCA_034376525.1. NCBI lineage: Eukaryota > Viridiplantae > Streptophyta > Magnoliopsida > Solanales > Solanaceae > Nicotiana > Nicotiana benthamiana. The sequence continues at coordinate 66,905,842 of CM067334.1, read as the reverse complement.
GGTTTCTATATTCATACGCTACTACTAAACTTTCGTATATGTAATTCCACCTAGTCGATAAGGTTTAGGAACCTTTCTTTCTCTAAGGCCATATTCGTCACACTTTTTAAAATATTCTCTAATTCTACTTCTACAGTTTGAATAAAATAGCTAATTAAGAGCCATTTTAACCTTTTTAATTTCTAAGTTTAATATTCTCATACCATCACCAACAATTAAATGATAAATATGACAAATACATCTAACATGGAAAATATTAGTAAAAGCAGGATTAAGTGTTCTTGTTAGCATACCTATTGCACTAGTGTTGCTAGAAGCGTTATCCATAGAAATTGACATTATTTTATCACTAAAGCAAAAATATCTGCATACATCTGAAATAGTGTTAGCTATAAACCTACCCGTGTGCCGTGAATTAATTATCCTATATGCAATTATGCGTTTTTGCATTGTCCAGTCTTCGTCTATCCAATGACTGGTTACGGTTAGATAATCACAATCATTATTACTTCTACCAATATCAGTTGTAATAGACATACGATTAGTTATATGGGTAAATAAATAGCGCAAGTATTGTTCATATTCATGCTTGTATTTATAAATATCGGCCTTAACTGTTGCGCGAGGCCAACCTTTATACGTAGGATTAAATACTCTTCTAATATAATGAATCCATGCAGGATTAGAAGCAAAAGAATAAGGAAAACACATAACAGTAATCATTTTCGCTAATTCTTCACGATTCTTATTTGGATCGTAATATAATATACCTCCGGTGACTGTGTTTATTCCTGGTTGAACTAGATTTGAACCAGTACTTGGGTTAACTGTAGAATCAGCACTTGTCCTCGCCTCTTGTTGCGCTTTCAATTGCAAATATCTAGCCTTATCGCTAGGGTGTAATCTTATATGCTTAACTAAACTACCCGTGCCGCTACGATCTACAGTATACCTATGAACAAGTAATTTCCAACAAGATTTACACTTAGCCTTATTTTGTTCTCTTAGTTGAATAAAAAATTGCCAAACTAATGATGTTTCTGTACGTTTAGGAGGTTGTCTACTAAAAGTTGGAGTTTGTACGGGTGGGTATGCCGGTTCATCACCTAAATTATGAGCAGGACTAGTAGGTGTATCATCTAAATCTACTGGAGCTTGGGTTTCATCATCAACATCATCCTCATTTCCCTCTAAGATAGGTGCATTAGGATAAAGAGCATTCATAATATCATCGTCTATTCTATCACCAACTGCTACATCATGTAGAAAATCAATATCGCTAAATTGAAACAAGGGTGGTCACTATCAAGGATTCCGAAGGATTCATTAGGATTTCTAGGTTAGCTACTACGTTCAACTTACTTATCTTTTCTAGGTCGGGGAGCCAGGGGAGGGGTAGTATTTTGGCCACTACTTTCACCAGTTTTAGCTTTTCCTTTACCGAATATTTTTTTCAACGAAAATGCCATAATAATTATAATTAAGCAAACTAACAACACAAAAAAATACTATTAGCGTAAGAGTTGAAACGAGTTTACCGGATTGACGAACAACTTCTTGAAAATTGAAAATCGTTGAACTTGAACACTTGAAAACTTCAATTCAACAACTTCATAATTTTTCACGAATTTGCAGTAATAAATTAAGCACTTGCACTAGAAAGATTGAAAGAGAGCTTGAGAGAGATTGAGAGATATTGATGAATTGGTGAATAAAAATGAAAGAATGAGGGGGTATTTACAGTTGAGAAATGGGAAATAGTGTAATTATATAAAGTTTGGGGTTAAATTAAGTTTGGGGGCCAAATGGCTATTTTTTAAACTTCCAAACGGCTACTTTTTGCAAAGAGCCAATAATTTAAAAAAAAAAATTGAAAAATGCCCGTTGGGAACCGGCAGAACCGTTTGGAACCGCCAGAACCGGTCCAGCCGCGAGCCGGTTCTGTTTCTGGCGGGTCCGGTTCTGGCGGTTCCAACGGGTAGAACCGCCCCGCCACGGTTCTCTGGAACCGGTAGAACCGGAATCGTCGGAACCGGGCCGCCGGAACCGGCAGGGCCGCGGTTCCGGTCCGGTTCTGATTCGGACCGCAAAAATTACAACCTTATTTTAGAGGTACATAATATATATTTAACACCCATTTTCGGATTGTTTTTATTTATTTCAAGCTTGAACACCCTTCAAAAAATTTCTAACTTCTCTACTGTTTAGGCCTTCATGTATATAAAATGCTTCATTAGAGTTTAAGACTTGTCTAATTATATACCCACTATTTTTTTCGTATTTTATCATGTGGAATTTGGTTAAGGTGTCACATTCAGTGACCCCTCCAAGTTATACATAGGTCTGCCACTGGCTGCCACGTCAAAATCCTCATCCATGCTGATTTTGAGACTATATCGGTGCGTACAAAGGTTGATACTGATCAACAGATATATATACACATCGCTTCCTCTTCACACATATATATATATGAAGAGGAAGTGAGTGATTAGTAATGTGGCCAATGTGTCATCATACGGCTTGACGACTCTCCCTTATATGTGGGATTATTTGAGGACGAGTGAACACATACAATATGTATTTCTCGTCTAACTTTTAATTTAGTTGAACTTCATAGTTTGTGTGAAGTTTTCGATTGTTACTACTTGAAAAGATGAAAAGGTTAAGAGGTTATTTGGTATGTGGGATAACAATAATAATCCATGTTTGATTTGAGGTATTATAAGCTAATCACGAAATTAACTTTTACACTAAAATGGTAAAATTATTTATCTATGTAGAATGTGGGATAACTAATCTCATAAGATATTTCATCCCATGGAATAGCCCGCCATGGGATTAAAACATGTGAAATATCTGTATAGCAAAAAATCTAAATAAAGTTACATCATACAATTAAGGCACGATATATATTAAATAATATTTTTCTCTTTTTTTTTTTATATTTTCTCTCACATAATTACCGCATATTTGTAAACTCCAATAAATCTCTCTCTTTTTGCATACAACTGGACACTCTTCTCCCACAAACCCTCATTTCTTAACTCTTCTTCCACCCAAATTTTTATTTTATCCGTCATTATCAATCCCACATTCAAACTCTTCACGGAATCACGGTTGAAATTCCTTCAAATTCTGTTACCGATGGTCGGAATTGCTTCAAGTTCAAATACAGTGAGATACATTCAAATTGCTTATGAAATCATAGTCAGAATCCAATGGATCGTCGGAAAATTGTCGACTAAAACAGGTCAGTCTCAAATTTGGGGTAGATCGATTGTACCAAAAAAATAACAAAGCTATACATCTGTTTTTAGTGCTAACTACAGATTTCATTTTGCTTTAAAACTTCTCGCGTTTTTTTCCTTTTCAAATGAGCCACCAATTACTGATGGAATGGTGGTCCAAATTTTCCTGTTTTCCTTCCCTAGACCTTGTAAATTCCAGCTCAACAGCAGTTCTTTTGCAGTTTTAGGCATAGTGATCGAGCAATTTTAAGATTCGGTTGTATTTAACTATTTTATTCAGTAGTAGTTAGTTGTATTCAAATGTTTTATACAATTGTATTTAGTTGTATTCAGATGTAGTTAGTTATATTCAACTATTTTATTCAGCAGAAGTTAGTTATTTTTTGTGATTTCCTTCTGTTTTTAACTAGTTTAACCTTCCAAATTTTGCGCAGATAGTTTACTTTATTTTACGTTAACGCCGTTTGAATACAGCTAAATACATGTCAAACTTAGCTGGAATTCCACTTTTTACGCCTATTTTTTTTGTTGTATTAATGAATACAACAGTTTAAATACATGAAATATATTGTTTAAAAACATAAAAGGTATTTATAATACGTAATATAACAAAGTGTATCTATAAATAACTATTTAGACCTAAAAGATGGTGTTTTATGAAAAACTCTCTTATTAATATCTTTTAATAATAAGTCTATTAGCATAGAGTCGACCTCTTTTAATTGTTTGATGGCACTTTTCCTTTGTCAAAGGTCACCTAGAACAATTCTATGTATTATATCGGACTAAATTTATTTCATTTTTTAACCAAAAATTTCATATTCTTATGAAAAGAATTATGTTATAATTTTCCTCGTATTAAAATGACATATAAAAAATATTACTTCCTAGTTTGTCCCATAAAGGATGTCATGCTTTCTTATTAGAAACTTTTTGATAATAAAATTCTAACTTTACTGTTAGTGAGATGATTTATAATCATATAAATTTTTATGGGTTAAATTTAGATCACAACTTTTAAAAAATTTCATTTATTTTTTAAACTTCATAACTAATCAAACAGCGCACAGGAATTGGGACGGAATGAGTAGTCAATGTTTTCTTCTTCATTTTTCAATAAAAAAATGGGATCTTGGGAGTCAAATTAAATATTTCAGATAGAGGGAGTTTTTCTACAAAACTATGTTGTTTCCTTCAAAATTTCAAGAACCAATTCCCTTACTATATTCGCCTTCCCCAAATTGTGCTCCATTTTAAGTTAGCGTAGCAATAAATTTTTTAAATTTATTTTGAAAAATCTGCTTTGGGTAAAAATTGGCTTGAAAATGAAAATGTGTTTAGACATAAATTTTCAAAATATATTTCCTAAATTTATTTTGGAAAAACATGTGTATTATTAGGGATTTGGCCCAAAACTAGCTATTGAGCTGGTTTTAGGATTAGGGATTTGGGATTTTGCCAAAATATAGGCAAAATCTATGACCAAACATATATTTTTCAAATAAAATCCAAGTTTATTTTGGCAAAATCTACGGTCAAATGGTTCCTTACCCTTAGTTATTGATTGGGGTAAGCGCATGGTTAGCCACTAATAACACATGTATTTACTTTTAAGCCATTGATTAAAATATCTTTAGTCTTTAGCTACTACTTTAATAATCTTTACCTGCCCAGACGAAAATACCCTTCTGCTCATAAAGTTCAGGACTAGTGTCCTTAACTTTTGAACTTGTAACTCTAAGTTCAGGACTTCAAGACTACATGTCCTTAACTTTTGAACTTGGAACTCGAAGTTCAGGACCACCTGTCCTTAATTTCTGTGCTTGTAACTCTAAGTTAAGGACTACTTGTCCTTAACTTTTGAACTTGTAAGTCTGAGTTCAGGGCCAATAGTCCTTAACTTTTGAGCTTGTTAGTCTAAGTTCAGGACCAAGCTCCCTTAACTTTTGAACTTGTAACTGTATGTTCAGGACCAAGTGTCCTTAACTTTTGAGCTTGTTAGTCTAAGTTTAGGACATATAGTCCTTAACTTTTGAGCTTGTTAGTCTAATAGCCTATTTGGCCAAGCTTCTTGTTAGCCATTTGGACCAAAAGCACTTTTGACCAAAAATGAGGTGTTTGGCCAAGCTTTTGAGAGGGAAAAAAGTGCTTTTGAGGAGAAGAAGAAGTAGTTTTGGAGAAGCAGAAAAAGGTAGCTTCTCTCCTAAAGCACTTTTAGAAGCATTTTTGATAAAATACACTTAGAAGCAGTTTTTTAAAGCTTGGACAAACACTAATTGTTGCTCAGAAGTATTTTTTAAACTAATTAGTCAAACACAAACTACTTCTCACCAAAACTAATTTTGAGAAAAAACACTTTTGAAAAAAAAGCACTTCTCAAAATAAGCTGATTTTTGCAGCTTGGCCAAACGGGCTATAAGTTCGGGACTTCAGGACCTATTGTCCTTAACTTTTGAACTTGTAATTGTAAATTGAGGACTTATTGTCCTTAATTTTTAAGCTTGTTAGTCTAAGTTCAAGGCCAAGTGTCCTCAACTTTTGAACTTGTAATTATAAGTTTAGGATTCATAACATAGCAAAAAACCAAAAATACATCACAGAAATCTCAAATCGAAATACATCTACCACCATAATTGTGTAGAAAATCATTCTATCCATGATATATGTGCTTTGGTTGTATTAGCATGATTTTCAGGTATAGGTTTTGATGAATGACAAACAACGAAGTCGATGAATGACAAACAATGAAGTCAAGTGTCAAACAATGTTATTATATGACAAACAATCAAGATTGAATGCCGAGAAACATATTGATGACGGAATTGCATAAACAAGCTAAAGACGAGCTCAAAAGTTCAAGACCGAAGACCCAAGGCGTAGGTCGTTAGGTAGAACAAATGTAAGAGCAACGTTTAAAGTTATCTCGTCTTTTGGCTCAACATAGGTCATCATAAATATGCAAAAATCATTTTATCAAATCATATTTCAAATACTTCAAACAAAATGACTTCAAACATTTTCATTTTAGCCAAAAAGAATTTTAAACATGTCTTTCAAAGCTGGACAAAAATAATCGATTATGTTTATTTGATAATCGATTATGTTAAGACAGTGTAAACTGGAATTTACAAAACAGCAAAATAATCGATTATCAGAAGTGCGTAATCGATTATCTTGTATCCGTTGCCAAGTTTTTGAAAAATGTAACAAAATAATCGATTATGCATATCACAATAATCGATTATGTTGCATCAAAATCAGCTTCCGATTTTGTAACGGTAAGCTGATAATCGATTATCCAAATCTGATAATCGATTATTTTGGCATAAAATCAGCATAATTGATTGCCAATTAAGCAACGGACATACTACTTCTACCACATATAAATAGAGGTCTTTTGAGCTGAATTGAAATACACAACACCTCTCATTATTCATATACATATCGATATCATTTGTGCATCATTATAGAGCTTTTGTTGAGCCATTTGAGAGACAACTTTAAGTTGTTCATAGAGCTTATTTTGTATCTCTTTATCTACTCTTTTGAGAGAGTTCTTGTTGTAAAAGAGAAAGGTGTTTGAGAAGATCATATCTTCTCATTGATTGTCGGGTTTGCTAAGTACCCTCAATCTTAGTGGTTGAAGTCTTGTGGTGCGGTATCCACGAGCAAGGTGAAGTCTTGAGGTGCGGTATCCTCGAGAAAGTTGAAGTCTTGTAGAGTGTACATCTACGAGCAAGTGCAACGGTTTGTTAGGCACCCGTAAGCTTAACGGAGTTAGTGGAATCTAGAGAGAGTCTCTCGGGGACTGGACTAACCACAAGTTGTGGTGAACCAGGATAAATTCGGTGTGTTCTTTCCTTACTATTTTAATTACCGAATTTATTTTATTCCTGCAATTTTAATTCCGCGATATTTATCAATATTCTCGTGCCGCACTATTCACCCCCCCCCCCCCACCCTAGTGACGGGCATAAATCCTAACAAATTGCATACGATCAAAGATCACGATTAGTTTAATTAGTAACAAAACTAGCACGATAATCTTTGAACAATCATAGTGCTTATTCAAGAGTTTCTCAAATTAAGTTTATATATATAACATATAGTAACATTCTTAGCATGGCCTAGTATAGAAACAGCGGCGGCGGAGTCCACGACAGTCGCCACCGGAAAATCCTTCTGTCTCACAGATGGCGGCACAATTCTTCTCCCTAACACATGAAAGAGATAGAAGAAAGGGTAACATAGTCTTTCATATTAATTTTAATATACTAGTGGCTAGTATTGTTAAGCATTAAAAATGCTGGATAAAAAGTAAATATTACTTTAAAAAGTGGCTACCCCACACAATTTTTACTACATTGTAACATATGGACATCCTAATTGGTTAGCACTATGAAAAATCACATTATTTGAGCATATAAGTAAGAGACATTTTCATAAAGCACTATTTTTAGTAATAATTAGCCATTTATAGATGTCATTTGCTATATTACGACTTACAGATACCTTTTATGTAGTTATAAGATGTATTTGATGTATTTAAGCTATTGTATTCATGAATACAATAGTAAAAATATGAGTAAATCGGGAAAGTCTAGCTAATCGGTTGTTGTATTCGACTAAATACAATAGTAAAAATAGGCGTAAATCAGGAAAGTCTAGCTAATCAGTTGTTGTATTCGACTGTATTTATGGAGTGAAACATGGGATTACAGCTAGACAACCTATTGTATTCGACTGTATTCACGTCATGAAACATGGAATTGCATTGTTTTTAAAACGGAAAGTGAATCAATTAACATAATAGACTCCTAATATAACTCAACAAACTCAATTATAGCACATAAATTTTGTATTTTCAATTATATAAAAGATTTTCTACCAAAAATACCCAAAAATATAACAATCTTCAGAGAAATTTTATAATACATCTGAATACATAAATTATATTAATTAAAAAAAACATATGAATACATTCATGTCATATAGCGAGACAGTGAATACAATAAAATACAAAGAATACAGCAGGATACATTGAAATATAATGGAAAAAAATCAGTGAATACAATGAAATACATGAAATATAACGAGATACATTGAATTCAATGAAAAAAAAGACAATAAATACAATGAAAATACATTGTAATATATTAACAAAACTCGGTCCTCCAATGCCGGAAGAGTTTCGGTGAGTTTCGGATCCAAAGCAAGCACATTATCACCATATTGACAATTATCTCTCAAAATCTATGCCAATTGAGACCACCATAGTCCAATTGTATTGGCAGAAGTTTTCTGCACAACAAGTGTAAGTTCGATTCCAATTACCACCGAAACATAATAAGTTTCGGTAAGTTAGAGCAAGCACGAATTAAAGATGTTCTAGGTCGTCGTCAGTGACGTTCTTCGATCGGCCACGGTCGGCGAGTTTCATGTGGGAGTGATAATGGCGGAGACCTAGCGAATTTGGGTAGGAGAAGAGGTATGAATCGTGGGTTTGTGGAGAAGAGAGTAACGTATATGCAAAAAGAGAGAGAAAACGTGGTTAGTAAGATTTATGGTGATTATGTGAGAGACAAGACTAAAAAGGAGAGAGAAAAATATTATATTGCATATATGGTGCCTTAAATGTAGGATGTAACTATATTTTTGAATATTTTGCTATAAAGGATCAAATGTATCTATAGAATGTAATATTTTAAAATAGCAACAACAATAACAACAACAACAACCCAGTATAATCCCACTTAGTGGGGTCTGGAGAGGGTAGTGTGTACGCAAACCTTACCCCTACCCTTGGGTAGAGAGGTTGTTTCCAAATAGACCCCCGACATCCTTTCCTCCAAGAACTTCCCACCTTACTCTTGGGGAGACTCGAACTCACAACCTCTCGGTTGGAAGTGAGGGTTGCTTACCATCAGAGCAACCTCTCTTATCTTAATATTTTTTAAAAATAACATGTATTAAACTTTTCCATAGGGTGTAAAATTTCCTATATGTAACAGCCAACAGGGGAGGAACATCATTAACTTCTATCAAATTAATTGGACTCTCAGTTACTTCTTTGAGATTCTATTCTAGTACTTTTTTTATTCATTTTTTTTCATTTATTCTGCCGTAAAGCGTCAACATCTTCTTGTTGGTACCGAGATAATACTCTCTTTAGGGTCGTCTGGTTGGAATAGGATTTTGTACCGGTATAAGTTATATTAAAATAAGTTATATTGAGATTAATTATACTAAATTATTGTTTATTCATTATTTGATATGTTATATTAAGAATGACAATTTCATAATTTTGAAGAAGAGGGTATAAGTTATACCAGTGCTAATTACTCCACCTTCTATAAGGTATAAGTTATTCCACTGTTAAAATTAATACAGAAATAACTTATATCTAATTTACTAACTAAACAAAGTATTAAAGTGATATTAATTTTTTATATCACTCTTATAACTTCATATACCTCATACCAAGCGATTCCTTACTTGGCTGACATGAAGTAAGGGTTTGGGATTTTTGGGGAATTAATATCGGATAAAAAAAAAAGGGATTGGGTTAGTTGGGTAATTGGGGTTAGAGTGGGAAGTGGGGTCAAGTTATGCGGTGGTCTAGGTAGTTGACACGTGTCAAAACAAGTTTTAAGAAATTAAATTTTTATTTTTTTAATACATGCTGAGTTGTCCGTTAATAATAGTGACACAGATCGGCAAATAGTGTGACGTCCATGGCACCAATAGGCCCAACTATTAACGAGTGATATGGATAGGCCATTTCGGTAAATACAATGATATATTTGGATCTTTTCCCTTTAAACTACGCTAGAATTTGGACATAAATTTGGTTTAAATTTAAAAAAATAATAAAATTATATTAAAAATAATTTTAAAAGTTAAATTTATGTTTGAACATATATATTATTTGAAGAAAAAATAAAATTTTATGAGTGAAAGTAACTTGTCAAATAATCTATCGAACTGTGGAAAAGATTCAACAAAAGAGGGAAACAAATCCACTATTGGTTCTATTTTAAGCAATATTGAAGTAACTCCCAATATAACAGTAAAAGCAAGGCATCCAAAAACCGCCAGTTCTTGGAAACTTGAAAAAAATTCAAAATTTCTTCAAAATCTGATCATGTTCCATGAACAAAGTCTACAAATTTGTTTTGAAAAAAAAAGGATTTGCCAAAAGTAATGGACAAATGGGAGCTAGATATAGCATTTTACCCGTTAGAACACATCATCTAATATCATTAAGAGATAAACGTGTAGGAAAAATACATATCTTCCATTTGTTCATGTCTACGTAGGGTGGAAATAAATTTTAGACATTATCACATGCCCCATGCTTTCAGCAATATCATCAAACGATAGATGTCAAATCTCTCCATTAGAAAAAAACAACGTATTTGACAAGAAGGGTTGCTCTGGTAAGCAACCCGCACTTCCAACCAAAAGGTTGTGAGTTCGAGTCTCCCCAAGAGCAAAGTGGGAAGTTCTTGGAGGGAAGGATGTTGGGGGTCTATTTGGAAACAGCCTCCAAGAAAGGATGCCGGGGTCTATTTGGAAACATCCTCTCTACCCAAGGGTAGGGGTAAGGTCCGCGTGCACACTAGCCTCCCCAGATCCAACTAAGTAGGATTATACTGGGTTATTGTTGTTGATAGGTATATATTGAACCCAAATTTAATTATAAAACCAGTCAAATAGAGCGGGGGCGTGCAAGCGCATTGGCCAGGCTCTGATAAAGGAACATCAAATAAAGGAAGCAAATGTCCAGATATGTATATCTGATACTTTAAATTATAAATTAAGCCCAAAATAAGCAATGTCTTCAAAGACATCCTGACCTACAATCCTTAATCCAATCAACTACAACTACGAACCCAATACAAAAGCAGACACACACTATTTGCCTCGTAATGACTAACAAAAAAGTTCCCGACATAAATTACCTTCTCACTCAACAGCCTGAGGGAGCACACGACATTCGACTTAAAACATAACCCCCTTCTCATATAATTAAAGACAACAAAAAAGTTGCATTACCCGTTATTTTTCAAGGAAGCAAAAGTACCTCCCTATACCTGAAAGAATGTCATATGTAGTCCTAGTTTCCAAATAATATCTTGGTCTGACCTCTCATCGTATGGATGATGAAAAGAGAAAATCATGAACTTCCGACGAGAAGCTGGCAGGGTACATGAGGCGAACTCAATATGATCTTCAGATGATCGGAACAGCATTGACAACCATCTTTCTTCTCTTATCAAGAAGATTGCACTGCCAGCCGCTGAAGATGCTCAAAGAACACTTGAAGACTCACATCATCTGTAAAGATCACGTCTGATCCAGCTGCCATATCATTTGCATTATTGTATGTGGCAGATGGATTCAATTTTGCCAAAAGGAATCTTGCCTGTCCAGCAAGAGTGAAAAGATGTCACATTTACATTCCAATTAAGAACAAAAAGAGCCAATAACCACAAGAAGACAAATGTAAGTTTTCAGCTTTTTAGGTACAGCCTGCTGTCCAATTCTTTCTCAGGAAATGGTACCCTATACCAGTAGAATACAGAGTAAGAATCACTTCAAAAGATTCTTCAAAAATAGGGATTCCAAAGAGCAAACAAGACTATGCGGAGAGAACCTCATATTCATGCTACTTCATCACTTAGTGATATGATGGAAGTTACTGATCCTTGCATTTCCTAATGAGGAACTTAAAGTAGATCCTACTCCTTAACAGGCAAGTGGGCATATACACATCGCACAAGGCAGCAAAAATTAAATTGAAAAATGCATTCATTACAAGAGGGGTTGCTCGGATGGTAAGCAACCCCCACTTTCAATCGAGAGGTTGTGAGTGCGAGTCTTCCCAAGAGCAAGGTGGGAAGTTCTTGGAGGGAAGGATGCCGGGGGTCTATTCGGAAACAGCCTCTCTACCCCAGGGTAGGGGTAAGGTCTGCGTACACACTACCCTCCCCAAACCCCACTAAATGGGATTATACTGGGTTGTTGTTGTTGTTGTACCTGGGAGCCATGTTGATCACACACCACCAGTCTTGGAACAGGAAACCTCTCACGGATGATTGCTTGGGCCTCATCATGTGGAACTTGCAACAGCTGTGCAAATGCCTGAAAAGAGGAGAAAGGAGGAAAGAATACATATCTTTGTTTCAAAAACACATTATGAAACTACATCATGGTAGTTCAGCACAAATTCTGCATGCTTGAGGAATGAAGAAGAGATGTCCTAGTTTTCCTCAATTAACGTGAGAAGGCTAAAACACAGGATCTCATCATGAAGCACCGGCAGACTGAAGCTACCACAAATAAGACAACAAAATAATAACACTGGATGACAGAAAACGTGAGACCTACCTGGTGCTCAGGCTGGTTTTGGTATCCCATGTTTCTCCATTGAGCTATTGTCATTCCATGGAAAATAACTACACTGAAATAAGCATCCAACAAGAGAATGCGATCAGCTGCAATCGATGCCACATCCAGCAAGGCTGGGGCAGGCAGTGAATTGAATTGAAATGCCATTAGTGTTGGCTGAATCATGACAGCAGCATTGCTTATGCCCTCTCGGTTGAGCAACATGCGGAAATATGCCGTCTCATCTGGACTATTATTGAACACCTGTGCCACCCATACATTAGCAAGAATTAAGAACGTGTACGTCCATGACATCAATTTGTTAAGTTAGTGACAGAGAAAAGAAAGAACATCCAGAGGGAATATTACTTGTAAGAACTGGGATCGCCGTAAATGAAACATGAATTGAGGGAACAATGAAAAAGAGGGATTCAAAGTGAAAGAGCTGGGGTCATCCTTCCGATAGTCACCAAACTTGGCGCATAGACGAATGAGATTCCGATCTAGCCACCTTGTGGCATCAAAATCTTCCTGAAATCAGTTAGCCAGATTTATCAATAAAACAGAAACGAGAAAAGGGATATTATGAAGTTCAGGCATGCTATGGTAAACAGATGCTTCAATGCCTGCAATGGAGGAAAACTGAATCCAGTATGTTCAGAGAAACTTTAGAACCTGTATATTGGCAAATCCTAAAGAATTCGCATACTTAACCACAATTCAGGTTTTTAAGGATAAATTCTTCCCTACTTCAAGCATACTCAACTAACCTTGTTGCTTTGCCTTTTACCAAAGAATAACAAGACTACCATGAGGAATTGAGAAGGCCAACAAAGAAAATAATGAAACTAAGTAGGCATTCACATATATGCCTCTCTGATTACTGTAAACTTTGTGCAGAACAAATGATAGTCTAGAGAAGTTACCTCCATCTCCATTTTGTAAGAAGCCAATCTAGCCATTACAACCGCAGCAGCCTCTTGATCAAATCCTTGCACCAATTCCTGAGAAAATAGATTTATTGCAGTGTCAAGATTAACAAACACTCATATGGTCTCCTCAAAGTCCAAACAAAAGAATTCCTCAGAAGCAAGAGCAAAATCCAAAAGGGAAATTCTCCTTCATCGAGATACCCTTTGCAGGAAGCTCTTCTCAGAGGAATACAGAGAATCTATCAAAATAACAACAACTACCCAGTATAGTCCCACAAGGTAGGGTCTGGGGAGGGTAATATGTAGACAGGCCTTACCCCTACCCGAAAGGGCAGAGAGGCTGTTTCCAATCGACCCTCGGTTTAGGAAAGGAAAAGAAAAACAAAAAACAAAAACAAATGAGCATTAGTAACTCCAGCAGAATTCACATAAATAATTATCTAAACATAAAAACCATAGATAAAATGGCATGCAATAATATCAAAATAACAATTTTCAGATATATCTACATGGAAATATTATTAAACAGTAGACAAGCTTGTCCTCAATAGTTCTTGTTGGAAAAAAGAGTTCGATGAAAAAAATATTTTATTGGACTTTCAACTGAATTTGAGATTGTTGGGTGATTGACTCATCAAAATTACAGAAATGCCAAACATTTAGGATGTCTTAAATAGAAAATTAGCTCGCATGAAATAGAATGAATAATGTGGTCCTGCTTCACATGTTTATAATACATTATATTCCCTTTTCCATCTCTTAACCCCCCCCCCCCCCCTCTCCTTTAATTTTTCTTTCCTTATTTCCTTGTTTTGGGGGCCAGGGGAATTGAGGGCAATCAGACTCTTTTTCTATCCTAAATGCAATCTCAAGTAAACAAAAAAAAACTGCCACACAAAGCACTACTCACAAGTAACATTACTCTCTTATGCTTGGGAAAAAACATTCAGGTTTGGAGCTATACAGAAGAGAACCGTAATGGAAGTTATTCTCAAAAAATGATATTTCTAGCTTAACTTTCAGTCGCGCACCTCAGTGCTAACAGCAGCATCAACCCATCTTCTCGTAATGGTCGTGACGCGTAGTTTTGTTTGACCATCGTGGCTCTGATAACTGCATTTACATCAAACCAACAATAGTTACATGGTAACTCTTCTGCCCTACTATATATACTTGTTCAAGAGGAGAAACAGAGGATATAAAGTACACATCTCCTATCCATCAAATAATAACAAAATCTCAGCAGTAATAATTTCTTTTTCTACTAAATGATAAGAAAGAAATAGAGGAGAATGTTCCTTATGATCGTAGTACCTCGTGAGAAACTGTATGTACAATTGTGGATTTTGATTGCCTGAAGGGTCTGATTTCTCACTAGATGAAACATCAAAGAAAACAGTCAAGCAAGTGTTTTTGTCGAGACCGCACAGCTTCCAAGCAGTAGTATTCCCCTCACCAATAACCGTGCTAGAAACAGCAGGTCCTTTCTGCATAGCACCAAATTATCAATATCAACTGTCAAAACTGTAACTGGACGAGTTAACTTTTCTTTTGCAGGAGATCAAGCTCTCAGAATACATCTTAACTGTCTAACATTGGGTAATTACTCACTACTGATAATATGCAAAAGTTTATTGAACTAACCTTCTCTAAAGATGTGCATGGTCCAATTATCCCCTGAATTTTAATGTCCTTAGAGCAGTTGATCTCTAATGTACCACTGAAACAATTTAATGCACCATATTCAATGACAAAATCATTGATAAAATGAATTTATCGCAGTAGAGAGAGAGTCCTACACAATATTTATGCTGCTCAAAGTACAAACAATATGAATTAAAATGCATTCTTCTGTAAGAGTACAATTCATGGGAATCACTTGCATAATGAAAGTTCCCCAACTTACCAAGGTATAGATCCTTTTTGTGTTGGGGATGGATGTGGGGAGAAAAGAGCGTTCCAGAGTTTAGTATTTTATCATAGTGGAGAATGCAATAAGAGAAAGGAAGCCACCTATAAATAGAACACACCATAAGACATGCACCAAAACTTCCTCTCTAAGGTATAACCACTCTCTCAAGTCCCTTAAGGTTTTATCTTTTAGATAACCGTAATTTACGCGCACTTCGACTACTTCCATAGTCGAGAGGGTAACTGTTATCTCCTACTAGCACAAGTACCTGTCCACCAAGTATCGGATAAATTAGAAGAATCGCCTAGCATTTTTTATCTCCCCTGATTTAACCTGAGACCTCATGGTTCTCAATCCATTTTATTGATCACTGGGCCACATCCTTGGGAGCATAGACCCAACTAAATCAATTAATTAGAGTGTGAGGATTTCAACTATATATTTCAAGTTGATGCCGAATTTACTTGGAACAACATATTTACAGGTAAGAAAGTTGGATATATAGCTTCAAGTTGACAACTAAGTAACAACTCGTCGGTTACTATCAATTTCTTCATTAAATTCATTTGCTATGCACTGCATCTATCACAAGGCAAGGCAGATTCTTTTTTATTCACATATGCTGAGAACTTTAACCCACGTTCTTCCTTTATCTATCTAAACCCCCCTCGCTGGTGTACAGCTTGGACACAAAAAACAACCTTCAAACAAATATATCTTATATTATAGACAATATTCGCTTTAGGGCCTCTAGAAGTATGATAGTCCCGTCCATAAAGTTGAAAATCTTTCCAAGGTCAAAACAGCCATATTAAAAACATAGCAAAAATAGTGTCCTTTGCAAATGAGACAAAATAGAATAACATCTCAGGAAGCTCACTTGAAGGACAGCCCAAGAGACTGTTCACCATCTTCGAAAATGTGCTTGAATGAATCTTTGAAGACAGAATGACCAAAACTTTCAGCTAGAACAACTAGTCCTCCAGTTTTTTCAATAGCTACTTTCATCTCAGCAACTCCAACCTGAAACACAAAATTGTTATTGCTAAACATGACATCATCTATTGCCAATTCACGAGCAGCATTAATCAGTCTCAGGTAACCTCTCAAATTACATGCATAACACACCAATAAGGAAACAAAATAAATATACACATGATACAACTTTTTACGCTCAGCCCAATATGTCGCACCACGAGTATGATGCTCAAATGTTGGAACATTTGTTCAATCAGTTAATAAAGAAATACACATGTCGTAGCTTTTAAGAACCCAGCATAATTGTAAATGAATGTCAGGATCAAATGCATGATTAGTAAGTAGAGAAATGCCAGCACCTTCACTTATAAGATTCTATGACACATAACAGAAGTGTCACCACGATAAAGCTAACACAGAGACAAACCTGATCAAGTGCTGAAGCAAACACATCCAAGACGTGACCTTGACTAACAAGCTGCTTTGCAAGTTCCTCATAGAAATTGACTGCCTTTTTGAAAAAGGGTGCTGCATCCTTGTGCAGATCCTTATGAGAACGAACTGGTTCTGAAAGATCTTTTGACACAATCTGCAAAAACGAGGAGATAAGTCAAAGAATAGGAAAAAGGCATTGATATTCATCAGTAATAAGAATTCAATTTAGCCAGGAGACAAATGGCAACAGAGTCAACAAAAAAATTGGTTTTTCTCCATTAAGGATCCAATTAAGTGCCATTCAACAACAACAACAACAACAACTACCCAGTATAGTCCCACAAAGTGGGGTCTGGGGAGGGTAATATGTAGACGGGCCTTACCCCTACCCAGGAAGGGCAGAGAGGTTGTTTCCAATCGACCCTCGGCTCAGTGAAGGAAAGGAACAACAAAAACAAAAACAACAACAAAAAAACATTAGTAGCTTCAGCAGAAATAACGTAAATAATTATCTAAACATAAGAATTATAAAAATCATAAATAAAATAGCATGCAATAATATCAGACAGTAACTACCATAAATAACTGTCATAAGGGAGACGCAATCCAATACACAAATCATCTATGGATAGCCCTGCCAAGCCTGACCCAACCCCGGGTGAGGAGTACGAAAAACTCTATGGGCACCTATCCTACAACCCTGATACTAGACCTCCACACTTTCCTATCAAGGGTCATGTCATCAGAAACCCGCATTCTAGCTATGTCATCCCTAATCACCTCTCCCCAATACCTCTTAGGCCTCCCTCTGCCTCGCCGTGCGCCGACCATCGCCAGCCGCTCACAACTCCTCACCGGGGCATCAGGACTTCTCCTCCATACATGCCCGAACCACCTCAGCCTCGCTTCTCGCATCTTCTCATCCACCGGGGCCACCCCCACCTTCTCTCGAATAACTTCATTCTTAATCTTATCTAACCTGGTGAGCCCGCACATCCACCTGAGCATCCTCATCTCCGCAACCTTCATCCTCTGAACATGAGAGTTCTTCACTGGCCAGCACTCCGCCCCATACAACATGGCCGGTCTAACCACAGCTCTATAAAATTTCCCCTTGAGTTTCTGCGGGACTTTCTTGTCACACAGGACTCCTGATGCAAGCCTCCACTTTGACCACCCCGCTCCTATACGATGAGTGACGTCCCCGCCAATCTCTCCGTCCCCCTGAATCACCGACCCAAGATATCTGACACTGTCCCTCTTGGCGATGACCTGAGATCCAATCATCACATCCATGCCTACTTCGCTCGGCTCGGCACTAAACTTGCACTCCAGGTATTCTGTCTTAGATCTGCTTATTTTGAAACCCTTAGACTCGAGAGCCTGTCACCATACCTCTAACCTCTCATTAACACCGACCCTCGCCTCGTCTATCAAGACTATGTCATCAGCAAATAGCATACACCAAGGCACATTTCCTTGAATATGGCAGGTAAGAGCATCCATCACCAAGGCAAACAAGAGAGGGTGAATTATGGCTTTTAGCCACATAACGATTAATCGGACTCAAAACAACTTTCAAAATTATGGCTTTTAGCCACAAAAATTAGGAAAAAAAGGGTGAATGCATCTTTTCATGAGCCTTAGGAGAACACCTAAGTGGCAGTCAGTCAGAACACTTGTATTGGTTCTAACTGTCTCCATACACCAGCAATCACTTGATGCTGGTTTTCATTTATAAAATTACCTTACTTTTTGATAAGGTTAAAATTATCTTACTTATCAAAAGAACAAAGAGAGCCCTTTTCTTCTTTGGGTTGGGGAGACGGGTAATGTGGGAGTCCGGCGTTATGACAAGCACAGAAAAGAGTGAAAACATATTCAAAGGCTCACCGCTCCAGGTCCCTCTGTGCATGGACCGCCCACTAAGGCCACGATCCGAGCACCAGCACCAGCCAAACAAGCTCCAAGCAATCCAGCAGCTACACTCAAAGCCACACCAGTGCAGCGTAACCCTCTATTTCCCTGTGGGACTGGCCATTGATCCGTGCTCAATTCATCTAACAACTACAAAATAACAATGCGCCTAAACAAGTCAATAGACATCAAAATAAGAAGACAAACAAATAATTGCCAAGTTGAAACGGACAGAATTCAAGGTATATTCACACTCCGAGGCAGGCAATAAGAATCTGGTAACACCAATACTGGGAGCCCCAATCGGGCCAGGACCGGCCCGTCTTCCACCAACACTACTTCCGAGGCCCAATTGATCCAAAACATGATCTTTAGACAACTCTTTCGATCCCCGAAAAACATAAACCTTCGACATATCCGAAAACCCTAGCTCATGCACCTGGACCTGCGTACCATACGATATAAACCCTACCATAGCATTATCCGGCAACATCCCGATCGCCCGTTTCAATGCCGATTTTGCGAATTCCAATTCCTCCTCCAACATACATGTGTCCAAAACGAACAAATAAATCGGCGAAATCGAAAAATCTACCGGGTTAGGGTTTTGAGTCGGGTTCGGGTTCGGATTAGGGAGAGTGTATTGAATTGTGGTGAATTGAGGATAAAGTTCAGCAGGAACATTAGTTTCATTAATTCCCGAATAATGATGAGGAAAATGGTTACGTTGAAAGCAAAAAGGACAGATCCAAATTAGGGCTTGAAAATCAACCCGAGCGAAGGGATTGAGAACTGAGGAACAAGTTTTGCATTTGAGCGGCGGGTAAGACAGCGTAGGGAGATCAGTATGAGGGCGGATCAAGTGGATCGAGGTAGCGATTGGGATCACGCACTTGCTTGATTCAACTTTTGTTCGTGGCCAAGCGTTCCATGTCATTCGAACTCCGTCGATCCCTTCTGCATCTGGTTGTGCCATCTCTGTCGCCATTGATGAGATTTGAATTTTGTGTGTGTGTGTGAATTGGGGAACAAAATACAAAGATAACTTCTGTGTGTGTGTGTGTGAGAAAATTGGCGCGACCCCAAAGGGAGGAAGGGGGGAGAGAGAAGGGGGGGTAGAGGGGTCACACCGAGAAAACGAGGAGGAAATTCAGTCAAACACAGAACGATGTGAAGAAGGGAGAGATTTAGCTATGGAATAAAGCAAGGACGGGTGGGTTGTGGTTAAACAGGGACTTTGGTTCTGGTAATCCGAATGAATTTGGGAAATTTTTTATTCAATGAGCGATAAAATTTGTAAAATAATCCTTATGTTTGGAATATAGTTTTAAAATAATCCTTTAACGGATTGTTTGGTACGCGGGACAAGGTAGGATAAAATATGGGATTAAATTCTGAATATAACTACCTTATTCCATCAAATTATTACAAGAGGTGTTGCTCTAATGGTAAGCAACCCCCACTTTCAACCGAGAGGTTTTGAGTTCGAGTCTCCCTAATGGGTAAGGTCTGCGTACATACTACCCTCCCCAGATCCCACTAAATGGGATTATACTGGGTTGTTGTTATTGTTTATCCCAATAGTCTAGGAATTATAATAATCTCAGGATAACATAGTCCGCATACCAAATGATTCCTAAATATATTTAAAAGAATGAGCAGTTTCGATCTCTCTCAAATATTTAATAAATTTTACAACACCAAAAGTAACAACATACACTAGAAATACGTCAAAAATAACCAAAATAGTGCCTTAAAAATACACCAAATATCATAAATAGATTAACAATAGCGAAAACTACTATAATTGTATCTTCCAATGTTAGTCCCTATTAAATACCTAATATTATTATCGCAATTCTCATTAGATATAATAGTCATAATTTATTGAATTGTAACTGTATATGGAGATTGTTTTCTCAAAATTTTAATGTGGTCTTAAAATTTGGAGAAAAAATATATGATAATGCATAAAAACAAATAGTTTCGTACACAAAATATCTCGCGTTCGCGCAGAATTCGCTGAAGGACCGCAACCAAGAATGTCAAATAGTTTTGAAAGCACCTAATAGCTTATGGATCTGATATGTTGAGTAACTATTGTTTTGATAATGGTGGCTTTACATAATATGTAAAAAGTAAGAACCAACCCATCATACAATATGAATTGTTATGACTGGTAAAACCTAGTGCAATGTCAACAATGACTCTTACTTTGTTGTTCTTCATTTGTTTAGTGTAATTTATCGGTTTATAAATCATGTGTGTCTTGACTATCAAAATTTTCAATTTACTCCCGAGTCTTGAGATATTTATGTCAACCAATGAATTAGAAAATGTTAGTGAAAGTATGTAATTTGAAGGATTGAATTCAGACCTTTAGAGAAGGATGTTCTATTTTAGCACAGTAAAGATAAGAAGGATTGGGAATTTATGGAGTTCACAAATAAAGGATTGTTTGTGATTACATCAAATAGGAATTTGTAGTTGGTTAAATGCAAGTAATTGGAGGACTCAACTTTTAGGTGCTATATGTAATCACCAACTTTTAGTGGGTCAAAGGTCTATGAATTTTCTTGGAAAATCATAAGATATTATAAAAAGTACACAAGCATAAGAGAGTTTTGATATAACTGTCTAATTGGTAAAGTTGCTGACATGTAACTAGGGGGTCATGAGTTTAAATCGTGAATATGTCTAATTGAGCACTATTTTTTTTCTTTTATAGAAAGCATACAAGTCAACTGAATATGATCAATTCTCACCACAAAAAGCTATACATAAATTTAGTTGTAATGCTCCTTAGAGTCGTGAAGGAAAATATCAAACTTTATTGATCAGTCACTTATGTGACTTTCTAGATACATATTGCACTTCAACATAATAATTTAAGACAACTTGTAAGGTTAAAATCCAAGCTTTTAATTATGGCAATATTTAACTGTTCTATTTCGCATGAATCATCAAAAGGAAAAGGAAAAGCATGAGAACCTATCTTAAGGTATGATTGCTAAATAAATGGATTCATAGAACGAACCAAAAGGTTGATGATCTACTCGGCCTCAATCAAGGCAATTAATTTTCCAGTTAAGGAGCTATTGCCATATTCAATCTCCTCAATTAAAGTTTAGTCTATTAAATGTATTGGGTAAGACACTATGTAATGCCTCAATTTCCGCCATACCCAAATCAAAGCAAAGAAATTAATGTTACACCTTACATTTTCGTATGGTAAATTTTCGTTTTTAGTTAATCGACGTAGACGTGGAGATGAGGTTATCTTGATGTTAGCGTATTTATAACAAGTGATAAGTAAGCGCCACGAAGGATAAAGGGTACACAAATTAAAGAAAATGAATTTGGTTGAAGGTTTGATTTGGGGATAAAATACGATCCGAGCATAATACTCGATATTTATGAACTAGTACCATACAAGGTATCATATGACCATGATAGTATAGTGTATAAAGTGTATTTAAAATAAATAAAATTTAAATAATTTGAGATAATTTTTAATTATGTTGGTAATTAATTAATTATCGGGTAGCGAAATATTGCTTAATTAATTAATTAATTAGTAGATAAAGATTTAAAATTCCCACCCCACACCCACGTGGCAGCAAGCCAATTTTTACCAAATGTCTCTGGGTCATTCCGGCTAGGTGGCAAGTAATGTGTTAATAAGAAAACACATCATTCCGAATATGTTAGTTGTAAAAGTAATGGGTTAAAGTACAAAAACATTCCATTCTCAAAACATTAGAATCTTAGCAATTCTTATAAGTCTTCAACGTGACTTCCTGCAATCAGATTTCTACAATCAATGTTTGGTCAGTAACACTACCAATACAATATGAAAACGATTTACCAATTTGATGAGCAGTTGAAATATAGCTCCATCCAAGCCCAAGAATCCCGTCTACGTTACCAACAATATTATTGCTTCTTGCACAATTAAAAACGTGAGCTTTAGCACATTAGCAACATAATTTCTTACAAATTCCTACAATTCCTACAAAGTTCATACAAAGATAACGTGATTTCCTCACCCGAGAATATTTCTTAACATTTAGCAATGTGAAATTTTACTGTTCTAAAGAAGTACGGTGCAACCTTTTTCAAAAATATTTACGGATTTTTTCCTACTCCGGGTATGTTAAGGCTATCCCTTCTTTCTTTTTGGCATGATCCAAATGATACAAAAGTAACGAGCAAATGCACAACTTTCATAAACGACTTTATTCATAGAAATACCATAGGTCTCTGTGTTCTTGATTGTCCATGTGACATATTATTATATTTTCTGTTCATGGGTCTCAGAAATATACGCAGTTGATAAAGTTTATCCAAAAGGAATATTGAAATTATTAATATATTTTCATGCATCTCATGCATTTATACGTGTACATCGACCCATGACCATATGGTGTTATATACCGGTATTTATATGTATATATATGTATATGGGATATGAAAAAAGGTTACGGTATTATATATGTACCACCACTTGATCAGTTGGTATATGTTGATGATGTTGCTCACAGTGGTCGAGGCGATATAATTGGATGCCTTCAGAGGCTTGATGATGTTCTGTACACCTAAACATATGCATGACACGACATTTATATGCACATGTATGATATTATAAATATTGCAGAATTTACAAAAGTTATTTAAGACTTACAGGTGAATTTCTTTATTCCATGTTTCATCTATGTCTTTTATGTACTAATTTTCATGTCTTGCATACTCAGTACATTATTCGTACTAATGCTCTATTTTTCGGAGCCTATGTTTTATACCCGCAGGTGCAGGTACGCAAGCTGGCAATCCCCCTTCTTAGGATCCTTGATCAGCGAGAGTTGGCGTGCTCCACTTGATCCGGAGCTGCTTTTAATTTTGTTATGATATGCTTTTTTACATATATGGGTATGACGTGGCTTAGTCTCATCTTTGTACAATTATATTTTTATTAGAGGTCTATAGAGAGTTATGTATAGTTGGATAGTATGTGGCCTTGTCGGTTTCCAATTTTGGCTATATAGTTGTCAATAGAACCCTTGTCGGCTCGCTCTACGTATTCCACATGTATATGTATATATATGTATTTTGGACAGGTTTTTCTCACACTCGTTATTCTCGTAATTCAATAGATGTTATTCATGTTTATATCTTAGTCGCATGCTTATGGGTATTCGATAAATAGGACTCAGGCACTCGTCACAACCCAACGGTTTGGATCATGACAATTGACTATCTCGTAAATAAAGGGGGCGAATCTGGTCTTTCTCAAAGAGCAGAATTTAAAGAGGCACCCCTTGGGTCAAATCCTTTCAAAGGTCTCGTGCCTCTATTTCTGGTCAAGGACTCAACGACTATTTTCCTCTTCTATAAGAAGGTTGCTTGGTTTAATAGGAAGACTTGCGCAACTATACATTGTCTTCTAAGTCTTCCTATTTTTTAGCCTAAACACTGTAATCTAATGATTATTAGTGTCTCAAATGATAGGAAGAAGTTAGGACACAAAAGAGAGTTTTGTCATTATTAAGATTCACTAATTACTGTACTTTGTTGGTGGTGAACGAATCAAAATCATCCCTGTTGTAATTCTTTCAAGATCTTAAATGAACCATTGTGACCCAAGGGAAATTGGATATAAGTACCACGCTGGTACCGAACCAGTATAAAATTAATGTGTGTCTTTCTCTATTTGTTTACTATCACTTTACTTCTGCTCTCGATCTAGTCAACTAAAATCACCGTTAGTCGAATACGTTTTTAACATACCACAATTCTCCTCCCCATCCCGTTGTACTTTCAATTAGTATCAGAGCAAGGATCATAAAATTTGCTTAACAGCTAATGAGGAAAAGATCATGGGATCAAACACAGTCATTGGTTCATTATTTCAGGAGGGAACTTCTCAAGTTCGACCACCATACTTCAATGGGCAACATTTCTCTCATTGGAAGGTGTGTATGGAAACATACACCATGTCTTATGACATCAAAGTATGGCAAGTGATCAAAAAGGAAAACCTTCCAATTCTCCCAAAAAACGAAAATGGTCAAGTTATAGTATCTACTGATCCACCTGACTTGGATGATTACACGGATGAGCAAGTTGTTACTATAAATGTAAATGCCAAAGCAAAACATCTGTTGTATAATGCTATTAGTGGTGAAGAATATGAAAAAATATCAAGCTGTGAAACTGCTAAGAAAATATGGGATAAATTGAAAGTTACATATAAAGGGATAAACAAAGTAAAGAAAGAAAGATAAATATATTGGTTCGAGAGTATGAGATATTTCGAATAAAGGATGGAAAATGCGCTGAAGAAATGTTCTCTAGGTTCAGCAAAATTCTTGGAGATTTGAAATACTTTGGTAGAATAATAAAAAGTGGAGAACAAGTCAGAAAAATTCTCAAAAGCCTGCCTACGATTTGGCAGCCAAAAGTTATCGTACTCGAATGTCAGGATCTCGATAAAATGTCCTATGAAGAACTCAGGGGTAATCTAATTATTTTTTAGAAAACTCTCTTGGATAGACGGATTCAACAAGAAAACAAGAAAATAGTCACTTTCAAAGCAATTACGGCCAAACTCGAAGATGAAGAAGAAAATGGAGGAGGAGAACAAGATGAAAACATAGCCATGACTTCTCAAGTTGTAACTAGTATGATAAGGAGAAACAAAAAAGAGGTAAACCAAATTTTAAAAGGAAGGATAAATAATGAAAATGATGGAAGATGCTATGAATATGATAAACATGGACACATTCAAGCTGACTGTCTAGAACTAAAAAAGAAACTGAGCAAGAATGTTCAAGGAAAGAAGTCTTTTGGAGCGTGGACTGATGAAGAAGAATCTGATCACGAAGAAATTGCAAATATGTGCTTCATGACCCTAGAAGATAACAAGAATGAAGAATTGGGAGAGAGTGGGTTCTCAGCAAACAGAAGAATAAATGAAGAAGAAGACTCAGATCAACTTGGGCTCATGGAAGATGAAGGAACTAGTGAGGTACGTCCTAAATTGCCCTAACTGTTATGAACTCCAAGAATTCATTAATATTGATCTTGCAGATATTGAAAGAGTTCTAAATGAACACATAAAGATTCAAAGAGAAAAGAAAGAATGGTCCCTGAAGCTAGAAGTTTGTGAAATTGAACATGATATGTTATAGGAAGAAGTAAATGAACTTCAATTTCAATTGAATGAATTGCAGAAATCTACTAGTCATAGTTCAGTCAAATCAAATTAGATTGTTCGTCACAAACAGAAGAAAAATTTCATGGGTGTTCCTTGTGTGTCCAGGAATAGAATCAAAATTAAAAAGGATTCTGAAAATAGTCCATCTTGTTTTTATTGTGGGAAAAAGGGCCACACTTCAAAATGCTGCAGGTTTAAGGACAATAGAAGATGGGTCCGGCGACCAAAATCTTCAAACCAAACTAACACTCAGTAGTCTAATCTTCCAGGACCCAAGAAAGCTTGGCTACCTAAAAACAAGTAATTTTCTTTTGTAGGAACACCACACGAAGAATCGAAAAGGAAAATAGTATCTCGACAGTGTGCGTTCCAGACATATGACTGGTGACAAGCAACTACTCAAAACAGTCACTAAAATAGCTGGAGCAACAATTACATTTGGAAACAAATCAAAAGGAAATGTAATTGGTGTTGGAAAAGTTCCTCTAAGCCCAACACGTGATGTAGATTAAGTTTACCTGATTGATGAACTCGGCTATAATCTTCTCAGCATTAGTCAGCTATGTGACAATGATTATGATGTTCGTTTTAAAAAACATGGTTGGTTCATAGAAGACGAATCATGTATAGTTATTCCTTTAGGTAATAGAGACATAAATGTTTATACTATTAGCAACCTAGATAATCTTGGCAATCAAATCTCTCTTGCATCTATAGTTTATGATCCTTGGGTCTGGCATAGGAAACTTGGTCATGACAGCATGCATACTATTCAAAAGCCTTCTAAACATGATCTCGTCATTGGACTTCCAAAACTAGATTTTTCAAAAGATCATATTTGGGATGCATGTCAACTCGAAAAACAAACTCGCCCATCTTTCAAAATCAAAAATTTTGTTTCCATTTCAAAAGCTCTCCAACTATTGCATATGGATTTATTTGGTCCAACTAGAACTGCTAGAGTAGGTGGTAGAAAATATGCTTCTGTTATTGTGGATGGTTTTTCTGGATTTACCTGGGTTATGTTTTTAAGTCATAATGATCATGCTCTAGGGTTTCAAATTGAGCAGGTCTAAGACATAGTACCTGGAGTGCAAATTTAGCACTAAGCCGAGGGATGTAGGCGGGGACGTGAGACTTGGGTCACATGTAATCCCCAAGAGAGATAGCTTCAAGTACCTTAGGTCGGTGATTCAGGGGGACAGAGAGATCGACAAGGACGTCACTCAACACATAAGGGCGGGTTGGATGAAATGGAGGCTTGCATCTGGAGTCTTGTGTGACAAGAAAGTACCACCGATACTCAAAGGTAAGTTTTATAGAGTTGCGGTTAGACCGACTATGTTGTATGGGGCAGAGTATTGGCCGGGTAAGAACTCCCATATCCAAAGGATGAAATTAGTAGAGATGCAGATGCTGAGGTGGATGTGAGGGCACACTAGGATAGACAAGATCAGGAATAAAGATATTTGGAGGAAGGTGGGTGTCGCCCTGTGGATGACATGATGCGAGAAGCGAGACTCGGATGGTTCGAACACGTGTAGAGTAAAAGCATTGATGCACCTATGAGGAGGTGTGAGTGGTTGGCCTTGGTGGGCACGAGAAGAGGTAGAGGGAGACCTAAGAAGTATTGAGGAGAGGTGATCAGCCAGGACATGGTACGTCTGCAATTTTCCGAGGACATGACCCTTGATAGGAAGGCGTGGAGGACAAGCATTAGTGTTGTAGTATAGGGGTAGTAGAGCTTCCTTACTGCATACCGGGGTTGAGGCGGGTTTGGATTAGGGTTGATCTTAAATGGCTTGCAGTTTATGTTGAATCCACACTATTCTTGCTGTTTATCTTAGATGCCTTAGACTCTGGTTACCGTTATTGCATGACATTCATCTTTTGGTTTTTATGCTTCTGTTACTAATAGTTTTTACTGGAGTTGCTAATGAATTCTCTTTTCTTTTCTTGTTTTCCTTGTTTTTCTTTATTTCCGTCTTTCCGAGCCGAGGATCTATCGAAAACAGTCTCTCTGCCCTATCAGGGCATGGGTAATGTTTGCGTACATATTACCCTCCCCAGACCTCAATATGTGGGATTTTACTAGGTAGTTGTTGTTGTAAAGATGATGCTCTAAGGAAGTTTGAAGTTTCTTGTAAGAAGGTTCAACGAGAAAATAGTTACTACATCTCTTATATCAGAAGTGATCATGGAGGAGAATTTGAAAGCATAACTTTTGAGAACTTATGCAAAGATTAGGGAATATCTCATAATCTTTCTTCACCAAGATCTCCGCAATAAAATGGAGTGGTAGAACGTAGAAATAGAACCCTACGGGGCATGGCAAGAACTATGATTGTGAAAAATTCCCAACCTCATCATTTCTGGGCAGAAGTTGTAAGAACAACTTGTCATATTATCAACAGGTGTCTGATTTGACCAATTCTCAAAAAGACTCTATATGAATTGTGGAATAGAAAATATAATCAAAGTGAGTTAGTTGATCAGCAAACTCAACCAGCCGAAGAATATGTAGAAATTCACAATCTCTCAAACAGATCATTCGACCAATGTAGAAAGAGAGATTCCTTCAAATACTCCAAATGAGTGGAAGGGCAAACCCGACTATGCTCACAAATTTATTATATGAGATCCACATGAAGGAATCAGTACGACAAGATACTAGAAGAACAAATCTCATGTGGCTCTTATCTCACAACTTGGGTCAAAGAAGGTGGATGAAGCTATGAAGGATACATACTGGATAGGTGCTATGAAAGAGGAACTAAATCAATTTGAAAGAAACAAAGTATGGAAGTTGGTTCCAAGACCTTCAAACTCTTCAATCACTAGAACAAAATAGGTATTCAGAAACAAATTAAATGAATATGGTAAAGTGGTTCGAAATAAAGCAAGATTAGTTGCTCAAGGATACTCCTAATAAGAAGGATTTGATTATGATGAAACCTTTGCTCCTGTAGCAAGACTTGAATTCATTCGAATATTACTTGCTTATGCTGCTCACAAAGGTTTCAAGTTGTTTCAAATGGACGTTAAAAATGCGTTCCTAAATGGCTACATCTCTGAAGAAGTGTATGTAAAGCAACTAACAGGATTTGCAAACGTCTCATTTCCTGATCATGTATTCAGTGGGTTTGATGTTTTTATGCAAAATTCTTGGCCAAAAGATTTTGAAGTATCCTTCGATGAAGCCAAAGTCTTTTTATTTGATAATCCCCTTGATATTGGCCCCAAGAACATAAAGTTATTTGAACATTGTGTCTTGGCCCATATGATTGCTACCACTCTACTCTCAGAACTGGGTCCCTTAGTTCTTTATCCACTAGAGATGTATTTGTCCTTTACTGTCTTGTTAATAAT
This sequence comes from Nicotiana benthamiana, assembly GCA_034376525.1. NCBI lineage: Eukaryota > Viridiplantae > Streptophyta > Magnoliopsida > Solanales > Solanaceae > Nicotiana > Nicotiana benthamiana. Next base: position 66,876,442 of record CM067334.1, on the reverse strand, counting down.
AAAAAACTAGATTGGTTTGTGTGGATTCACCAATACATGCTTGAAAGTATTAGGGACATATCTTCCTCTGCTGCTTGTTTTCCATATAATCATCTCACACATCCTCGAAGTTATGAAGGTAGATTTGACATCCTTTACACCCAAGCACATTGTCAGCACTGATAAAACCACTTTTTCAATGATTGGTACATCTTGGGTGATGATGGATGGGTTAAACGCGCTAAATTTGATAGTATTCTAGTGCCAGTTGAAGTTCAAAGTGAGCAACTAGCATCTCAGTCGACTGCCTCTCAAAATCTTCAGCCAATGCAAAAATATTTGGATGAGGTAAAATAACTTGTGATTGAGATGAAAGAACATGTGGAGAAAATTAGGGAAGTCACTAAGGAGACATGTACAAATGTGGCTAAGCTCAGAATGGATATAGGAGCTACACGGAGATAAGGAATCAGAGTTTTTAATTCTATGACTTTAAAAAATGGATAAGCTAGTCAAAGATGTCGAGAATTCCGATGACTCTTTTTGCACCAAATTGATCAACACCCTCAAGTATTTCTTGGGAAGGCATTAATGTGTACTCGTGTAATGGGTTCAACAATATTTTTTTTGCTTGCTTGTTGGTGGTTTTATAAATTTTCTTTTGCTTGGGTCTGTATAACCTATGCCTCTGCTGAAGGCATTACTTTTGTTGCACTATTTAGCTAGTTATTATGTATATTACTTCATATATTACTCTTGCTTGTACTATTTTCTTTCCTTTTTTGATTGATGTCAAAGGGGGAGAACAAGGTACGGTAATAGAAGTAAACAAGTTTGAGTAGCAATTCTAACCTCTCAGGGGGAGCAAGCATCAAGCTAGAAAAAGGGAAGTTTCATAATAAATGCTTATAGTTTTTATTAATGTTTATTCTCTTTTGATTATCATCACAAAAAAAGGGAAGATTGTTAAGTTAAAATTCAAGATTTCAATGATGACAATATTTAACTATTCTATTTCGTAGGAATCATCAAAAGGAAAAGCATGAGAAGCTATCTTAAGGTGTGAATGCGAAATAATTGGACCTATAGAAGGAACCAAAATGTTGTTGATCTACTCGGCCTTAATCATGGTAATCAGTTTTCCAATCAAGAAGTTATTGCCATATTCGACATCCTCAATTATAGCTCAGTCAAGGGATTGACTATCTCATAAATGAAGGGATCAAATCTGGTCTTTTCCAAAGAGCAGAATTCGAAGAGGCACCTCTTGGGTCAAATTCTTTCAAAGATCTTGTGCCTCTATTCCTGGTCAAGGACTCAACTGCTATTTTTCTCTTCTATAAGAAGGTTGCTTGTTCAATAGGAAGACTTGCACAACTACATACATTGTCTTCTAATTTTCCCTACTTCTTATCCTAAATACCGTAATCTAAAGTTTGTCAGTGTCTCAAAATATAGGAAGAAGTTAGACTACAAAAGAGAGTTGTATCATTATTAATATTCACTGATTACTGTACTTCGTTGGTGGTGAACGAATCAAAACTATTCTTGTTGTAATTCTTTCAAGATACCAAAATCATCCCTATTGTAATTCTTTTAGGATTTAAAAAGAACTTTTGTGACCCAAGAAAAATTTAATGTAAGTACCACATCGATATCGAACCCGTATAAAATTTCTGTGTGTCTTTCTCTATTTGTTTACTGTCACTTTACTTTTACTCTCAATCTAGTCAATTAAAATGATTTGTTAGTCGATTAAGATTTTAACAGACCACAATCCCCTCTTAATACTTTCACAATTGCACGAAGATGCTGCTAAACTTTTAAGGCACAAATACTTAGATATCTATTTTTGGCTTTTAAACTATGCACATATGAATTTACAATATGCAGGTGTGTTATCTCATTAACGATACAAGGTGCCAATGGCAAGAGGTCAAAATTTCCTTCCGCGCGAATTCGACTCTAAGTTTTTTAGCTTGCCGAAACTAAAGAGACAACGGACACATAGATGAATATATACTGCAACAAAATATTATTATTGATACTCTCCTCTTTTAATTTATTGTTGATATTTTTTGTTTGTTTAAGTATAATAAGGCTCCCTCTTGTTTATTTCCTAGCTCCATTTGTTTATATATATAAAAAAATTAAAATGATGAATAATTCGAGTCAAAGTATAAAGTTGATCAACTCGACTAGCTTGGCATTCAAAACCTCCAAATCGTAAATTTACCTCTACTAGTAAGTATGTCACACACCATCTACAGCTTTGCGTGAATGCAGACCATAGCCATTGACAAAATTAGTTTAAGAAGTTTGTTGAAGAAAAACTTTGAAGTAATAAACTATTTTGTCCAAATATGTTTGACTTGATTACTGTTTGTGTCTACATAGTACAATAAACTACTCCTTGTAATTGATTAAGACATTTTAATTATTAATTACAATTACATACATAGTCCTAATAATTCAAAAAAGTGAATTGTTTTTTTAATTACCAGAAAAAATTGCTATCTCTTTTTTCGTTCAAAAAATATAATTTATTTTTACAATAAATAAATACATTAGACAATACGTAATTGAATAAATACCCGTACAAGGATTTAGGTAAGCATAATAAGCGACAGAATCACGCAATATTTAGGCAAAATAAATAATAAGTGGTCAACTCAAACCGACCACCAACAACAACAACTACCCAGTATAGTCCCATGAAGTGGGGTCTGGGAGGATAATATGTAGACAGGCCTTACCCCTGCTCGGAAAGGCAGAGAGGTTGTTTCCAATCGACCCTCGGCTCAGGGAAGGAAAGGAAAAACAAAAAGCAAAAATAAAAACAAAAGACAAAAACAAAAGATCATTAGTATCTCTAGCTGAAATCGCATAAATAATTATCTAAACATAAAAGCATAAATAAAATGACATGCAATAATATTAAACAGTAATTATCATAAATAATACCAAACATTAACTACCATAAATAACTACCATAAGGGGGGGGGGGGACACAATCCAATACGCGATTCATCTATGGATATCCCTGCCAAGCCTCCCCATCCCCGGAAAAGGGGTACGAAAAATTCTAGGAGCCCCTATCCTACGACCCTCATACTAGACCTTCAGACTTTCCTATCAAGGGCCATGTCCTCGAAAATCTGCATTCTAGCCATGTCATGCCTAATCACCTCTCCCCAATACCTCTTAGGTCTCCCTCTGGCTCGCCTCACGCCGACCACCGCCAGCGGCTCACTATTCCTCATTGGGGCATCAGAACTTCTCCTCCGCACATGTCCGAATCACCCGAGTCTCGCTTCACACATCTTCTCGTCTACCGGGGCCACCCCCACCTTCTCTCAAATAACTTCATTCTCAATCTTATCTAACCTGGTGATCCCGCACATCCACCTGAGCATCTTTATCTCCGCAACCTTCATTCTCTGAACATGAGAGTTCTTCACCGGCCAGCACTTCGCCCCATACAACATGGCATGTCTAACTACAACTCTATAAAATTTCCCATTGAGTTTCTGTGGCACTTTCTTATCACACAGGACTCCTGATGCAAGCCTCCACTTCGACCACCCCGCTCCTATACAGTGGGTGACATCCCCTTCAATCTCTCCGTCCCCCTGAATCACTGACCCAAGATATCTAAAATTGTCCCTCTTGGCAATGACCTGAGATCCAATCTTCACGTCACTGCCTACATCGCTCGGCTTGGTGCTAAACTTGCACTCCAGGTATTCTGTCATAGATCTGCTTATTCTGAAACCCTTACACTCAAGAGTCTGTCTCCATATCTCTAGCCTCTCATTAACATCGGCCCTCGTCTCGTCTATCAAGACTATGTCATCAGCAAATAGTATACACCAAGGCATATCCCCTTGAATATGACGGGTTAGAGCATCCGTTACCAAGGCAAACAAGAGAGAGCTAAGCGCCGATCCTTGATGGAGCCCCATAACCACCGGAAAATGGTCTGAGTCACCACCCACCGTCCTAACCCTAGTCTTAGCTCAATCGTACATGTCTTTGATTACTCTGATGTATGCTTCCGGCACGCTCTTCGCCTCCAGGCACCTCTATAATACCTCCCTTGGGACCTTATCGTACGCCTTCTCCAAGTCGATAAACACCATGTGCAAGTCCTTTTTCTTATCCCTGAACTGTTCCACTAATCTCCTGACAAGGTGGATAGCTTTTGTAGTGGAGCGACCCGGCATGAAACCGAACTGGTTCACGGTTATAGATGTTATCTCCCTCACCATCGCCTCGATCACCCGCTCCCAGACCTTCATGGTGTGACTTATTAATTTGATATCCCAATAATTGTTGCAGCACTGGACATCCCCTTTTTTCTTGTACAAGGGCACTACTGTACTCCCACTCCTCCGATATCCTTTTGGTCCTGAAGATCGCATTGAACAACCTGGAGAGCCAGTCTACTCCTGAACTACCCATGCATTTCCAGAACTACACTGGGATCTCGTCATGCCCACTCGCTCGACTCCTACTCATCATACGCAAAGCCCCCATGACCTTCTCCACCCTAATGCGCCTGCAGTACCCAAAGGTCTCTATGTTGCTCTGAATGCCCCAGTTTCCTTAACTCTATACTTCGATCCCCTTCCTCATTAAGTAGGTCTCGAAAGTACGCTTGCCACCTCTACTTGACTTGGGACTCCCCTATCAGGACTCTCCCATCCTCATCTTTGATGCACTTAACTTGGTCAAGATCACGCGCCTTCCTCTCTCTTACTTTAGCTAACCGGAATAACTTCCTGTCCCCGCCTTTCTCCCCTAATTCCATGTACATGCGTCCAAATGCCGCATTTTTGGCTTCCGTAACCGCCAACTTCGCTTCCTTCCTCGCCACCTTGTAGATCTCCCTGTTCACTCTCCTTTCTTCCTCGCTTGTACTTCCTGCCAACTTAGCAAACATCGCCTTCTTCACCTATACTTTGTTTTGGATTATATTATTCCACCACCAGTTACCTGATATCTGCCTGAATAGCCCTTGGCTACCTCGAACACATCATGTGATACCTTCCTAACCAAGTTCAACTCAAACCGACCAAAACCAAACAAAATAATGTTCCGCCAAGTTTCAGTCAATTATACGAGGCTAATAAAGCCTTTTCACACTACGCAATAGGGGCAGAGCTCGTAGCAATAAAGCAGAACAGTCGCTGTTTACTGTAACCAGAGGAAATTCAGACGAAGAAAAAGGAAATTCTCCTTTTTTTTAAATATATATTTTCCTCTGCCGATTCCTGCTACGAAATCTTCCTGAAGAAGTTTTTTTTACAATGTTTTGTTTTGTTTTTTGTGAAATTGGTGAAAAGTGTGTGTGTATGTGTTAAATTATGATGTTGTCGCTGCAAAGCGATCCACGGCAGCAGTATCAGCAGCAGCAGTTGCTGATCTCTAGGGTTTCACACGATGGAATCACCGTCGGCGATCCGAGGACAGATTCGTCTTTTCCGTTTTACACCGAGTCGGCTTTGTCCTCCGTCAATATCAAGTCTGAGTTGTCTCGTGAAGGTAAAAGAATTATTCAAGCTTTTTACTTTTATTTTTAATTTGGTTGATATGTTTAGTTCAGAAAATTGAGATGTTCTGTGGTTAATGATTGCGTCTTTAAGTTGAATTTGAAGCTTTTTACTTTTGATTTTTATTTGGTTGATATGTTTAGTTTAGAAAATTGAGATGTTTTCTGGTTAAAGATTATGTCTTTAAGTTGAATTTGATGTTTTGAGGTTTAAAATTACGAATTTGTTAGTGTGGGAGATGAATAAGAAGATGATTTGAGTAGAGACTAGAGAAATTTTGAAGTGCGGAAATTGAGTGGCAGGGATTTTGTCTCGAAATAATAAAGAAGAATGGTTTGTCATCTTACTTCTCGAGAAATAACAGCATCATGGCCAGAAGGTAACAGAATGATGTGTAGGAGGCTAAGGTTGAGTAACGGATGCAGCTGTTGGGAGGGGCTTGGTGGTATTACACTATTACTGGAATGAGCATAACTAGCTTTGCTTTTAATTCCATCTTATTATGGGGATAAGCTAATGGCCATGGGTTTGGGTTGACTGATGTCATATTATTGATACTAGTGTCCAACAATGACAGATACTGTAGTCAAAGTAACCACTAATAGCATAAAATTGAGATCTTTGGACTTCCTAACAATTCGGTGTAATTTGGGGCATATATTCTTGAGTTTTTTGAATTAAATTCACTTATTTGTAAACTATGTGAAAGGTACCATAAGTCGGCATAGTTAATAATTCAAAATACTTAAAAAGAGGTTTATAAAAGTGTAGTCAAAGAAAAAACTATTTGACTCCCCAAATAGTAATAGTGTCACATAACATGGGACAAAGAGTGTATAAAGAAGTTTTGGGGAATGTTTTGCCTGGAAAGTCATCGAAGAAAGGTTGAGAAAGTGGTCAAAAGGCTGCCAGAAGGATCCTGAAAAGAGGCTCTGTGTTGCTAGAATGCTCGCTGGGAATAGGAATGCCACTAAATGTTGAGTGAAAAGATACAACAATAGATAAATTATAAAAGAACGAAGATTTTTTGCCAAGCAAGCGGCATATGGCTATTCGCTGGTGGCGGAAGCTAGTTAAGGTAATATCAACATTTCAGAGGCTCTGATACTACTATGTTAACAAGAAAGTTGAGAGAATTAACTATGTGTAAATTTGGCGAATTGACAACGTAGTACGTACAAGAGAGTTCCTGCTATACGAATTTTGAGTTACATGATAGAAAAAAGTTTCTTAATTCTTGAGAGTTTTATTAGCGAGTAACATATTAATTAAAAATATCCTAGTCGATATTTTTAATGATTATCCACTTTATAAGAACTGAAACATTATTAATAAAAAAGAAGAAAAGAAAAAAAAAAAGAAAAAGAAAAATCGGAGTCATTGATTCGTTGATTCATGACTTGAGGACTTTTAACTCTCATCAACTTCGGGTTTCAGATAGCTAGAGGGTTGATATATTAATTGCAACATTTACTTTTAAGTTGTGGAGTGTGCTGTCAGCTGAATATTCTTGTTATGCATACATTGGTGGTACATGCACACACTTTCTCTATATATATAGCTTTTGACATCTGTATTTCTCGTGTCACAGTTGACGAGGACACACTTTTAACTCTTGCTCATCAGAACTACAAAGGTGGAAACTATAAACAGGCTCTAGAGCATAGCAAGGCAGTGTATGAGAGAAATCCCCAGCGCACTGATAATCTTCTTCTTTTGGGGGCCATATATTATCAGGTATGCGTTCTTGGACAGTCCTTTATATTCACAGTGCCACCCCTATCTTGCATGTACATATGCCCATTGATTTAAGTAAAGCATTTTAATTTCTTTGTTTTAGTTGCATGACTTTGATACGTGCATTGCAAAAAATGAAGAAGCCCTCAGTGTTAACCCACACTTTGCTGAGTGCTATGGAAATATGGCAAATGCTTGGAAGGTATGGTTGAATTAGTGCTCCTAGTTGCAAACTTTTTGTTTCTGTGATTGAACATTGATACGATATATTTGGCTTCTATTGTATGCAGGAAAAAGACAATATCGATGTTGCAATACGCTATTATTTGATTGCAATAGAGGTTTGTATGCATCTTCATTGCCTTGTCAGAATGTAATGATTTTCATTTATCCTACTTATGGCGATGGTTAATAGCATGACTAAAGTCTGTGGTGCTCACATACTTTAGGGTTTTGAGGCAACTGTTTTTAGATTGTTGAGGTATTTTGGTTGGGGCCCTGGGCCCTTCTTCATTCCTTTGTCTCCAACCATTTAATCGCCACTATGGAAACAACTAATAAGTCCTGTATCTAATGCAGAGCTGCTGCAATTCACTTGTTCTTTATGTTATACATTCTGGGGTTTTGGATTTAACACAAAGTAACCTTTCTTCTCGGCTATGCTTAACAATTTTTTTTAAAGAGGAATTTTCTGTCTGTTAACTGGCTAATTCCCAATGATTAAAAACAACTCTTACTTTTTCAAATATATCTCAGTTGAATATACAAGTGGCTATCTGGTTATCAATAAAGAATATATATGGGCAATTTGGAGAGAAAGGAATTTATACGGGTCAATTTGGGTCCTGGAAATTTCTATTGTCCTTTTCTTCTTTACAGAGCAGGAAAGAAGTCCTTTCCTTGACCATTGTGACGGGAATCTCTTTTTCCCAAGATCTATAGGGACATGTTTCCCCACTATATATATATATATATATATATATATATATATATATATATATGCAGTGTCGAAGCCAGAAATTTGCTCAAGGGTGTTCAGCCTAAGAGGTATTGGGGAGAGTTGATCAGGCATGACATGGCTAGAATGCGGGTTTCCGAGGACATGACCATTGATAGGAAAGTCTGGAGGTCTAGTATCAGGGTTGTTGGATAGGGGCTCCTAGAGTTTTTCGTACTCCTCACCTGGGGTTGGTTGAGGCTTGGCAAGACTATCCATAAATGATTTGTGTATTGGATTGTGTCTCCCTTATGGTAGTTATTTATGGTAGTTACTGTCTGATATTATTGCATGCTATTTTATTTATGGTTCTTATGTTTAGATAATTATTTACGTTATTTCTGCTGGAGTTACTAATGCTCTTTTGTTTTTGTTTTTCCTTTCCTTCACTGAGCCGAGGGTTGATTGGAAACAACCTCTCTGCCCGTTCGGGTCGGGTAGGGGTAAGGCCGTCTACATATTACCCTCCCCAAACCCCATTTTGTGGGACTATACTGGGTAGTTGTTGTTGTTGTTGTATATATATGCAAGTTTAGCTTTTGGTACATTAAAACCATGATATAGTACTATACAGCAAAGATGTCTTCTATAAGATACTTATGGTTCATTTTGTTGGATGACATAATCTATAGTCAAAATTTGTGTTGCAGCTGCGTCCCAATTTTGCTGACGCTTGGTCAAATCTAGCTGGTGCATATATGAGGAAAGGAAGGCTGAGTGAGGCAGCCCAATGTTGCCGTCAGGCGCTAGCTTTAAATCCTCGTCTGGTATTCGAGATTACCTATTCTTTTGGCTTCTTTTTAACAGTTCAGTTGAAATGCGTCCTTCTATGTTTCTTTCCTAACTCACTCATATGCTTTCTAGGTTGATGCGCATAGCAATCTTGGGAATCTGATGAAAGCACAAGGGTTGGTGCAAGAGGTAAACCACATTGACTTTCTTATCTTTGTTTGTGTATATATATACATACATACATACGTACGTGTGTGTGTATTTTACATCGTCTATGCATATGTCTGAGTTAGGTATACTCGTGCATTCTCGAATTTTATTGTTCTTTAACAGATCTTTCACACTTGAGGTGCATCTCACGTGCGTTTCTGTTTACGACAGATGCTTTACTGGCTGTTATGCTGATTGATTTCTGTTGTCTTGATTATTGGTTTTGTTTTAGGCATACAATTGTTATGTGGAGGCACTACGTATACAACCTTCATTTGCCGTTGCATGGTCCAATCTTGCTAGCCTCTTCATGGATGCAGGTGATCTTAACAGGGCATTGCAGTACTACAAGGTATGGATTACCTTAAATCGTTTCGCATATTACATTATTAAATCCAGAGTTCTGGATTTGTTTTTCTTATTACTATTTTTGTGATTTAATCTTCTCATGTCTAGGAAGCCGTCAAGCTAAAACCAAATTTCTCAGATGCATATTTGAACATGGGAAACGTGTATAAGGTAAGCCCTTCTGCTTTGTGCTAATATGGTCTATGGTTCAAGTGCCGGGGCAAGAATATGGGAAATATGTGTATCTGCCTTGCATTTTCCAGGCTCTGGGAATGCTGCAGGAGGCCATTATGTGTTACCAGCGTGCTCTCCTTGTGCGACCAGACTATGCAATGGCTTTTGGTAAGTGCTCCTTCCTCGGTCTTAACTTCATATCAATTGCTATGTAGTTGCTTAGCGTGAACTTCATTTGTACAGTACTCATCTGTATGTATAGATGTCTTTTCTTTTAGTAAGTGTATTTGTCGACGTCTTTGCACGGAATGATCACATCATACTGCTTGCCTCCTTTTTTCCTTGGGGATAAATCATACAACAACAACAACTACCCAGTATAGTCCCACAAAGTGGGGTCTGGGGAGGGTAATATGTAGACGGCCTTACCCCTACCCGAAAGGGCAGAGAGGCTGTTTCCAATCGACCCTTGGCTCAGTGAAGGAAAAACAAAAACAAAAACAAAAACAAAAGAGCATTAGTAACTCCAGCAGAAATAGCGTAAATAATTATCTAAACATAAGAAGCATAAATAAAATAGTATGCAATAATATCAGACAGTAACTATCATAAATAACTACCATAAGGGAGACACAATCCAATACACAAATCATCTATGGATAGCCCTGCCAAGCCTCACCCAACCCCGGGTGAGGAGTACGAAAAACTCTAGGAGCCCCTATCCTACGACCCTGATACTAGACCTCCAGACTCTCCTTGGGGATAAATCATATTGCAATCATTTTGTCAACAGGCTTAAACCTCGAGTTTGCATTTTCCCCATGAAGTAGTTGATGCTCTGTTGAGTTGAAGGATAAAGTAGCATGAAAATTTTCTAAGCTTGAAGCTACCTAACAATTAGACACCCCCCCCCCCAAACCCCCCAGAAAAAGGAGGGAGGGAGGGAGAGCATCACAGATTTAAAATCTTGGTGATAACTGTCAACAGCTCTCAAAAGGACAAAAATTGAAATGATGTTGCAGCTCACTTTTTCTTAAACAAGTCATATAAGCGTACAACTGAATTCTTCTTTATCTTTGGGGCAAACAATCCATAGGTTAGTAGTGCTTCATGATGGTGATTGATCGTTAGCTATGTAAAAATGTGCAGGCAACTTAGCTACTGTGTACTACGAACAAGGTAACCTGGAAATGGCCATGCTTAATTATAGGAGAGCTATTACCTGTGATGCTGGATTCTTGGAGGCATATAACAATCTGGTGGGCCTTTATTTCATCTCTGCTTAGTTTTCCAATACAAAATTAATTTCTTTGGGTATTAATTATCCACTCTTCCCACTCTGTTGCTTTTAGGGTAATGCTTTGAAAGACGCTGGTAGGGTTGAGGAGGCAATTCATTGCTATCGTGTAAGTATTATTCACTTTTGGATGGAAGTTTGCTTTCATTTTTCTCTCTTTTGGTATTTTAGTAAACTTTCCAGTTGGTGCATGCAGCAATGCCTCTCACTTCAACCTAGCCATCCTCAAGCACTGACTAATCTTGGAAACATTTATATGGAGTGGTAGGGCGTGCTTAATTGCATTACTTATTTTCTTTTGTTTTCACCCGCTTTTTGGGGGTTTGGAAGTAAGGAAGCACTCAGATCAAGTAATTTTCAGAGCTGTCAATCCTAATTCTACAGGAACATGTCAAGTGCGGCTGCACAGTGTTACAAGGCAACTTTAGCTGTGACAACTGGGCTTTCAGCTCCTTTTAACAATTTAGCCATAATATACAAGCAGCAGGTACATGTTTTTATGTGATTCTTGAAGAATGATTAATTTTCATGCCTGTGAAAGAAAAGCTGTTTGAAGGGTTGTATGCGGTTGGAAAGATAGCTAGAGGGGATTATTGTCTTGGCAAATTAGGGAGTTCTCCTGTCAGGATTTTGACCAGACAAATGATAATTTCTTTTGGCAACTTATAGGGTAACTATGCAGAAGCCATATCTTGCTACAATGAGGTACTCAGGATTGATCCCATGGCAGCTGATGGACTAGTCAATAGTGGTAACACATACAAGGAGATTGGTAGAGTTAATGAAGCTATTCAGGACTATATGCGAGCCATTACTATTAGACCAAATATGGCGGAGGCTCATGCAAATTTGGCCTCATCTTACAAGGACAGGTTCATTGTAGTTCACAAGCTCCAAACAGTTGATAGTCCTTTCTCCCACATTTGTATATGTCCATTTTGCTCGGTTGTAATGCTTTTGTTAAATCTTCTGTAGTGGAAATGTGGAAGCAGCTATAAAAAGCTATAGACAAGCTCTGATGCTACGTCCTGACTTCCCAGAAGCAACTTGTAATCTTCTTCACACGTTACAGGTATCTTCACCCATTAGTTGCCAATGTTTTCGTAGGCCAGGTTTATCAAAAAGCATGGATATTTCTTGCCCTGTGTAGTGTCAGCTCATACGATAATATATCTGTTAATTGACTGTGCTTGAAGATAGTTTTCAAAAACTGAACTACTTTGTATATGTAGATGACAGTTTCGTGCCTTGCTCTTTTTTCCTCAGTTCTTATGAAGCTTTATGTTAAGACTGTTTGATCTGTCTTGTGCTCACTCTACCTCTGATGCCAATTTACTAGTTTCGAAGGAAATACTTAAGTCCAGTACCTAGTGTTGTAGGAAACTTAGGTAATTTCCATGCGTATCTCGTGCATGAGGAACAGTAGTTAGTTTCATAAGACATTTCCTTTTCTTTGAGTTGATGTTCTTAGGTAGGGATCAACACAACAGAGATATATTGTTTTTCTAATGATTCTGGTCTGATGAGGCTTAATTTGTACCTGCTGATTAGATGAATGTTTGATGGTATTCTTTCTTCTATCATACTTATTATGTTTGACTTCATACTTCCTAGTGTGTCTGTGATTGGGATGATCGAGATAAGATGTTTATTGAAGTTGAGGGGATCCTGAGAAAACAGATTAAGGTATTTCAGCCTCTCATTCAGTCATAGCATGTTGGTGTTGCAAGCCACATGTTGATCCCTGTGATACTGATTCATGTTTTCCTTGATTATTTGCTCCATCGCAACATTATCTTAGATGTCAGTTATCCCAAGTGTACAGCCTTTCCATGCAATTGCTTACCCTCTCGATCCACTGCTAGCTCTAGAGATCAGGTGAGCAATTTTCTTTTGGATCCTATGGAAAAGAATGATGTGACATTTTAACTTGCCCTCTCCTTTGGTTATACAGTTGCAAGTATGCCCAGCACTGCTCTGTAATTGCAGCTCGCTTCTCACTTCCTCCTTTCAGTCACCCTCCTCCATTGCCAATAAAGGGTGGCGGCAGGAGTGGTCGGCTTAGGGTTGGGTAAGTCTCTGACCAGCTCTTTACTTGCTTCCATCTTCCTCGAACACTACTGTTACTGTATAATGAGATTTTTTAAATGCGTCTAGATACGTGAGTAGTGATTTTGGCAACCACCCATTATCGCATCTGATGGGTTCAGTGTTCGGCATGCACGATAAAGAAAATGTTGAGGTTGGACAATATATCATTTTAAGATGCATTGGTGCTATTACGGATTCCCCCTTCCCTCCACCCGCCCTTCCTGGTTCCTGCTCATTCTATAGACTCCTATTTCCAGGTGTTCTGCTATGCTTTGAGTCCAAATGATGGCACTGAGTGGAGGCTCCGCATCCAGTCAGAAGCAGAGCATTTTATTGACGTATCGTCCTTGACATCTGATGGGATAGCTAGGATGATTAATGAGGATCAAATACAGATCTTAATCAATCTCAACGGTTATACTAAGGTAAGATATCGGTTCCCAACCTTGTTAATCTTAATGGGATCATTTTCTTGTTCTGTAGCTGATATTCATTTGTTTGTGAATGCACCCCGGTAAAGAAGAAAGAGAAGAAAAGCAATAAAACTGGAACGATATTTGTTGGGAATATTCTTCTGAAATGTGAAGATCAGGATCAAACTTGGATAAGCATTGGGCTATGAGTATTTGGAAAATGTTAACTACAGGAATTCTGGACTGTCTCATGTGCTTTACTTTTGTTGCCATAAGACCTTGTATTTATTGTTTTGAGCATCACTGAAGTATTACTTCTTTCACCTTTTCCGTTGCTAAATTGTCTGCTGGTGCATTGCTTTGCATTCTAGGCTGACAAGTTTTGGTAATTATCTGACATAGCTCATCTCTTTTGTTTTTGTTTTGTATTTAGAGAAAGGTAACAATTATAACATTGCTCTTTTTAACCTTATATTTATGTTTTGTAGGGAGCCCGAAATGAGATCTTCGCAATGCAGCCTGCTCCCATCCAGGTTTCATATATGGGGTTCCCTGGAACTACTGGAGCTAAGTATATACATTATTTGGTTACTGATGAGGTATATTATGTTCTTGACATACTTCTGTTGTATGCATGCCAGTTTATTTCAACTACACAGTACTCACATATTTAGACTTCACATTGTTTGCCCTTCTTTCTTGTCCTTGACGTTGCTTCTCCTTTATGCTTGGTAGTTTGTATCACCTACACGGTACTCACATATTTACTCAGAGAAGCTTGTCCATCTCCCTCATTGTTATTTTGTCAATGATTATAAGCAAGTAAGTTCTTGAGCTCAAACTTCTGAGATTCTTATCTTGAATTATTTGTAATTTTTCTTTTTTCAAATGTTGATGGTTTTCTTGCCACTCTCTAGAAAAACCTTGATGTGTTAGATCCAAGCTGCCAACCCAGACGCTCAGATTATGGGCTGCCAGAGGACAAATTCATTTTTGCTTGTTTTAATCAGCTCTACAAGATGGATCCTGAGATTTTTAAGACATGGTAGTATTCAGATGGCTTTGTTATTGGTATACTGTTCTCTATGTCAACTTGTGTTATAGTCTTGAGTTCGATGTTGCAGGTGCAATATTCTTAAGCGTGTACCAAACAGTGCTCTTTGGCTCCTCAGATTTCCAGCTGCAGGAGAGATGAGGGTTCGTGCACGTATGTATCCCTTTCACATACCTTCTATTACTATAGCTTTGTCTGATGAGGCTTTTAAAACATTATTCTATGTTATGGAGAATATCCTTAATAGTGTGTTATTTTTTTTCCAGATGCTGCTGCACAAGGTGTGCACCCAGACCAAATTATTTTTACAGATGTTGCAATGAAACAAGAGCACATCAGACGCAGCTCCTTGGCGGATCTTTGCCTCGACACGTTAGAACACTACAAACTTTGTTGCATCTTTTCGTTCAATTTTCTGTGTCCGTTCAAGTTCAACTCATGCTGATGAATTTTTTTTCCATAGGCCACTCTGTAATGCACATACCACTGGAACAGATGTACTCTGGGCTGGTCTACCGATGATCACCCTTCCCCTTGAGAAAATGGCAACTAGAGTTGCTGGTTCGTTGTGTTTGGCCTCAGGGGTCGGTGAGGAGATGGTTGTTAGCAGGTACCTGTTTTGGAATTGCCTGCTTCTATGATGTTTTGGACCCTTACAATTTGCAAACATGTTTCTTTCTTAAGTGGACATTTCCACTGAATTGCATTTTAGAAGCTCTTCTTCTTGATACATGTGAACTCTGATCTTGTATGGCCGGCAGTCTACTTTTTAATATTTTTTTCTTCAAAATTTAAAAACTATACTTACAGTAAGACTGAACAATTTAGAATAATTTTATTCTGCTTGAAAAAATTGCATTGTGGAAAGGGCATCTACCTTGTTTAAATCATATGAAGCTAGTCTCATATGGGATGACCTGTGTTGAAACAAAGAGAGGGATGGCTTATTTTCTTATTTGCGTGTCTGCCTTTTTGGGCTTGTTCATGTTTATTTGCTTTACATTTACAGTATGAAGGAGTATGAAGAGAAGGCAGTGTCACTGGCACTGAATCGTCCCAAGCTCCAAGATCTCACCAATAGACTCAAGGCTGTTCGTTTGAATTGCCCTCTGTTTGACACAGGACGCTGGGTGAGTGATCCAACACCATGATACATGACTGTTATATTTCTATGCTTATGAAGTCATGTACCTTAGATTTGCTGAACCCTGATACGGTTGTGCTATGATTTACTTAAACACTGGTCGTTCTTTCTATGCATCATTAGGTACGGAATCTGGAACGATCTTATTTCAAGATGTGGAATCTCTATTGCTCTGGCCAACACCCTCAGCCGTTCAAAGTGACAGAGAACAACATGGAATTTCCTTATGACCGCTAGATGTAAAAACAGTAGTCTAAACGGGATTGTAGATAAATCAAAGAGCATGTGAAGAGCTATTTATTCTAAATCAGTGTCTCGCTATTATGATATTCAATGGTGAGTTTCAATCTTATCTTTTGTTGTTGAATTTGGAACTCTCATGAAGTATATTAGTTACAATTAGAATGCCCATTCTAGCTGTCCAAAATCTCGAGTTTACCCTTTGTCCAAGGTAAAGACTCAGTTATATGACCACACTACCTTCCTAAAAAGGCCCAATGGTGAAGCAGTTGCGCAATGGTTGGAAAGGAAGGATCATTATTCCCTCTTTGGGTAGTTAGTTTGTATTTTGACGGAGCTGAATGGTTCGTCTTGATTGTATTTGTTTATCTACAAGCATTTGTTGATGTTTACAGCTTGACTTTATGCAGGCCTTAGCTGATGGATGATCCTGGTAAAATCATTGAACAGTGATTAATTTGTTAATTGAAAGATGCTACTGAGGTTTACAGATATATGAACAATTACAGAGGTACTCAAAAACACGTTTCCTCGAGAATATGAAGAAAAAAGTGAGTTTGAAGCTTATTAATTGAAAAAGTTAAGGACTTAGGTATAGTAGTCTGACTAAAATAAACAGAAATGATGGTTTAGCTGTTCTGAAGTGGAGGTTTAACCATTTGGTATCAGCCACCTACACACCCTGACTAATGCCGAGTTGCCTCGCTTAGTGGAGAGGCTCCTTATCACGATCTTACCTGAGACCTTAGGTTAAGGATGTAAGCATTTTATTCATTTCATCATTTTGGTCATGAACTTGTCCAACATTGCTATGAAACAAACACTAGATGCTTTGCACAAGGTAAGTCTCTTGCCGTTTCAATGGAGATGTCCAAAGATGGACTTGTACAAAAATGTAGGTTACAAAGGGCGATTGCAACGTGAATAACCAAGATCTCGGCAGCGCATTCTGCTGCTTAATTTAGAAATATTACTGGAATTGTGCTTAAATGCTAACACACCACTAAATAAACCGAAACAAATAGAGCGTGAAAATCTGTTTGAAATATTTTGCTGTCCTTTGCATGACCTTTTTTTTTTTGATAAAGTAAGCGGAATTTTATGTATGGCGTCTGGAAGATGCAAGATGTACAAAGAGTTATCCACATGGCTTGGAATGGCTCATTGGTTTATTTAACGTTATTTTTAGGATGAAAAAGATGCCTGAAAAATGGAGGTGTAGTGCGGTGATTCCGTTGTACAAGAACAAGGGTGATACTCACTATAGAGGTATTAAACCGCTAAGCCACACTATGAAAGTTTGGGAGAGGGTAGTGGAAGCGAGGGTGAGGAGGAGTATCTATTTCAAAAATTAGTTCAGATTTATGCCGGGAAGTTCGACAATGTAAGTCATTCACCTTGTAAGGAGGTTGGTAGAACTGTATATGGAAAGGAAGATGACCTGCATATGGTGTTTATTGATTTAGAGATGGCTTATGATGTTTGGAGGCAAGAAGAAATCCAATCAGAATTGAATTCACTTGCAAAACGTGAAGTTTTGGGCCTATAGTTCAAACACCTAATGGTGTTAAGCCTGTTAGCTATTAATGGATCTTTGTACGCAAGAGAAATGAGAAAAACGAGGTACAAAGATATAAGGTACGCCTTGTTGCACAAGGATTTTCACAAAGGCCCGGTGTCGATTATGAAGAGACATATTCACCCGTTATGGATGCTATAACTTTCCATTATCCCATTAGTTTTGCTGTCCTTGAAAAGCTTGACATGCATTTAATGGATATGGTTACCGCCTACCTTTATGGCTCACTTGATAATGAGATATACATAAAAATTTCCGATGGATTCAAAATGCCAAACACACATAATTCGAAGTCCCGAGAAATATTTTCAATCAAATTGCAAAGATCTTTGTATGGTCTAAAGCAATCAGGACGAATGTGGTATAATCGTCTTAGTGAGTATTTATTAAAGGAATGCTATATAAATGATACCATTTGCCCATGTGTTTTTATAAAGAAAACAACATCGGAATTTGTTGTACTTGCCGTATATGTTGATGACATAAACCTTATTGGAACTCCTATAGTTCTCCAAAAGGAAATTCATTATTTAAAGAAGGAATTCGAGATGAAAGATCTCGGAAAGACAAAATTATATTTTGGTTTGCAAATTGAACATTTGGCAAACGAAATTTTTGTTCATATATCTGCCTATATAGAAAAAGTATTGAAACAGTTTTACATGGATGGAGCATATCCTTTAAGTACTCTGATAGTTGTTCGATCATTTGATGTAATGAAGAGCTACTTGGTCCTGAAATACCATATCTTAGTGCAATTCGCACTAATGTATCTTGCAAATACTACAAGGCATGACATAACTTTTTCAGTTACTGTCTTAGCAAGATATAGCTCTGCTCCTACAAGGAGACATTGAAATGGAATCAAACATATATTGCAGTATCTAAAAGGGACTACCGATATGGGCTTATTTTATGGCAATAATTGCAGTCCTGATCTTGTTGGTTATGCTGATGCTGGATATTTATCTGACCCATACAAGACTCGATCTCAAACAAGTTATGTGTTTATCTGTGGAGGCACTGCCATATCTTGGCGATCGACTAAGCAATCAATTGTGGCTACTTCATCTAATCATGCTCAGATAATTGCTATTCATGAAGCTAGTCGAGACTGTGTGTGGTTGAGGTCTATAATACATCATATTCGAGACAAATGTGGTTTGAAATGTGACAAACTACCCACGATTTTGTATGAAGACAATGCAGCATGCATAGCTCAATTGAAGGGAGGATTCATAAAAGGAGATAGGACAAAACATATTTCACCAAAGTTATTTTTCACACATGATCTTCAAAATAATTGTGATATCAATGTGCAACGGATTCGTTCAAGTGATAATATGACTGATTTGTTCACAAAATCTCTACCGACGTCAACCTTCAAGAAGCTAGTGCACAAGATTGGGATGCGAAGGCTCAAGGAGGTGAATTGATGCTCTCTTCAAGGAGAGTTAATGCGCGTTGCACTCTTTTTCCCTTACACCCAATGGGTATTCCTTGCAAGGTTTTTAACGAGACATCAAAAAGGCATATTTCTATACATGTGTACTCTTTTTCCTTCACTAGAATTTTTTTCCCATAGGGTTTTTTCCTAGTAAGGTTTTAATGAGGCACATTATCTATGGACATCCAAGGGGGAGTGTTATGATAAATAATAATTTATGGTTGATGTCTACTCTTCTTCCATGATCTTTATCTCAAATGGTTTATGACATATTCAATGACATATTTTGTACGTTGAATAACATATTTCGTGACATATTTTCTTCACAGTTTATGCCTATATAAAGGCCCTGTAATAGATAGGAAAACACAGAATTGAAGAAGAAAATCTCTTCCTTCTCTCTATCTACATTTCTTGTTCATGTTTCACTAAGTTGCTTATATTTCTTGTTCATGTTTTACTAAATTACTTTCATTTTATAACAGGAAATATTTAATTTTTTAATTTGTTTTTTTGGTCAGGTCAGGTTAGATTTATAATTTTATAATATTTTTGTATCCATTATTTTTCTTTTGTTGATTTTACTCTTTTGTCTTTTTGGCTTTTCTTTGTCTGGTGGATTTCACTGTGTGGATTGAAGAAACGCAGCCAGAAGCAATGGGTGTTATTTCTTTTTCTTCTTTTACTTTTGAATATATTCTTTGTTCAATGGAATTCACTTTGTGTGATTGAAGATTTTGCAAATAGAATACGGCACAAATTAGTGATGTTTCGTTGTATTTGAAAAAGATTAAATGTGTATAAAACGAGCTATGTGTTTGACGACACGTTCATAATCTATAACGTTAAATCCCGACTTTGCTTTTGATTTCTTGCTTATATTTTGGTGCGCAAAGTTACTTAATACATATATCAATAAAAAATAGCAATTACTTGATAGAATAATTAAAAAGCGCATAAACTAATCCGGAAAATACCACTATCTTTTTATTAAATAAAAGGGAGATGGAAAATGTCTTCCGTGTCACATTCGAATTTCTGATCCAAGAATATTATATTAGTCAGCAGGTCCCCTAATCTAGATTGGCAGATCACTGGTATTAATATATTGCCACAACAAAACTCAAGAGGGTGTCCTACAAATAGTTTATCCTTTTTTTTTTCAAAAATATTTTTCAAAATAATGTTTGGTCATGAAGATTTTACTATTTTTAAAATCCAACATGAAAATGCATTTTTGAATTTAAAAAACTAGTTTCAATAGAAAATTAAAATTTTGGTACTTTTAAGTTTCACAAATTTACTATCACGATAAAACATTCCCACCTTCTGAAGTGATGGAGCCTAACATTTTACTTGCTAGGCAAGCCAACGTTAGAATAATTTTAGCCATTTTTAATAATTTAATTTAAATAATAATAAAGAAATTAATAACATAATAAAATCTGAAATAAAGTGTCACGACCCAAATTCCAATAAGGATCGTAATGGTGCCGGACATTACTGTCAGCAAGTCAACACCAAAAAGTTAATTAAATTCTTATTTTAGTATTTATTGACTTTTTTTACCTTAAACAATAAATAATGAGATTCACTGAAATAATAATGACGTCGTTAACAAACTTAATATTGAATAATCCCATAATTATTTCAGAACCCGGTATCACAGATGCATGAGCAATTTTTAGGAAATAATGTAATATAATAATCGTTCGGAATACAAATTGGATAGTAGAGAAAAATACGATACAATACTCTGAAGAAAACTTCACTGGTTGCGTGACATCTCGAGGAGTGCAGCTCACCTAAGACTCCGTATCAACCATGCCGCTGCGCCAAGTTACGCCACAAGACATACATGAGCCTATGCAACAAAAATACACATCAAGTGTAGTATGAGTACAAAAATAATGCGTATCCAATAAATATCCAGTCGAACCTCGAAAAAGTAGTGATGAGGGGCCGATTCCTACACTTACTACTGGTCAAATAATATCCAGTATAGTAAATGGGGTGAATAATTATGAAATAGAACAAATATATGAACTAAACAAATATAAACACATGATACAATTCCCCTCTTTATAATTTTACGCAAGCTCTCAACTAGAAAATTTCCTCCGTAATTGGAGCGCACGCGTGCGCGCGCGCGTGCACACACACACATATATATATATATTTCATTAAGGAAAGTTATCATAATTCAAATCAAGAAAAAATCATTGGCTTCTAGCATAGTGTCATGCACGATTCCATGGGAATAGTATATATATAAAAGTAAAAGTAAACTGTGCACTGCCAAAGAATCCAATGGCGCAAACCATAGATGCATTTATTAACCTGCCGAGGTGATCGCCCCGCTCCCATGAGAGTAATAGAAGTAAATAACCAGCCCGCGAATCATACGTGCGACACGGTCAAATACTGATTTAAGGAATTTTCCCGCTCACGAATCATACATGCGACATGATCAAATATAAATTTACTAATAAATAAAAATCCTTTTCTTGATTCTTTAAAAATAGAGTCAATTCAACATGAAACTTTTAATGTAATTTTCCCGCTTGCAAATCACACGTGCAACGCGGTTATGCATAGATTTTTGAGGTTATTATAAGATTCCTCAAATTTTTATGAAAGTAATAAGTTTAATAGAAATACATAAATTCTCAAATTCCTCAATTAAAATACCCTTCAACACAATTATTATGCAACATAAATCTTATTTTTTCTCAAGGCAAACAATAACATCAATCAACAACAATATCCTCAAATCATGACGTAACTTAGGACTACCTTGACATAGACATAATAGTAGCTACGCACGGACTCTTATCACCTCGTACGCACGTAGCCCCATCTTACAAGGATAGAAAGGAGGTTCACCTTGCTCCAAAGTTTCATAACCATCTTCCCAAACTCTTCTGACGACTCAAATAGATGCACAACGCTCCAAAACTAACAAAATAATGGGCAAGCTAATAAAAATAAACCCTAATACATATAACAATTCAATTTTTATAAATTTTTAACACCGCTCGAAAAGTTGACAAAATCGCCCTCGAGCCCACGTGTCCCGATTCTAAAATTTTTTGAAGATAAAGTTTACCCATAACCTCACGAACTCAAATATATAATTTATTCTCAATTTTATGTCCAAAATCATGGTAACAAATTCAAGAATACAAATTTCTAGGGTTTCTTCAAAATCTCAAGTTTTTTCACTAATTTTCATGTTCAAATCGGCTCCCATAGAGGAAATGGGGTTGAAATGAGCCAACCCCGATTTTAGAGAAACCTCAGCGCCTCCAGCATTTTCGCACCTGCAGTCACTTGACCGGTTCTGCAGTCCCGCAGGTGCGAACCAAATACTGCTTCTGCGGTCCAGGTTTCCCAGCCCATTCTCTCTTCTGTGTCCTCTCCTCCGCATGTGCTGTCACGTTTCTGCGGCGAGGTGACTGCATATGCGGTCCCAGCTTTCCCCCACCAAAATCGCCTCTACGACCTCAGGGTCGCTTTTGCGGCTCACATGTGGACTAAGCCTCGCAGGTACGGTTACACCAGAAGGCAGCTCAATTCTTCTTCTAAATCCAAAGTCGATCCGTTAACCAACCGGAATCCACCCGAGACCCTCGGGAACCTGTCCAATCACACCAATAAATTTCAAAACACATTAAGAACCTAGTCGAGCCTTCAAATCACATCAATGTGTGGATTATACCTTTGGCATCCTGGGACAGTAGCACCAGGCACTGATGAAGTGACTCCCGGGTAGAGAAAGTGCTGATGAAGCGACTCCAAAACCATTAATAACACTCCAATTGGAGCTTTATGAACTTTTGAACTTCAAACTTCTTCATTCGATGTCGAAACCTATCAAATCATGCCCGATTGAACTCAAATTTTTCACACAAGTCATATTCGACATTACAGACATACTTCAACTTCCGGAATCGGAATTCAAACTTAATATTAAAAAGTCCACTCCAGTCATATTCTCCAAAAACCTTCAAATTTCTGACTTTAGCCAAATGACTCCAAAGTGACCTACGGACCTCTAAATCCACTTTCAATCGCGTTCCTAATACCAGAATCATCATACGGAACTATTCCTATACTCGAAATCCCAACTGAATATCGATATTATAGAAATGAACTTGAGCCCAAATTTATGAAATTCTTCCATAATACTAACTTCCACAATAGGCACCGAAACTCTCTCGGATCATCCAAAACCCGATCCGGACATACATACGAGTCTAAAATCATCATATGAACCTGTTGGAGCCTTCAAAGTCTGATTCTGAGGTTGTTTACTCATAAATCAAGCCTTAGTCAATTCTTCCAACTTAATTCTTTCGAAATACGAATTCTCTTTCTTAATCAATTTCGAACTTCCCGGTATTTTCTGACCATGCGTACAAGTCACAATACCTGAAGTAAAACTGCTGATGGACTTAAACTGCTGAACGACGTGGTAGAGCTCAAAACGACCGATCTAGTCTTTATATTCTCTCCCACTTAAACATATGTTCGTCCTCGAACGCGCTGAGAACAGTACCAAAGTTGAGTTAAATCACTATTAAACAGCTCGTGCACCTACCCGTGCTACCACAACTCAATTGAGCGTATTAGCTCGAGAAAATCTGAAGATATTCTCTTTTATTCACACAAATAATCTTAGAACCCAGTTACAACACCCAAAATTCTCTGCCAGGCCTGCTTCCAACCTACGAATACCGTATCAGTCACTACACGATGTATCAAAACATGACTGCATACCTTTGCTAAATTCTCACCATGCACCACGAATCTCACGGACCATTATAATATTCTCTGATCATAATAACAAATATTTTGCGAATCTAATGCTCACAATGCACCTCATGGCATATATTGATCTTGTTCTAACTCTTACCACACCTCCACGATGGAAGAGACGTGTAGAAATTCATAACTAACTGCCGAGTCAACAAATCATTGAGGCTATACTCCTGACATGAAACATTACCTCATTCTTGAATCAAATAATGATATTTTTTCTTTAATATACAACATATAATCCCATCACGCAGTGATTCTAGATCCAATAATCTTGTCTCACCCAGTATGAACTGTTCAGGCAACAAGCCGCCCCTGACAATTGGTGTTATTTCTTTTTCTTCTTTTATTTTTGAATATATTCTTTGTTTGGCCAATGGATTTCACTTTGTGTGATTGAAGATTTTGCAAATAGAATACGGCACAAATTAGTGATGTTCCATTGTTTTCTTTTTCGGTTGCTGAATCAAGTTCACTTTTTTCTTTGTGATTTGAAGAGAATACAAGTGAAACAAATCAGTGGCAACGATTTAAGGCTTTGTTGATCTTCCCAAAATTTTTATTAAATTTAATTTTTTTTTTCTTCCGTTAAAGCAATTGTTATAGGAAAATTTACCATTATTCTAGCAATATAAACAATTAGAAAAGAATCAAGACTTTTTATTTGATTGTGTATATATGTAGTATCATCTCCTTTATTTCCCTAAGCAAATCAATTCAAATTCACACCTTAAAAAAATATTTATACTACCTATTTTTTAGTAAGTCAAACGGTTATTTTATTTACATACATGATTATTTCTCTTTTATATGAAAAAGTTTACTTTTGTACTAGAAGTCCTAAATTTTATATTACTTAAATATTTATTGTTATGAAATAATATAAAAGACAAGAACAATATAGAGAGAATAGGGAGAGGAATATTCTTATTGATACTTGGGATTGTTAGGGATTAATTACAATGGTAGAAGACCCCTTTATTTATAGGGAGGAGTAAACCCTAGTATCTTTCTAATTATGGACATTCACCTAAAATAGGAGATTTTATAACACTCCCCCTTGAATGTCTATTCAATGATGTGCCTCGTTAAAACCTTAACAAAAACAAAACCCAATGGGAAAAAAATTTAAAGAAAAGGAAAAAGAGTACACATGTTTGAATATGCGCCTATTGGTTGCCTCGTTAAAAACCTTGCAAGGAAAACCCGGTGGGACAAAACCTTGTAAGGGAAAAAGAGTGCATCGCGCATTAACTCCCCCTGATAAGAACATCAATTTATATCCTTAAGTCTTCGCATTCCGATCTTGTGAACTAGCTTCTTGAAGGTTGACGTTAGTAGAGACTTTGTGAACAAATCAGCCATATCATCGCTTGAACGAATCTGTTGCACATTGATATCACCATTCTTTTGAAGATCATGTGTGAAAAATAACTTTGGTGAAATATGCTTTGTTCTATCTCCTTTTATGAATCCTCCCTTCAATTGAGCTATACATGCTGCATTGTCTTCATACAAAGTCGTGGGTAGTTTATTACACTTTAAACCACATTTGTCTTGTATATGATGTATGATAGACCTCAACCACACACACTCTCGACTTGCTTCATGAATAGCAATTATCTCGGCATGATTAGATGAAGTAGCCACAATTGATTGCTTAGTCGATCGCCAAGATATGGCGGTGCCTCCACAGGTAAACACATAACCCGTTTGAGATCGAGCCTTGTGTGGGTCGGATAAATATCCAGCATCAGCATAACCAACAAGACCGGGACTGCAGTTATTGCCATAAAATAAGCCCATATCAGTGTTCCCTTTTAGGTACCGCAATATATGTTTGATCCCATTCCAATGTCTCCTTGTAGGAGCCGAGCTAAATCTTGCTAAGACATTAACTGAAAAGGATATGTCAGGCCTTGTAGTATTTGCAAGATACATTAGTGCGCCAATTCCACTAAGATATGGTACTTCAGGACCAAGTAGCTCTTCATTCCTTTCTTGCAGTCGGAATGGATCTTTATTCACATCAAGTGACCGAACAACCATCGCTGTACTTAAAGGATGTGCTCCATCCATGTAAAACCGTTTCAGTACCTTTTCTATATAGGTAGATTGATGGACAAAAATTCCGTTTGCCAAATATTCAATTTGCAAACCAAGACATAATTTTGTCTTTCCGAGATCTTTCATCTCGAATTCATCCTTTAGATAATCAATTGCCTTTTGGAGTTCTATGGGGGTTCCAATAAGGTTTATGTCATCGACATATACGGCAAGTACAACAAATTCCGATGTTGTTTTCTTTATAAAAACACACGGGCAAATGGCGTCATTTATATAGCCCTCTTTTAACAAATACTCACTAAGACGATTATACCACATTCGTCCTGATTGATTTAGACCATACAAAGATCTTTGCAATTTAATTGAAAACATTTCCCGAGACTTTGAATTATGAGCGTTTGGCACTTTGAGTCCATCGGGAATTTTCATGTATATCTCATTATCAAGTGAGCCATAAAGATAGGCAGTAACCACATCCATTAAATGCATGTCAAGCTTTTCAAGGACAGTAAAACTGATGAGATAACGAAAGGTTATAGCATCCATTACAGGCGAATATGTCTCTTCATAATCGACACCAGGCCTTTGAGAAAAACCTTGTGCAACAAGGCGTGCCTTATTTCTTTGTACCTCGTTTTTCTCATTTCTCTTGCGTACAAAGACCCATTTATGGCCAACGGGCTTAACACCATTAGGTGTTTCAACTATAGGGCCAAAAACTTCACGTTTTGCCAGCGAATTTAATTCTGATTGAATTGCTTCTTGCCATTTTGGCCAATCATGTCTTTTTCGACATTCTTCAACAGATTGAGGTTCGAGATCCTCACATTCTTGCATAATGCTAGATGCGACATTATAAGCAAAGACATTATCCACCACTATATCCACTCGATTAATATTTGCCTCAATATCAGTTGGATTTATGGATAGTTCCGTATTTTCCAGAGTCTCGGGCTCAATGGATTCTTCATGAATCTCAGAATTCGTTAAATCATGAATTTGTTCATGAATTCTTTCGTAGTGTCATTTTATCATTTGATTTCCTCTTTCTAGGATTTCGATCTTTAGAACCTAATGGCCTGCCACACTTCAGGCGTGCATTCGACTCATTGGTTATGACACTAGATGATTGTCCAACAGGGACATCAATACGGATTGGAACATTTTCCGCGGGGATGTGGGATTTCGTTATCCTTTTCAAGTCCGTAAATGCGTCAGGCATTTGATTTGCTATTCTTTGCAAATGGATAATCTTTTGTACCTCTCTTTCACAAACAGAGGTATGTGGATCAAGATGAGATAATGATGCATTTTTCCACAAAATTTCCCGTTTGGTTTCACCAACTTCTCCCCCTAATTTTGGGAAAAGTGTCTCATCAAATCGACAGTCTGCAAATCGTGCAGTAAACAAGTCTCCTGTCAATGTTTCGAGGTAGCGAATGATGGAGGGCGATTCAAACCCAACATATATTCCTAACCTTCTTTGCGGACCTATTTTGGTGCGGGATGGCGCTGCTATAGGCACATATATTGTGCATCCAAAGATTCTTAAATGGGATATATTGGGTTCATGACCCAAAACCAATTGCAACGAGGAATACTTGTGATAATTCGTCGGTTTGAGACGAATTAGCATTGCTGCATGCAAGATGGCGTGACCCCATACCGAAGTGGGCAGCCCCGTTTTCATGAGTAATGGCCTTGCAATCAGCTGCAGGCGTTTAATTAACAATTCTGCAAGACCGTTTTGAGTGTGAACATGAGCTACAGAATGTTCCACTTTTATCCCAATTGATAAGCAATAATCATTAAATGCTTGGGATGAAAACTCAACAGCATTATCCAGTCTAATAGACTTGATTGGATTATCAGGAAATTGTGCTCGTAGTCGAATTATTTGTGCCATTAATTTCGCAAACGCAAGGTTGCGTGATGACAACAGGCACACATGAGACCATCTACAGGATGCGTCTATCAAGACCATAAAATACTTAAAGGACCCACTGGGTGGGTGAATAGGTCCACAAATTTCCCCTTGTATACGTTCCAAAAACGTGGGTGACTCAGTCCCAACTTTTGTTGGTGATGGTCTGATAATCAACTTGCCTTGATAACAAGAAGTGCAAGGATATTCATTATTTGAAAGAATTTTGAAATTCTTTAACGGATGCCCATATGAGCTTTCTATAATCCGTCTCATCATGATCGATCCCGGGTGTCCCAATCGATCATGCCAAAGTACAAAAGTATTGGAATCAGTAACCTTTTGGTTTACTGTTGAATGTGCCTCAATTGCACTAATTCTTGTCCAATACAGGCCACAAGATAAAGATGGAAATTTCTCAATAACCCTCTTTTGGCCGGAGACATTCTTTGTAATGATGAGATATTCTAGATTATCTTCATCTATTGTCTCAATATGATAGCCATTCCGGCGTATATCTTTAAAACTCAACAAGTTTCTCTTAGACTTGGAGGAGAACATTGCATTCTCTATGATAAACATCGTGCCTTTAGGCAGAGTTACAGTTGATCTTCCGGAGCCTTCAATCAATTTACTACTACCAGAGATTGTAGTAACATTTGCCTTACACATATTTAGTTGAGAGAAATATTCCTTTTCTTTGAGTATCGTATGTGTAGTACATGAATCAACTAGGCAAATATTTTTACAGCTGGACGTTGATCCAAGCTTGCTTTGTGAGATTTCCATATTCGCTTTCCCATAGTTTGACATACAAAAGAAATACACGAACATAAGAATAAACAAGTTCAATTCGTTTGTGTCACATTTAAACAATATTTTCAAAATCTGCTGAGGTCAGTTGACTAACTAAATCAGATAGTCGATTATATGATTTCCATAATCGATTACTATGCAGTTTGAAAATTTCAGTTTAAACATTTTCTTAAGACAATCGATTGTTAAACACACACAATCGATTGTTGAACATTGACAATCGATTGTTAAACACACACAATCGATTATTTGCTATTTTGAAAAACTTCAGATCACAGTGTCTTAAGACAATCGATTGTTAAACGTAGACAATCGATTGTTGACTTATTTTGAAAAATTCCAGAGTACACTGTCTTAACACAATCGATTGTTAAATATAGACAATCGATTGTTGGCTATTTTGAAAAATTCCAGATCACACTGTCTTAAGACAATCGATTGTTAAACATAGACAATCGATTATTTGTTATTTTGAAAAAATTCCAGATCACACTGTTTTAAGACAATCGATTGTTAAACATAGACAATCGATTGTTGAACGTTGACAATCGATTGTTGAACATTGACAATCGATTGTTTTGCAGTTTTAATGCGAAATATTAGATAATCGACTAACTGTTAGGTTAGTCGATTACCTCTAATTGAAAATAAAAATATTATTGAAATTTGAGCATGTAGAAACGTTCTAACGAACTAATACTAACATTATATCATGAACTAACTAATACGAGCTGATACTAATGACTATTAGTTTATTCACTAACTATTACAAATAAGTGAAATAAAATCAAACAACTCCATCTTCTTTCATCACAGATCCATCACCGATTAGGTGGTCTATTTTCCTCTCAGGGTACTCAAAGAAGTCTGCCACATTCAAGTGGGTGATGTCAAAATTGTCGTCAGAGACAAAATTTGTTTCAGGGCATTTACTCTTTAGAGATGCTTTGACAAGGCACAACCAAATATCTTGGTACACGGCAAATTTTCGCCTAGTGCCCTTTCCACCGCAACGATAACATATAGTTTATGAACTATTTGCTTTTGGATTCTCATCGTATCGTGCTTGTGGCAGAGTGACCAACTTCAGGTTGTCATATCTCTCCTTTAAGCCATTCCACAAGATAGGTGGATCTTTGACTGTGATATATTCAATTTTCAAACCTTCATCAAGGTGATGGCGCAAGTAAATCAAGGCCTTAGCACAGTTTCAAACCTTCATCAAGGCGATGGCGCAAGAAAATCAAGGCCTTAGCATAGTCTTGGGTGGATGCATTATTTCTGTCTTTAATGGCGTCTCCAAGACCCATAGCATCTAAGTGGATTTCAGCATCCAACACCCATGCCATATAGTTCTTGCCCGAAATTTCAAGGGCAACGAACTTTTCTTTTCATAATGTCAGGCATAAAACAAAATTACATCAAGAGCGTGTTCATACTTACGGGCTCTATTACAATTATCACATTCACTTCAGGGAATGGATCATAATCATGTGCTTTACACAATCTCATGTCAAATATTACTTTCATAAAGTGAAAGATTATTTTGAGAATCTTTATTATTCTCATTATCACAATAATGACGATTATAATTTCGTCTATTGCCACGTCCACATCCATTGATACCTTTACGGTAATAATTTTGTCTTCTTTCAGACTTATCACATACTGCTACCACATTCTCTAAAGGGAATGGAGCAAATTCAATTGGACGGAATTCTTTGCCACGTCCACATTCATTGATACTTTCATGGTAATAATTTTGTCTTCTTTCAGACTTATCATATACTGCTTCCACATTCTCTAAAGGGAATGGAGCAAATTCAATGGGACGGATTTTCAATTCTTTGCCCACAATCATACATGAATTTAATCATGGCAGGATATAGAGATTTTACCACTTCACGTGGTTATAATTTCTTACAAACTCCATTAGAGTTATAATCAAACTTTGTTGTCTTTGTTTGTATATAAAATCAAATCGTAGAATTTCAAGAATTTGAAAGGGAAAAGTAAATTACTTACATTTAAGGTATACCAATTATATTTTCAATGTTTTCTTCTTTCGTTCCTTCTGTTTTCTTTTCAACGTTTTTCTTCTATTTTCCGTATAGAAGATTTTGGGATTTGGTTGCGGCAGAACCTCATGTGAAACCTTACACAAACAAAAGTTAAGACAATTGAAAATTTCAATTGGTTAGAGACTCGTGCTGATAACATGTTATGAAATAATATAAAAGACAAGAACAATATAGAGAGAATAGGGAGAGGAGTATTCTTATTGATACTTGGGATTGTTAGGGATTAATTACAATGGTAGAAGACCCCTTTATTTATAGGGAGGAGTAAACCCTAGTATCTTTCTAATTATGGACATTCACCTAAAATAGAAGATTTTATAACATTTATAAATTTATTATTTCTAAAATGGGGGCTCCTCAAATTTGGGGGCCTAAGGCACAAGCCTTATTAACTAGTAAAATAATAGATTTTTTAATTTTTATTTTTAGCCCGCGCCATAAACTATTTATATTTGGTAGTCGAAAAAGTATTTAAATTATATATATATATATATATATATATATATATATATATATATATATATATATATATATATATATATATATATATATATATATATATATATTCCTTTTATTATGAGAATGCTTATACAATATTATTTTTTCTACAATAATATTAGAGCCGGAATCGCCTGGAAAACATTAGAAGACCAATTGGCTAGGGAGAGTCATTTAAGTACCCAAAATGAAAAATGTTTCTCATTTTGCATTTAAAGACGAATATTTAGAGCAAACCGGTCAATGAAGTGAGATAAAAATCATAGCAAAAAATTATTTGAAATCCAATAAAAACAAAATTCACTAGATTTCTTCAAGGTGCGGAGCTACAATAGTAGCTACGAGTTTGGAGAATAAAATAGGCTTCATGTTTGTATTTGAAAAAGATTAAATGTGTATAAAACGAGCTATGTGTTTGACGACAAGTTCATAATCTATAACGTTAAATCCCGACTTTGCTTTTGATTTCTTGCTTATATTTTGATGGGCAAAATTACTTAATACATATATCAATAAAAGATAGCAATTGCTTGATAGAATAATTAAAAAGCGCATAAACTAATCTGAAAAATACCACTATCTTTTTATTAAAAATAAAAGGGAGATGGAAAATGTAATTCGTGTCACATTCGAATTTCTGATCAAAGAATATTATATTAGTCAGCAGGTCCCCTAATCTAGATTGGCAGATCACTGGTATTAATTTATTGCCACAACAAAACTCAAGAGGGTGTCCTACAAATAGTTTATCCTTTTTTTTTTCAAAAATATTTTTCAAAATAATGTTTGGTCATGAACATTTTACTATTTTAAAATTCCAACATGAAAATGCATTTTTGAATTTAAAAAACTAGTTTCAATAGAAAATTAAAATTTTGGTACTTTTAAGTTTCACAATTTACTATCACGATAAAAAATTCCCACCTTCGGAAGTGATGGAGCCTAACATTTCACTTGCTAGGCAAGCCAACGTTAGAATAATTTTAGCCATTTTAATAATTTAATTTAAATAATAATAAAGAAATTAATAACGGAATAAAATCTGAAATAAAGTGTCACGACCCAAATTTCAATAAGGATCGTGATGGTGCCGGACATCACTGTCAGCAAGTCAACACCAAAAAGTTAATTAAATTCTTATTTTAGTATTTATTGACTTTTTTCCTTAAATAATAAATAATGAGATTCACTGAAATAATAATGACGTCGTTAACAAACTTAATATTGAATAATCCCATAATTATTTCAGAACCCGGTGCCACAAGTGCATGAGCAATTATTAGGAAATAATGTAATATAATAATCGTTCGGAATACAAATGGGATAGTAGAGAAAAATACGATACAATACTCTGAAGAAAACTTCACTGGTTGCGGGTCGTCTCGAGGAGTGCAGCTCACCTAAGTCTCCGTCAACCATGCCGCTGCGCCAAGCTACGCCACAAGACATACATGAGCCTGTGCAAAAAAAATACATATCAAGTGTAGTATGAGTACAAAAATAATGCGTATACAATAAATATCCAGTCTAACCTCGAAGAAGTAGTGATGAGGGGCCGATTCCTACACTGACTAGTGGTCCAATAATATCGAGTATAGTAAATGGTGTGAATAAACATGAAATAGAACAAATATATGATCTAAACATATATAAACACATGATACAATTCCCCTCTTTTTAATTTTACCCAAGCTCTCAACTAGAGTTTCCCCCGTAACTGGGCGCGCGCGCACACACATATATATATATAAAATTAAGGAAGTTATCATAATTCAAATCAAGAAAAAATCCCCCTAGATTCATTGGCTTCTAGCACAATGTCATGCCCGATTCCATGGGAATAGTATATATATAAAAGTAAAAGTAAACTGTGCACTGCCAAAGAAACGAATGACACAAACTATAGATGTATTTATTAACCTGCCAAGGTGATCGACCTGCTCCCATGAGAGTAATAGAAGTAAATAACCCGCCCGCGAATCATACGTGCGACACGGTCAAATATTGATTTAAGGAATTTTTCCGCTCACGAATCATACATGCGACACAGTCAAATATAAATTTATTAATAAATAAAAATCATGTTCTTGATTCTTTTATAAAGTAGAGTCAATTCAACGTGAAACTTATAGTATAATTTTTCTCGCTCGCAAATCACACGTGCAACGCGGTTATGCATAGATTTTTAAAGTTATTATAAGATTCCTCAATTTTTTATGAAAGTAATAAGTTTAATAGAAATACTTAAATTCTCAAATTCCTCAATTGAAATACCCTTCAACACAATTATTATGCAACATAAATCTTATTCTTTCTCAAGGCAAACAATAACATCAATCAACAACAATATCCTCAAAGCATGAAGTAACATAGGACTACCTTGACATAGGCATAACAGTAGCTCCGCACGGACTCTTATCATCTCGTACGCACGTAGCCCCATCTTATAAGGTTAGAAAGGAGATTTACCTTGCTCCAAAGTTTCATAACCATCTTTCCAAACTCTTCTGACGACTCAAATCGATGCACAACGCTCCTAAACTAACCAAATAACGGGAAAGCTAATAAAAATACACCCTAATACTTATAACAATTCAATTTATATAAATTTTTAACACCGCTCGAAAAGTTGACAAAATCGCCCTCGAGCCCACGTGCCCCGATTCTAATATTTTTTGAAGATAAAGCTTACCCATAACCTCACGAACTCATATATATAATTTACTCTCAATTTTATGTCCAAAAATCATGGTAAAAAATTCAAGAATACAAATTTCTAGGGTTTCTTCAAAATCCCAAGTTTTTCACTAATTTCCATGTTCAAATCCGCATATATTGTATTTAACTCAAAGCTAGAATAAACCACTTACCTCATGATTGGTGGTGAAAATGACATCCCAAGTTTCTCCAAAATCGGCTCCCATAGAGGAAATGGGGTTGAAATGAGCCAACCCCAATTTTAGAGAAACCTCAGCGCCTCCAGCATTTTCGCACTTGCAGTCACTTGACCGGTTCTGTAGTCCCACATGTGGGGACCAAATACTCCTTCTGCGGTCCAGGGCTCCCAACCCATTCTCTTTTCTGTGTCCTCTCCTCCCCAGGTGCAGCCCCATTGCTGCGGCGAGGTGACTACATTTGCGGTCCCAGCTCTCCCCCACCAAAATTGCCTCTGCAACCTCAAGGTCGCTTTTGCGTCTCCCCACCTGCGGACTAAGCCTCGCAGGTGCGGTTACACCAGAAGGCAGCTCAATTCTTTTTCTAAGTCCAAAGTCGATCCGTTAACCACCCGGAATTCACCCGAGGCCCTCGTGAACCTGTCTTATCACACCAATAAATTTCAAAACACATTAAGAACCTAGTCGAGCCTTCAAATGACATGTATGGATCATACCTTTGGCATCCTGGGACAGTAGCCCCAGGTACTGATGAAGTGACTCTCGGGTAGAGAAATGTTGATGAAACGACGCCAAAACCATTAATAACACTCCAATTCGAGCTTTATGAACTTTTGAACTTCAAACTTCTTCATTCGATGTCGAAACCAATTAAATCATGCCCGATTGAACTCAAATTTTCACACAAGTCATATTCGACATTACAGATCTACTTCAACTTCCGTAATTGGAATCCAAACTTAATATTAAAAAGTCCACTCCCAGTCATATTCTCCAAAAATCTTCGAATTTCTGACTTTAGCCAAATGACTCCAAAGTGACCTACGGACCTCCAAATCCACTTCCGATCGCGCTCCTAATACCAGAATCATCACACGGAACTATTCCTATACTCAAAATCCCAACCGAATATCAATATTACAGAAATGAACTTCAACCCAAATTTATGAAATTCTTCCATAATGCTAACTTCCACGATAGGCGCCGAAACTCTCTCGATCATCCAAAACCCGATCCGGACATACGTACGAGTCCAAAATCATCATATGAACATGTTGGAACCTTCAAAGTCTGATTCTGAGGTTGTTTACTCATAAATCAAGAGTTAGTCAATTCTTCCAACTTAAATCTTTCGAAATATGAATTCTCTTTCCTAATCAATTTCGAACTTC
Organism: Nicotiana benthamiana; assembly: GCA_034376525.1. Classification (NCBI taxonomy): domain Eukaryota; kingdom Viridiplantae; phylum Streptophyta; class Magnoliopsida; order Solanales; family Solanaceae; genus Nicotiana; species Nicotiana benthamiana. Next base: position 66,841,172 of record CM067334.1, on the reverse strand, counting down.
CCGGTATTGAATTCTGACTGTGCGTACAAGTCACAATACCTGAAGTGAAACTGCTCATGGACTTAAACTGCTGAATGACGTGGTAGAGCTCAAAACGACCGGTCTAGTCTTTACATTCTCTCCCACTTAAACATATGTTCGTCCTCGAACGCGCTGAGAATTGTACAAGAGTTGTCTGAAATCACTGTTAAACAGCTCGTGCACCTACCCGTGCTACCACAACTCAGTTGAGCGCATTAACTCGAGAAAATCTTGAGATATTCTCTTTTATTCAAAAAAATAATCTTAGAACCCAGTTACAACACGCAAAATTCTCTGCCAGACCCGCTTCCAACCTACGAATACCGTATCAGTCACTACATGATGTATCAGAACATGACTGCATACCTTTGCTGAATTCTCACCATGCACCACGAAACTCACGGACCATAATAACATTCTCTGATAATAATAACCGATATTTCCCGAATGTAATTCTCACAATGCACCTCATGGCATATATAGATCTTTTTCTAACTCTTACCACACCGCCACGATGGAATAGACGTGTAGAAATTCATAACTAGATGCCGAGTCAACAAATCATTGAGGCTATACTCTTGACATGAAACATTACCTCATTCTTGAATCAAATAATGGTTTTTTTCTTTAATATACTGCATATAATACGATCACGCACTGATCCTAGATCCAATAATCTTGTCTCACCGAGTACGAACTGTTGAAGCAACAAGCCACCACTGACAAAACTAAAATTCTCATATGATGCCACCATGTGATAATAGGATACCAACTTGAACGTGATACATAAGGAAACCGAACTCTAGAAAGGACTACTCAAATCACGCAATTAATATGAACTTTTCTTAGAAAATGGGGAAACAAAACACACAAAATAGAATATAGGGGACTGCACTCAACTTCACTATTGCGGTATGTAACCCGATCCAAACAAATTACCCGTGAGGATGTGCCACCTGATCCACACATAAAATCCATATAAGGAGATACATACCGAGCTAGATTCTCATTATTACTAAATACCGTATATCAGCCACAAGCACGCGAAGTGCATAATACCATCCCTGGGAAGACAGACAATTCCATACGCTACGAAACTCAAGCACAACTAAGGTGCGATACATGATCCAAAATCTCGAGAGCCATCCTGCGCCTATAACACCATCGCTATGGGGAACCTCAAAACAAACGAAATTTATCAAGCTGTTTCTCAACTCACACGTCAAAATATAATATTACATGAAATAGCCGATGGTGAAATGACGTCCAACATCCTAATACTCCTCCCTAATGAGTGTTATGCTGAAATGAACACACCTGGCCTGATATAAAGCCCATATTCGTATTTATATCCATTCACAAACCTCAACCAATTTTGATCGCACCATACTAGGCTAATAACCTTTCAAGGGTCCATAATAACCCCTATCTTTCCCATATCATGAAAGGACAACCATCATGACAGGGGAATACTTCCACAGTCCACAACCAAATGAAGCAAGCCCCCTCCAGGCATAAATTCTCAAATTAGTGATATTACCGCCATCTTCATACTTGGTTCAAATCCGCAATCAATTAGGTGACTACATGTCACACCTATACAATCTCCCCGTGGGGCATGATCTCACGATTTTCCGAGCTAGGTAACAAGTCTGTACATTTATACCACCGGTCACACTAGCTGCAAAGCAAATGAAGAATCCATATCCAGGATGCAAAGCCTCTGACATAAAATACTGATCTCAGGTGACGCTGAAGACAACACCATCTTTCTCCAAACATCCAAATTTCCTTCCTGCTCATCCGATCTCGTGACATCTTTGTCAACAGTGAACCACATCCTTGGTCCTCACTTTCGAATTTTACACCGCTTACTGCAATTAATATGCCAATATGTGGTAGTACAAGAACTTCATCATAACTCCCGAACCACTAATAGGGTAAACACTTCATCACACAGAAACTTTTTACTCACCTCATTCCAAGAGAGCCATAACAACACACGAGTGAGTTCTCATAACCATAGAACAATCAAATCCTCAAGCAGTGGTCTAAACCACCATATCCTATCCGGGATCCGCCTACACATAAGATGCCGTAATATTTGAATACTTCCAAATTAAATCAATTAAGGAGACCGACAAGCATCGCTCATACCGTCACAAATCACATGAGTAACTCAACACACTGAAGGAGCTGGTCATTACCAACATCATGTCAATTAAACCATTGATAACTGATCCGACTTCTTCTGATTTATCCGTAACTTGGCTTAGAAATACTAATTGCTCTAATTCAAAACATAGAGATCTCAATCTTCACTTGCACGGAGTGACCCCATTCACGAGACTAAATTGTCTCAAAACCCACAAACTGATTCATGCCTTACTTGTGCGCATAATCACATCTTGAACTAGTATACCAATTCCGACTTTGTCTTTGATAATAATCAACTCCAAGGCTCTTCTAGAAAATGAACACTCTCTCGAAGTACCTGACTGAATCACTTCCCTTAGCCGTAATAATCAACCAATATGCCGATAACCAAACATTTCACCAGTATATAACCATGTAACCAAATAATAGGCGCTGGACTCTCCCACTTAGCTTGGAGCCACCCATTACATAACTCTGGAACCCATCTAGATTTCATTCTTCATCGTCGACCTGATCTTGCACAACCAACTCGCCAAACTCCTTGAAATCCTTCCGTTTGGCCTTTCATGAACTATCCGGATCACTAACTATATCCATACATTTGACCTCTTACCGGATAGCCAGTAAAATCCTTCGTAGAAGCTTCGCCAACCACACGATCGCTGAACTTCTCACAGTAGATAATCCACCTGTGGAAATTACACATTAACATCTTCCAACTTCACTACATGGGGTGCAATCACTACGACACAAATAACCCATCCTGATCCCGTGCTCATCCACCAGCCGCACTAGTCCGTTCACTCTTTAGGGACATCAACTAAATGTACGAAAATATTTTCCAATTCAAATTCATGTTGTATCCTTCTTCATATCAAGATAATCCTTTTTGTCATATGATATCCAATATTTCAAGTTAGGCACGTGGACCCAATCACCGTCAACTAAACTCCCAAACCACTCTAATATTTTCCTCAAGCTGTGAAGTTTTCCTGCAACTGAACCCATACACTACTCTGCCACTCTCCCACTTTGGCCAAACCCCTCTTCTTTGACCAACTACTCGACTTCCGCTTCTTATACCTAGTGAACCCATAGTTCGCTAATAACTTTAAACCTTTTCGAAGGTCATCCTTCCCAAGCCATCGACAGTAGAAACACCAATTCAATCCTGAACTACCGCACACCGCAATCTCTGATAACTGCTTCTTCAATACTATCTCATAATATCCTTCCCCCAAGGCGAATTGTAGAAGATCATCACACTGGAGAATTTAACACATTCGATCGAGGACAATGACACCACGTCGCCGATAAAAATTCTACTAAAATTGAAAACACCAAGTGTCGTTACTCCATCAATCCAAATATGGACATTCATAGGCCAATTACTTTTCGTCCACCGAAAATAAATACCAAATCTCTTAATCATGCTCTTAGTAAACCCTCTTTCAAGTCATTCACTGCCTCGACACATCAACACACATCCTACCATCATATCAAAACTATATGATAACCGTTCATAAGCAATTAACAACCTGTTCATAGCCTTAAAGATCTCATAAGTAAAACTATGGAGCTGAAATGACAAAATATCCTTCTGCCAGGCGACAACAATAGTTCAATCAACTACGCAAGGAGAAACATCCCGCACCACATCTGTAGTTCCATTAAAATTCCTGATTTATAACAAGCACTTCACGTCGCATAAGATTGAGTAGGATGGAGACAAGGGTATAAGCCTCAAAGGAATCAAATCACACGATGAGGAATCAAGAAAGGAAGTGCTCCTAATAGCCATGTAGCCTTTCGAAGATAAGTACATATGTCTCCAAACTGATCCAGAAGACTAGACTCGCTCATGACTCATGAAACCTAAGGGAGCCTAGTGCTCTGATACCATGCTGTCACGACCTAAAATCCAATAAGGTCGTGTTTGCGTCGGACACCACTGCAGGCAAGCTACAGTTAATTAAATTCCTATTTTAGTGTTTATTGAAATCATTTATTTTTATTCCTTAATCAATAAATAATGAGATTCACTGAAATAGTATTGATGTCGTTAACAAACATAATACTGAATAATTCCATAATCATCCCATAACCCAGTGTCACAAGTGCACGAGTAATTTCTAGGGAGCAATGTAATACAATAACGGCCCAGAATACAAGTTGGACAATAGAGAAAAATATAACACAGTAATTTGAAAGTGACTCTGCTGGCGGCGGGTTGTCCTAAGGAGTGCAGCTCATCTAAGTCTCCGTATCAACCATGTCGTTGAGCCAAGCTAGGCCACTAGACATACATGATCTCATGCAACAAAAATGCACAATAAGTACAGTATGAGTATGAAAATAATGCGTACCTAATAAATATCCAGTCTAACCTCGAAGAAGTAGTAATGAGGGGTCAACTCCGACATCTATTAGTTGCCCAATAATATCCGGTACAGTAAAGGGGGTGAATAAATATGAAATAGAGAAAATATATGAAATAAACAAATATAAACACATGATACAATTCTCCTCTTTATAATTTTACCCAAGTTCTCAACTAGAAAATTCCCTTTGTAACTGGAGCATATATATATATATATGATGGATTTTATTAAGAAAGTTGTCATAATTCAAATCAGGGAAAAATCTCCCTAGATTCACTGGCTTCTCGTAAAATGTCACGCACGATTCCATGGGAATAGTGTGTGTATGTATAAATACATACATATATATATATATATATATATATATGTATATATATACATATATATATGTACATATATACATATATATATGTACATATATACATATATATATGTACATATACATATATACATATATATATGTACATATACATATATACATATATATATGTACATATACATATACATATACATATACATATACATATATATATATATACATATACATATATATACATATATATATACATATATATATATATATACATATATATATATATACATATATGTATATATATATATATATATATATATATATATATATATATATATATATATATATATATATATATATATATATATATATATATATATATATATATATATATATATATATATATATATATATATATATATATAGAAAATGCGAGGCGTACAATGCGAGGCGTACAACCCGATCCAGCATAAAAGTAAATTGTGCACTGCCAGAGGACGAATGACGCGAACTATAGATGCATCTATTAACCTGCCGAGGCAATCAGACAGCTCCCAATGAGAGTAATAGAAGTAAATACCCCGCTCGCTTATCATATGTGCGACCCGGTCAAAAATAGATTTAAGAAAATTTCCTACTCACGAATCATACATGCGACACAGTCAAATATAAATTTATTAATAAAACAAAACCCCTTTCTTCATTCTTTTCAAAAATAGAGACAATTTAACATGAAACTTTTACTGTAATTTTTCCCGCTTGCGAATCACACATATGACATGGTTACATATATATTCTTAAGTTATTATAAGATTCCTCAATTTTTTATGAAAGTACTAAGTTTAATGGAAACACTTAAATTCTCAAATTCTTTATATATATATATATATATATACATATATATATATATATATATATATATATATATATAGAAAATGCGAGGCGTACAACCCGATCCAGCATAAAAGTAAATTGTGCACTGCCAGAGGTCGAATGACGCGAACTATAGATGCATCTATTAACCTGCCGAGGCAATCAGACAGCTCCCAATGAGAGTAATAGAAGTAAATACCCCGCTCGCTTATCATATGTGCGACCCGGTCAAAAATAGATTTAAGAAAATTTCCTACTCACGAATCATACATGCGACACAGTCAAATATAAATTTATTAATAAAACAAAACCCCTTTCTTCATTCTTTTCAAAAATAGAGACAATTTAACATGAAACTTTTACTGTAATTTTTCCCGCTTGCGAATCACACATATGACATGGTTACATATATATTCTTAAGTTATTATAAGATTCCTCAATTTTTTATGAAAGTACTAAGTTTAATGGAAACACTTAAATTCTCAAATTCTTCAATTAAAATACACTTCAATAGAATTATTATGCAACCTAATCTAATTTCTTCTCAAGGCAAATAATAACATCGATCCACGACAATATCCTCAAAGCATGAAGTAACCTAGGACTACCCGGACATAGACATGATATGTCACGACCACAACCCGATCGTGATGGCGCCCAACACACTACTAGGCAAGCACGACCATGTTACCACAATTCTCGATAATTTAACAGATTCCAGATAATTAATACAATATATTAAAAGTCTAGAATTTGTTGATAAAGTGTAGAAATTAACAGAATACATAATATAGCCCCACTAGGACCCGGTCTCATGATCATGAGCCTCTAAAATACAGTATGTAATCCTAGTATAAAGTCTGTGTAATGTTGAAAATGCTGAATATAAAGATAGAGATAGGAGGGAGAATCTTTGGTTGTGAACGCCATGCAGCTACCTCACATACTCCCGGAGAATGTCTCTGAAAAGTTGGTCAAAACTCACTCAGCCTATGAATGTCTTGGATCTACACACAAGATAAGAAAACACAGTAAATACACAAAGTAAGCTATAATCCAAAATACAGCAACGTATGGAACTAATAGCTGAACAACAAATAAAGATACAAATGCATGAATGCAATGCAATGCATATGATGGTACAGTCCAGTACCCACTGCGGCGTGCAGCTCGAGCCACACATAATCATTTATCGCCTTCGACGCTCATTGGGGGTGTGTACAGACTCCGGAGGGGCTCTTACAGCCCAAACGCAATAATAAGCCATCTCGTGGCATCAATCAAGTCTTGGTAAGTCATTGTTACCTCACCAATTTATATCACACTATGCCATTGTTACCACTGTTCAAGTCACTTCACATAGTATCATTGTTACCACTGTTTCAAGTCACTACTGCAGCACGCAGCCTGAGCCACCCAGTATTATTCCAGGAAAAATCATAAGTTCCTTGGGCATTTATAAAACAATAGTTCTCAGTCCGAAATAACTTCTAAAATATCATTTGAGTTTTAAAAACTTAGAAGTATGGCTGAGATTGCAAAAACAATGTTTAAAATCTTGGACTGTAATGAAATGATATGCAACTTGTGATAAAGCAGTAATATCAATCCCCGAAGGATTCTACAGGCCGGCACAAGGCGCTAATCATTGCAATAAGCCCAATTAACATCAATACAATATGTGTATCAATCACCAATATAGTATAAATCTCATTCGGGATGGACCAGGTCACGATCCCCAATAGTAACCAACCTCGCACTCATCATGGAGTGCATGTCACGCCTCATATAGCATTACAATGTAAAAGTCTAGGGTTTCAAACCCTCAGAACAACATTTACATATATTACTCAACTCTAGCCGGCCAAAGACTAGCTCGCAATACCCTTTCCTATCAAATCGACCTCCTCACGCATCGAATCTGGCCAAAACCACAACGAATATATTACAATAGGCTAAGGGAATATAAACCAATCTAAAAGACTCAAAAAATATCAAAAATCACAAAATTAGCAAAACCCGAGCCTCAGCCCACTTCTCAAAATCCAGAAAATTTTACATCAATTAGATTCTTATCTCGCCACGAGTATATACATATAAATTTCATCAATATCGGAGCTCAAATGGGCTGTCAAATCCCAATTTAAAATTCAAAATCCCAAGCCCTAGTTCTTTCCCTTTTAGCTAAGATTCCATGAATTTCTAGGTTAATTCAACAATTAAATCATGTTTTGGGTCCATAGAACTTACGTCCAATCCATCCTCTTCGAATCCCTCTTCAATTTCTCCCTAGAAGCTCTAAAAATACTCAACAACGGAGGAAGATGACTTAGGCTCGTGGATGAAATACCATTAAAAACATTCTTCCCAGGTGGTATTTCCTTCTATGCGAGCACGAGGGACCTCTCGCGTTCGCGATGACCAAATTTCCACCTCTGCCGAAACAACCTATGCAAACACGATTTCACTCACGCGAACGCGAATGTCTGGGACCTTAATCTTACGCGAATGCGTCTCCCTTACGCGAATGCGAAGGGCAACAACCCTAGAACCTTCACGCGCCCAAACACTCTACGCTATCGAGACCCTGGAATGCGAACACGGTGAACAACCAAACAACCTTCCGCGAACGCGAACCACTAAACGCGAACGTGAAGGTCAAAAATCCTAGCCCTTAAATTCCTTCTACGCGTTCGCGACTCACCCATGCGAATGCGAAGAACAGCCTTCTGCAATTCCATCAGCTGAAAAGCCATAAATCCTTAAAGTCCAAAAATGGTCCGATTGACCATCCAAAACCACCCCGAGGCCCGCAACACCTCAACCAAAAATACCAACACCTCCTAAAAACTCATACGAACTTGTTCCAATCCTAAAAACACATCCTACAACACAAACATCATCAAATCACAACAGATTCAAGCCTAAATTTAACTAAAACTGCCGAAACTCACATTCGATTAAAAACCCAACCTAAACACCTCCGAATCAACTGAAATTTTGCACACACATACCAAATCATCTGACGAAGCTACTGAAACTCTCGGAATCCCATTCGGACCCTCCGATTAAAATCTCACACCGACCAGATTTTGCCAAAATCCTAACTTCGCCAAAATAGGCTAACTTCTACACCGAGCCTCCAAAATTACTTCCGATTGCGCTCCTAATCCTTATATCATCCTCCAATACTAACCGAATCATCGAAAATCCAATCCGAGCCCTCTAACTCACAAGTCAACTTCCGGTTGACTTTTTCTAACTAGCCTTTCCTTAATGATACTAATTGTCTCATTTCTTAGCAAACTCTATCCGAATCACTTCAAATCCTCAAAACACACATAATGAAACACGAGGAAGCATAAAATGGGGAAATCAGGATGGAATACATAAGACAAAATGTTGGGTCGTCACATAATAGTAGCTACGCACGGACTTTTGTCACCTCATGCGTACGTAGCCCCTACAAATATGAGCACAAAATTAATCTTTTGACATATGAGGTTAATTCCCTCTTACAAGGTTAGAAGAGAGACTCACCTTGCTCCAACGTTTCATAACCGGCTTCCCAAACCCTTTCGATGACTTAAATCGACGCTCCAAAAGTAACCAAATACTTATAACAATTCAATTTATATAAATTCCCTTCTCCGCTAAAAAATTTGACAAAATCGCCCTCAGGCCCACGTGTCCCGATTTCAAATACTTTTGAAGATAAAGTTTACACATAACCTCACGAACTCAAATATATAATTTACTCACAATTTTATGTCCAAGAGCATGGTCAAATATCCAAGAATAGAAATTTCTAGGGTTTTCTCAAAATCCCAAGTTTTCCACTAATATTCATGTTCAAATCCGCATATAATCATGTATTTAACTCAAAGCTAGTATAAACCACTTACTTCATGCTTGGTGGAGAAAATGACACTCCCAAGTTGCTCCAAAATAGGCTCCCATGGACGAAAGGGGGCTGAAATGAGCCAACCCCCGATTTTAAAGAAACCGGACTACCTCCAGCATTTTCGTACCCGCGGTCACTTGATCGCTTTTATGGTCCCGGAGGTGCGGACCAAATACCACTTATGTGCTCCAATGCTCCCAGCCCATTCCTGCTTCTGCGTCCTCTTCTCCGCATGTGCAGTCCAGTTTATATGGCGAGATGACCGCATCTGCAATCCCAGCTCTCTCCCACCAAAATTGCATCTGTGACCTCAGGGACGCTTTTGCGGCTACGCACCTGCGGCCCAAGACTCACAGATGCGATTACACTAGAAGGTAGCTCAATTCTTCTTCTAACTCCAAATTCGATCTGTTAACCACCCGGAATCCACCCGAGGCCCCCTAGACCCCGTCCAATCACACCAATAAATTCAAAAACATATTACGAACTTATTCTAGCCTTTAAATCACATCAAATGATGCCAAAACCATGATTTCACACAAGTAATATTCGGCATTAGGGGCCTACTCTAACTTCCGAAATAGGAATCCGACCCCGATATCAAAAAGTCCACTCCCGGTCAAACTCTCCAAAAATCTTAATTTCTTGCTTTAGCCAAATGACTCCAAAATAACCTGCGGACCTCCAAATCCACTACCGATCACGCTCCCAATACTAAAATCACCATATGCAGCTATTTCAATACTCAGAATCCCAATCGGACATCAATATCACAGAAATGCACTTCAACGTAATCCATAATGCTAACTTCCAAAATAGGTGCCAAAACACTCCAGATAATCCAAAACCCGATCCGAACATATGTCTAAATTCAAAATCATCATACAAACCTGCTGGAACCTTTATATCTTTATTCTGAGGTTTTTATCTCATAAATAACGCCATAGTCAATTATTCCAACTTACAACTTCTGAAATGCGAGTTTTCTTTCCAAATCAAATATGAACTTCCTGGAATTTAATTCCGGACCATGCATACAAGTCACAATACCTAAAGTGTAGCTGCTCATGGCCTCAAACTGCCAAACGACGTGCTAGAGCTCAAAACGACTGATCGGATCGTTAGATAAAGTGGATAAACCATAATGATAGCGATGTCTAAATACCACCCCCAAGCTGGTGTCAAAAGTAAATGAGTTACTAGAATAATAAAAATAAAGATTTGAATAAAAATAAAGCTATCTGGTAGAAAGTACACACCAAGATAAAGTATAAGGGGACCTCAAAGTTGCGAACGCCATCCAACTATACCTCAAGTCTCCTTTGAATAGCTGAATTCTAGCAAGTCTACTGTACGCCGCTGGGACCATCTCCGATATCTGCACAAAAAATACATAGTGTAGTATGAGTACAACTGACCCCATGTACTTAATAAATGTCGATCCTAACCTCGACGAAGTAGTAATGGGGCTAAGGAAGGTCATTCACATTAACCTGTACGCAATAATAATAATAATAATAATAATAATAATAATAATAATAATAATAATAATAATAATAATAATAATAATAATAATAATAATAATAATAATTATAATATTAGGAAGAAAAGAATAGAAATGAAGTAGGTAACTCATATCCACAATTCGAACCAATTCGACAGTCATAATCAATTATTACATATCATTCTATTACGTCGTGCAACCCGTTCCAACAATATAATCTTTCATTCAATTCTGTTGCGGCGTACAACTCGATCCCGCAATACAATCTTTCATTTAATTCTGTTATCGCGTGCAACACAATCCTTAATATATCTTTTCAATCAATTCTATTACGGCGTGCAACCATATCCCATAATATAATTATTTTCATTTCTGTTGCGGTGTGCAACCTACTCCCCAAACAATATCAATTATCAATACCTATAGATGAAATTACTTTCATAAATGCAACAATTAATACGAAACTATAAGGAAACAAGGCATACAATAATTATTATATATTTAGGAAACAAGTAGGGACAAAAAGCAAATAATTGTGGAATCAGGGAGGAAATAGGTAATTTAGTATATAAAATGCTAAATGTCAAGTAGAAAATATGACACATAAGTCAAATAAGCTTGTAGCAATTAAAGCATGAATTCAAGGCATAGTATTGAGCAATGAAGATACGAGAAATAATTAATATATGTCACGACCAAAATCCATTAGAGGTCGTGATGGTGCCGGACACCACTGTCAGGCAAGCCAACACCGAGAAGTTAATTTAATTTTCATTTTGGTATTTTTGAAACCATTGTTTCCCCTTACTTTTCAACCATATATAATTAAATTCATTGCATAAATAATGATGTCTTGAACAAACTTAAATATTGAATAATCTCATAGTCATCCCAGAATCCGGTGTCGCAAGTGCATGAGCAATTTCAAGGAAATAAAGTACAATACGATTAACTGTTAGAAATACAATTGGACAGAAAAGAAATACTATAAGAAAGAGACTTTTCTCAATATGGGTCTTCTTAAGAGATGCATCTCATCTAAGTCTCCGTGTCAACCATGCCGCTGCGCCCAACGAGGCCACTAGATGTACATGTGCCTGTGCAACAAAAATGCACAGCAAGTTATTATGAGTACGAAATTAATGCTTACAGAGTAAGTATCCCATCTAATATCGAAGAAGTAGTAAGGAGAGGTTGACTTCGACACTCACTAGTGGTCCAATAAATAAATACTAAAATGTGTAGAAGCGTGGGTTTTATAAAGTGATTTCAAACTCAATAAGCTTGAAGCAGGTAAATAGTTCTTTTAATAATAAGAGATTTCCAAAATATGTATTTCATCATTTATCAATTTATCTCAGGCCAGAGAGGCAACATCATTATTTATAAATGTCAAGGCAAGCAATACAAGTATGCATAAATCATGCCGAGGTCGTACGAATCGATCCGACCATATTTAAATTGTGCACTGCCATAGGGTCGAATGATGTGAACCATATATGCATATATTTAATCTATCGATGCATTCGTCCCTTAACACATTCAAACAGTTAATCAACAGTTCATCAAAGGGCAATTATTTAAGGAAATGGAAATTCCTCTCTTAACAGTCAAGTATATGTCGTTTAGCTTTTGAAAAGTTAATTAACCAAGTCAAATATTATTTAAGCACTTTAAATTGACAATAAGGTTAAAAATGTTATAAGTAAAGCATGCTTTTGGGTCCTAGACTACCGGACTTAAGCATAATAGTAGCTATGCTTGGACCTTTGTCACCTCGTGCGTATGTATCCTCCCCACAAATAGAAGCACATATTTAATAATTTTACCTATGGGGATAATTCCCTTTTACAAGGTTAGAAAGGAGATCCATCTCGCTCCGAAAATCTATAATCGACATTCCACGCCGTCCAATCAGCAAGTCATAGGCCGTCCTTTCAGGCATGCTCAGCCAGCTCGCCCAGGTTATCGTGGGGCTTCATTGGATCATGGTTCTCACAGTTCTCATCAGGGCTAGTCATCACTTAGTTCCCTTCCAGCTAAGAGTTCGTCCCGTTCTCCATCAATTCAGGGCTCTTCTATGCCATGTGCATCTGCTAGTCATTCCAGCGCTAGGGGTTCCCTTCAGTCTCCGTCTCCAACAACTGGGAGTTATTATAAGTGTGGAGAGATGGGTCATATATGGAGGTAATGTCCTGTCATCTTGCGGGTTCATCACAGTTGAGGAGTCAGCCATCATCTTCAGCACCAGTTACTTTATCACCACCCATCCAGTCAGCTAGGCGTCGAGGTCAGTCAGCTCGGGGTCGCCCTAGAAGGGGAGGCCGATTAGGTGGTGGTCAGGCCCGTTTCTATGTACTTCCAACTAGACCCAATGCTATTGTTTCCGATGCTGTTATCATTAGTATTGTCTTAGTCTGCCACAAAGATGCCTCTGTATTATTTGATTCCAATTCCACTTATTCTTATATGTCATCGTACTTTGTGCATTATTTGGATACGCCCCGCGAGTCTCTTGTTTCACCTGTTCATGTATCTACTCCAGTGAGGGATAATGTTGTTGTAGACTGTGTGTACCGATAGTGTATGGTAACTATTGGGGGTCTGGAGACCTGAGTGGATCTTTTATTGTTATGTATGGTGGATTTCGATATTATTTTGGACATGGATTAGCTATCTCCGTGTCGTGCTATTCTGGATTGTCATGCTAAGACAATAACATTGGCTATGCTGGGTGTGCTATGGATTAAGTGGCGTGGTTCGACTAATTATGTTCCCAGTACGGTGATTTCATTCTTGAAGGCCCAACGTATGGTTGGGAAGGGTTGCCTTTCTTATCTAGCCTTTGTGATGGATGTCGGTGCAGAGACTCCCTATATTGATTCTGTTTCAGTTGTAAAGGATTTTCCTGATATATTTCCTGCAGACCTGCAAGGTATGCCGCCAGACATGGATATTGATTTGGTGCCGGGCACTTAGCCTATTTCTATTCCACCGTATTTTATAGCACCAACGGAGTTGAAAGAGTTGAAGGAGCATTTTCAGGAACTCCTTGATAAGGGGTTCGTTCAGCCTAGTGTGTTGCCTTGTGGTGCGCCGGTTCTATTTGTGAAGAAGAAATATGGCGCTATGAGTATGTGCATTGATTAAAGGCAGTTGAACAAAGTAACAATTAAGAACAAGTATCATTTGCCTCGCATTGATGAACAACTTGTTTAGACCTTATCTCGACTCTTTTATCATAGTTTTCATTGATGATATCCTGGTGTATTCACGTGGTCAAGAGGAGCACACAGAGCATTTGAGAGTTGTGGTGCAGAGATTGAGGGAGGAAAAGCTTTACGCAAAGTTATCCAAGTGTGAGTTTTGGCTATGTTCAGTGGCTTTCTTGGGGCACGTGGTGTCCAGTGAGGTTATTCAGGTAGATCTAAAGAAGATAGATGCAGTTTAGAGTTGGTCCAGACCGTCCTCAGCCGCATATATTAGTGATTTTCTTGGTTTGGTAGGTTATTATCGTAGATTTGTTCAGGGATTTTCATCGATCACATCACCCTTGACAAAGTTGACTCAGAAGGGTGCTCTATTCATGTGGTTGGATGAGTGTGAGGAGAACTTTCAGAAGCTCTAGACAGTCTTTATGATAGTTCCAGTGTTAGTTTGGCCATCAGCTTCAAGTTCATATACCGTGTATTGTGATGCTTCGAGAGTTTGTATTGGGTGTGTATTGATGCAGGAGGGTAGAGTTATTGCTTTTGCTTCTCGTCAGTTGAAGCCCCATGAGAAGAACTACCATGTTCATGATTTGGAGTTGGCTTCCATTGTTCACGCGTTGAAGATATGGAGGCATTATTTGTATGGTGTGTTTTGTGAGGTGTTTACTGATCATCGTAGCTTCCAACACTTGTTCAAGAAGAAGGATCTCAATTTGAGACAACGGAGATGGTTGGAGTTGCTAAAGGATTATGATATTACTATCTTGTGCCATCCGGGGAAGGCCAATATGGTGGCCGATGCTTTGAGTAAAAAGGCGGTGAGTATGGGGAGTTTGGCATATATTCCAGTTCGGGAGAGACCTCCTACAGTTGATGTTCAGCCTTTGGCCAATCGGTTTGTAAGGTTGAATATTTTGAGGCCTAGTCAGGTATTTTCTTGTGTGATTTCTCGGTCTTCCGTATATGATCACATCAAAGAGCGCTGGTATGATGATCCTTATTTGCTTGTCCTTATGGACAGAGTTTAGGATGATGATGCCAGATATGTGACTATTGGTGATGATGGGGTGTTGAGGATGCATGTCCGGATATGTGTGCTCAATGTAGATGGGCTTTGGGAGTTGAGTCTGGAATAGGCCCATAGCTCGCGGTATTCCATTTATCTGGGTGTCGTGAAGATATATAAGGATCTGAGGCAGCATTATTGGTGGAGGAGAATGAAGAAGGGCATTGTGGGATTTGTAGCTCGGTGTCTCAATTATTAGAAGGTGAAATATGAGCAATAGAGACCGGGTGGCTTGGTTCAGCGTATGGATATTCTAGAGTGGAAGTGGGAGCAGATCACCATGAACTTTGTAGTTGGGCTCATACGGACTTTGAGGAAGTTTGATACAATTTGGGTGATTGTGGATCAGCTTACCAAGTCCGCGCACTTTATTCATGTGTGTACTGCCTATTTCTCAGAGCGGTTGGAAGAGATCTGTATCCCGAAGATTGTTTGTTTGCATTGTATCCTAGTTTCCATCATTTCAGATAGGGGAACTCAGTTTAGTTTGTAGTTTTGGAGGTCTGTGCAACGTGAGTTGGGTACTAGGTTGAGTTGAGCACAACTTTTCACCCTCAGACAGACAGGCAGTCCGAGCACACTATTCAGATATTGGAGTACATGTTGCGTGCTTGTGTCATTGATTTTGGAGGGTCAAGGTATCAATTTCTACCCCTCGCAGAGTTTGCCTATAACAACAGCTACCAGTCGAGTATTTAGATGAACCCATATGAGGCTTTATATGGGAGACGATGTAGATCTCTACTTGGTTGGTTTGAGCTGGGTGAGGCTAGACTATTGGGGACATACTTGGTGCAGGATGCTTTAGAAAAGGTGAAGGTGATTTAGGAGAGGCTTCATACAGCGCAGTCGAGACAAAATAGTTAGGATGACAGGAAGATTCTGGATGTTTCCTATTTGGTTGGTGAGAAGGTTCTGTTGAAGATTTCGCCCATGAAGGGTGTTATGAGATTTGGGAAGAAGGGTAAATGGAGTCCTCCATTCATTGGGCCTTTTGAGGTGCTTCAGAGGATTGGGGAGGTGGTTTATGAGCTTGCTTTGCCACTCGCTTGTCGAGTGTGCATCCGGTATTTCATATTTCTATGCTCCGGAAGTCAATACGGTATCCGTCTCATGTTCTAGATTTCAGCACAATTCCGTTAGATGGTGATTTGACTTTTTATATGGAGCCAACAACAATTTTGGAGCGTCAGGTTCGAAAGTTGAGAACAAAGGATATAACTTCAGTGAAAGTGCAGTGGAGATGCCGGCCCATGGAGGAGGCTACCTAGGAGACCGAGCGGGAGATGTGGAGTAGATATCGTCACTTGTTTGAGGCTTCAGGTATTTTTCTTGACTCATTCGAGGACGAACGTTTGTTTAAGAGCGGGAAGATGTGACAACCCATCTAGTCGTCTTATGAGTTACCAATCTGTTTCCCCTATTTTTACTTTTTATTACTTTATTTATCAGTTCTATGTGTGATCGAGTTGGTTGGCTCGGGTTTGGAAAGGTTTCGGTAAGGATTGAAACACTTAGTCTCTTTTGAGGAACCTTAAGTTGGAAAAGTAAACCGGATTTTGACTTATGTGTTAGAGGACCCGGGTGTGAGTTCCGATGGTTCAGATTGCTTCAGGAGGTGATTTGAGGCTTAAGAGCATGATCGGAATGTGTTTTGGAGGTCTGGAGTAGATTTAAGCTTGAATTGGCGAAATTGGAATTTTAGCGTTTTCCGGTTGATAGGTGAGATTTTGATATAGGGGTCGGAATAGAATTCTGAAAGTTGCAGTGGGTTTGTTCTGTCATTTGGGATGTGTGTAAAACATTTCAGGTCATTCGGACGTGGTTTGGTAGACATTTTATCAAAAGAAAAATTCGGAAGATTTTGGAATCTTAGGCTTGATTTTGATGTTATTTGGTCGACTCGATGTTCTTTGAGGTGTTTTGAAGATTGGTACAAATTTTAGTAGTTGTATATGATGTGTTTGTGCTTTTGGTTGAGGTCCCGTAGGACTCTGGGTGATTTCGGATGGTTGGCAGAAATTTTGGAAGATGGTTTTGGTAGCTGAAGATGTTCCATTGCTGTCATAACCGCACCTGCGGCTAGGTGACCGCAGGTGCGGGCTCGCAGAAGCGTAGAGGCAGCCGCAGATGCAGCTAAGGAGAAGGTCATCAGGAACCGCCGAAGCGGTGAATTGGGCGCACCTGTGAGGACCGCAAATGCAGAAGTGGTCATTTAAGTGAGGACCACAGATGCATAAATAGTCACTTAGGTGAGGACTGCAGATGCAGCATCTTGGACCGCAGAAGTGAACTGCAGAAGTTATAGCTGGACCGCAGGTCCGAAAATCCTGGGCCAGAAGGTATAAATTATTTCCTTTGTGAAATTTTAGTTATTCCACCATTTCTAAGTCGATTTTGGAGCTTTTTGGGAGATTTTGAAGAAGGAATTCAAGGGAGTTTCGTTAAGGTAAGATTGTTGAACTAAAACTCGTTTCTATGGTATGGATTGAAGCTGTAATTATAGAAATCAAGGGTAAAAAAAATTGGGAAATTAGGGATTGGTATTGGAGACCTTGTCTTGAGGATTTGAGGGGCTGTTTGTGGTTGGATTATGGGACTTTTGATATGTATGAACTCGTGGGGAGATAAAGAATCTATTGATTTAAATAGTATCAAATTCCGAGATGTGGGACGGGGGGTCGGGTTTTAGTTAATTTTGGGATTTATATCGTAAATTGATTATTTTCACATGGGCTTCGTTCCCTTGGCATGTTTTGATGTCGTGATTCTAATTTTGGTTATACTTGATGCAAGTGGAGCCCGATTCGAGAGGAAAAGGCATCGCGGGCTAGGGAATAAGGACCGGATTGAAGTGAGTAATGATTTTAATTTTTGTCCTGAGGGTATGAAACCCCGGATCACACATTGTTGTGCTATATTGAGGTGACACACACGCTAGATGACTAGCATGGGGTCGTGCACCGTTGGAGATTGCGACTTAGTCCGTACCGAATGACTGTTTTACCGTGTATTCGATTGAAAATTGTTTGTTATCATCATGCTTTGGGCGGAATGCCATATTTGGGCCTCGCGCCAACTATTTTGACCCTTCGAGGATTTTTACTGATATTTCCTCACTGTTTTGACTTTATACCTGTACTCAGTCATGCTATATTACACTATTTTCATAACACAGCCATGTTTACTCTGTTTTAACACATTAAATGATATTTTAA
The DNA here is from genome assembly GCA_034376525.1 of Nicotiana benthamiana. Taxonomy (NCBI): domain Eukaryota; kingdom Viridiplantae; phylum Streptophyta; class Magnoliopsida; order Solanales; family Solanaceae; genus Nicotiana; species Nicotiana benthamiana. The sequence continues at coordinate 66,822,523 of CM067334.1, read as the reverse complement.
ATGGTAATTTGGGCTGAGCACCATGCTTTTCTATTGCCTGAGTGGATTATGAGATTCTGACTGAGTAAGGCTGAGGGTTTGTGTCTGAGGATACACTGATTTATGACTATGAGGCCGAGGGCCTGAGATTGGATGCCATGAGATGGCCTATTGATATGAGGCTGAGAGCCTATTGATTATGCCACGAGATGGATTGATATTGCACTTGAGCCGTAATGGACCCCTCCCGGAGTCTGTACACCCCAGTAGGTACCCATTCTGATATGAGATAGAGCCCGAGGGGCTGATGTTGTTTCATGTTTTTGCCTGAGGGGCTGATTCTATTGGTATTGTACCCGACGGGAGGTTTTTATGTGTTTATATTTTCTAGATGACTGTCATTTACTTGTTTAACTGTTTAAAAATGGATTTTAAAGAAGCTTAAACTGAACTAAGGTGTTTTTATGAGGTTTCTTTATTTTATTGCACTTTACCAGTTTTACTTTGTCTCTTTATAGCATATTGTTGTGCCCTTTACGCGATTTCTTATTGCTCAGTCTTCATTTATTATTATTACTTACTGATCTGAAGTACTCACTTTATTTCCTGCTCTCTGTGTGCAAATTCAAGCGCTTCAGGTCCGGCTAGCGAGTGTTGATTCCTTCCATCTCAGACGGTTTGGAGATTCACTAGGTAGTTGCTTAGCTTCGCAGCTCCTCATATCTTATTTTCTCTTATTTTAGTTTTGTGATAGACTATTTAGACTCTTCCTGTTTTTAATCGGTTAATTAGATGCTCATGACTGGTGACATCCCGACGTCGGGCTATGTCTATTCCGCAAATTCTATTGTTTCACCTTATTTTGGGATTATTATGTTAAAGACTTAATTTGTATTATTTTAATTGCTTAAAATGAATTAGATGTGTGTCGGCTGGCCTTGTCTTCATGAGAGGCGCTATCACGACTGGGTCTGGGTTTAAAGTCGTGATAGAACTAGGATTACGATTACTATTACTTTCACCTTTACTATTTTTACTACTTTTTTTAAAAACATTTCAAATACATTTTAGGTGCCATAAATTAAATATGAAATTAAATTTAAAATTTTAAGACAAAAATAAATACACAAATGAAATACGAAAATAGAACACGTAAAATAAATACAAAAATTAAGTACTAAAATGATATGTTAAAATTATATATTAAAATTATGAGATGGTACGAGTACACCGTGCATAAATATAAAAAATTGAAGAAATTGCCCAAACTATGGCTCCAAATACTTGACGAATTAATTTGAAGCTTGAAAGTTGCTCCAAAAATTTGCCCAAATATTTTGAAGTTATCACTTGATAGTTGATAGTAAGAAAATTGAGAGAATAATAAAGATAGAATGTAAGAGATTTGAGAGAGGATGATTGGATTTTTGTGGGAAAAAATAAAGAATGACGGGGTATATATAGTAGAAAATAGGGCCAAAGTACAATTTAATAAACTTAGGGATTATATTAAAAGTTGGGTGGGGGGGGGGGGGGCCCGGGTGGAGGTCATTTTTGGCCGTTGGGAATGGCTAATTTTGCAATTGAAGCCGTTGTCCAACGACTAGAATTCAAAAAAAAAATCACGGGACAGGCGGGATGAGACAAGTCAAACAGGACGAAATGGCCGTCCCGCTCCATCCCGTTTCCCTTTTAATAATGGCCTATCCCATTTGCATCAGTCTGAAGAAACATAGATAATAAAGGATAAGGGAGGCACGGGGGCTGCGGAAGCCAACAACTACCTCGTAATCTCCGGATCACTGCCTAGTCTAGGAGGATCAGCACTCAAGAGCGGACTCTTCGATGCCTGAATCTGCACACATAGTGCATGAAGTAATGTGAGTACTCCGACCCAGTGAGTAATAATTATAAATAATGGCTGAAAGCATGAAAGCACGTAAAGGCACAAAGCAATTCTATATCAAGCAATAGAATCACTTAAAGCAGTAAAATAGTGACGAATTAGATGAAATATCTTTTGAAACAGGTAAAAACATTTTAACAGATAAATTTCAAGTAGAAATCTGCCCCTTCGGATGAAATATTTATAAACTCACTGCCCAGTTCTTGTAGTTCCTTTATCGCGATCGCGACCAAGGTCACACGATCGCGAAGCACTAATGTCCAAGGTTCCAAGTTTACATTATGCAAACGCAATACACACAGTGCAATCACGATGCTCATATTCCCAGAACTATGCGAACGCGGACCAACCTACACGAACGCGTAGAGCAAATCCACTAGGCCCCCAAATCCGTATACACGAACGCGAACATTCCCCCGCGAACTCGAAGCTTCCAAATCGAAAACTATACGAATGCAACCCATTAGTTGCGAACATGAGAGCAAACCCAGGCCAACGCACAATCCCTCTACGCGATCGAGAAGGCCATTACTTCTGCAGCAGTTGAACAACAGAATCTGCAACTCCAACATGCTAAAATTGGTCCGATTGACCATCCGAAACATACCTGAGGCCTCCGGGACCTCAAACCAAAGCACCAACACGTCCTAGCACCTTATTCAAACTTATTCCATTTATCAAATCACCTCAACTAACACCAAAACCGTCAATTCACAGCAAATTCAAGCTTATGTTTTCTAATAACTTCCGAAACACGCTTTTGATAAAAAACCCAACCGAGCCACGTCCAAATGACCTGAAATTTTTCATACACATACCAAATCACATAAAGAAGCTACATAAACTCTCGGAATTCCATTCTGACCCCTGTATCAAAATTGCACCTATCAACCGGAAATCGCCAAAATACTAACTTCGCCAATTCAAGCCTAACTCTACACCGGACCACCACAGCTAATTCTGATCACACTCCTAAGTAAAAAATTATCTCCCGGAGCTAACCGAATCATCAGAACTCACATCCGAGCCCTTTAACTCATAAGTCAATGTCCTATTGACTTTTCCAACTTAAGCCTTCTTAAAAGAGACTAAGTATCTCAATTCTTACCAATTCCACTCCAAACGCAAACCAATAAACTCGACCACATAAGACACGAATAACGAAACATAAAGAATCAGAAATCGAGGAAAGGGAGAGGTAACTCATGAGACAACTGGCCGGGTGGTCACATAATGAGACAGACCAAGTCATAATCCCAACGGTGCACGCCCACATGCTCATCACCTCGCATATACGTCACCTCACAATAGTGAAACGATGTGAAATCCGGGGTTTCATACCCTCAGGATAGGATTTATAATCATTACTTACCTGGAACCGGTCAAATCCCTACTCCGCGATGCCCTTGCCTCTGGAATTGGGCTCCGAACATCCCGAGTCTAACCAAAAGCAATACAATGGAATCAAACTCAAATAACTTACCTCAATAAGTATCCCCTTGATTCCCTCTTCAAAACCCTCTAAAAAGATCCAAGGCCGAATAAAAGTGTGAAAATAGCTCAAATTTTGCGAAGTGGCCAATTTATATCTTCTGCCCAGGCATTTCCGCACCTGCGGCCACTTACTCAAACCTGCACAACCGCTTCTGTGGTCCAATAAAACACAGTTGCGATTTTCACTTAAAAAACATAGAACGCATATGCGCTCCAGGAACTGCACCTGCAGGCCCACAAATGCGTAAAACCTACCGCATCTACGATTCTCTTGGCCCTTAATCCTCATATCTCTAGCTTTCTCACTGCATATGCGACCTTACACCTGCGGTCCCCAATCCACATATGTGGAAATATCACAAGCAATAGCTTCAACTGCACAATCTCAATTCCAACTCCTCCATTAACCATCCGAATTCATCCCGAGACTCTTGGGACCTACACCAAAAATATAAACAAGTCACATATCACCATTCAAACTTAGTCAAACCTTCGTAACTTGAAACAATATCAAAATACGTTATTACCCTCAGATGCAAGCCTAAGAACTTTTAAACTTCCTAATTCCGCAAACGATGTCGTAAACTATCAAATCTCATTCCAATGATCTGATATTTTGCACATACATAAAAAATAACACTATGGAACTACTATAATATTTAGAATTTCATTCTGACACCGATATCAAAATTTCCACTACCGGTCGAGAATCGTCAAATTTCTATTTTGCCAATTCAAGCATAATTCTACCACGAACCTCGAAATCATATTTCGAATGTGCTCCCAATTCCAAAATCACCTAACGGAGCTAAATTAACTATTAGAATTCACATCCAAGATCATTTACACACAAGTCAATATCTGGTTGACCTTTCCAACTTAAACTTCTAAATAGGAGACTAAGTGTCCCATTCTGCACAAAACATACTACGAACCAAAACCAGCCAGCACGATACCATAAAATACAGCTGAGGAACACATAAAGAAGTAGAAATGGGGGAAATGGGGCTATTAATCATGAAACGACTGGCCGGATCATTACAAAAACCTTCAGTGATTTTGAGAACCAAACTCATTTCCTTTTTTGGTACATCCATCTTCATGGTCTATCTCCTATGTTCATAGGCAGTAAGATTTCCAATCAATTCATCCAATGGGAGAGTGACAATATTCTTTGATTTCTGTATAGCAGTGATTTTGCTCTCCCATGTGATAGGTAACACTCTAGTCAATATCTTTTCAACCCTTTCTTCTTCAAGAATAATTCTTCCAAGAGATCAGTTCATTGGTTAGTATAGTGAACTTAGAGTACATATCTTGAATGATTTCTCCTTCCTTCATAGCAAAACTCCCATATTGAGAGTATATTAGAGTTCCTCTATATCTCTTTACCTGAGATGTTCCTTCATAAGTCACTTGCAGTGTGTCCCATATTTTCTTAGCAGTGGTACAACCTTGGATTCTGCTATACTCAATTGGACCAAATCCACAAACAAGTCAGTTCTTGGCTTTAGCATTCTTCTCCCACTTTCTAAAGTATTCAGCAGTGCAATCGGCTCTTGTCTTTGGCACATCTACTCCTTCAACATTTTTCTTCAAGGTATCCAATGGACCATCTATGACAATGTCCCATAGCTCGTAGTCCTCTCCTATTTTGTGATCTCTCATCCAGTTTTTCCACCATGAGTAGTATTAGCCATTAAAGAGTGGTGGCTTAGCAGTGGATTGCCCTTCCTAGTTTTCAAGTGGTGGACTTATGTTTATCTTCTCCTAAGATGTAAGCCTCTACAAGGATAACCCTCTATGATACCAATTGTTGATTTATACTTCAATTCAACACAAGATGGAGTGATTTGTGTAGTGTCCACTTTTTGCATGCACAGATTATAGAAGGACCTGGTTCTTCTATGTGTTCCTTAACCTACTATTGAAAAAATAATAAATGCAAAAAGTAAAAAACACAAGTATTCTTACGTGAAAAATATCCTGCTCAAAAGGTAAAAAAATCACGACCTATTATAGAGTAGGATTTTTCCCAACACTTTACTAAATTACTGAGCCAAAATAACATTTATAAAATTCTTAACCTAAGGATTATCTTTAATCCCGTTGTAACAACCAACTTCTAACTATTGCGACAACTTCAAGTTAACTCTCACTTGAATACTCAAAGTGCCTATTATTGCTTGTAGATAAAGCTGAAAGGTACAATTTGAAAATATCTAGTATAATTGAAATAAATTAAAAGACAGACACTTGGAACTGGTTCTTTTATCCGGTTCATGTAGCTTCAGGTTCACACACTTGAATCACACAAGAATTGCTTGCAAAATGCCTTGCTATTTTGCTCTCAACTCACGTTTAACTTTAGCTTGTCTGCGTACCTGTAAAGTGATAACATCCTGTAATTATACAGTTATTAGAATAGTAAATAACTAGAGTTCCAATGCTATACTCTTCCTTGGTGGAAGAATTCTAGTTAATCTTAACCTCTAACTCCTTCCTTATCTTGAATAGTGTTCTTTTTGAGTAAGGAGTCCTTCTCCTTATCAATTATGCAACCTTTTCGATTAGGAGATATTTGATATAACAAGTTAAGTTTATCTCCCTCACGTGGATCCCTTATGCTTTAATCTGCTCGTGTCTGTGTATGTTATGGATGGACCTGGTTCATACTTAAGTTCCTTTATCAATCTTCAAAACAAACTTCGCTTGGCCAAAGATTCTAAATATGAGAAGTCCCCCTTGGATTCGAGAAGAAGGAAATGAAGAACGGGAACGAAACGAAATAAAGCGTTTCTAGCTCTTAGCTTGAGCCTACCTTCGCACACCTCCGTTACTCTTTAGGAGGCATCCGCCCCAGATAAACTACCCACCTCGCAGTGTCCCGCCTCCCCCCGAATGATCGGTGCGGCGGTTAGGCATCCTTAGATGAAAGAGTGGTCTTTCAGGATTGGTCGTTGTGTGTCACCACCTCCCACCTATCCTACACATTCGGTACTATATTAAAAGTATCTTTGACTTGGTTTAGCCCAACGATATCAAATGTTAAATTGGCCTTGATATAAGAGAAGCTTATTTAGTGTAGCAATAAAGGTGACTCTATTTTTCTATAGGTGATAGCTTGGAATTCATACCTCTTAATTTGCTGGAATAAAGAAGTAATTTTTTTTCCTTTTCTTCTCACAAATTTTGGCTTCGTTAATTAAAAGCCCTAATAAATAAATAAAACATTTTGATTATGATTCTTATCCCTTAGAATCTACAGGTTTTCTAAATATAATGGTGTATATATAGAATACATTTTGTATATACCGGGAGGTATCGACTATATTCGTTGCGTATACAATCAAGGAGAAATAAAAAAATACATAAAAATAAAATGCTCTTGTTGAAAGTTGAAGTCAAGACATCCACTAACTAAGCGAGCACTTTAACCAACTGAACTGTTGAAAGTTGAACTCAAGACATACACTGACTAAGCGAGCACGTTAACCAACTGAACTGCAAGAGTTTGTTGCTCTTTTATTTCAGTTCAAAACAATTAATTTCTTGTGTCATGGGTTTACAATAAGATTCAAATATAGTTATGAATGATAAAAACTTACTAAAAGTATAACCAAGAATAATATATACAATAAATATATTTGATGTGTCACATAATTTTCCCTTTTTCTACAGGTCATAGCTTGGAATCCGTACCTCCTAATTTGCTAGAATAATAGATGTAATTTTTTGCCCTTGTTTCCTCTCACAATTTCTTGGCTTCACTAATTAAAATACCCAATAAATAAAGAAAACATTTTGATCAGGATTCTTATCTCTTGGAATCCATAGATCTTTTAGGCTTTTGTGGTGATTGTTTGGCTAAAAAGTTATTCGAACACTTAGTTAGCTTTAAAACAATCAAAACATGATATGAGTTAATCAGAATCAATGGTAATGTGATCTAGATAATTTTAGATGACAGAAATTAGTGATTATATTATAAAAATCGAGAATTAAGAGCGATAAGATATATAACAGACTTTTTGCACAAGAGAGAGTTGTATATTTTCAGTAAGGGAATACGCATGAGTCTTTACAAAGGGAGAAGGTCCCCATTATATACTAAGGGACCTTCCTCAAAATAATACAAAGAAAGTAAAAGAGTTGATGGCCTCGATATACGAATTTCAGAGCTTGATGTGATATTACAGCGAGTCACATCACTTGGTCCCTTTATTAACTAGGGCCGGCCTTACATATGTCGACCATGATAAGGATGCTTTCTTTAGTGAGGCCGTAGTGGATAATGTGTGGACGTAGGGAGCCAAATTTTCCCAATACAGATAGTCCTTCCATTTATTAGGGACGCAGTCGAAAGGCATTTCCAATGGACGGACATGAGTGCTCGACGCCTATGGAAATTTGGTCGTTCCTGTTGATACCTCTGTGAGAGACACGTTCATGTGTGAAAAGGTCATGCTGTTGACATGTTACCTCATTTTTGGGATTTCTTTTTGAGGTAACGTTATCGATCACATGCATGATCATTATTTCTGCTCCCAAGGTGGTTCAGGTTATGACGTGATGTTGGATTTCCTGCGCCGATTTTGAATCATTCCCTTTTGATTTTCGTGTACCTTTTCTTATAAATATGAGGAGAGTTGGACTAGGTTCATCTTTCGATCCTTTCCGGAGAGTATTTTCTCACTCTTTTCCCTATCTTTTTCCGGTATTTGCTATTCTTTGCTTCTCTGAATTTTTCATTCTCAGGAATCGAACTTGCGACCCGTAAAACCTTTTTCTTATATCATTCACTATGGCTAAACGTCGGTGTGATGATACCAGAACCGGGGCTTTGTCATCCTCGGACAGCGAGGAGGCCGAGGAAGTTTTTGTTCCTCCATCAACGGTCAACCTGCTCCCACGCGATATGAGCAAAAGAAGTGACTTTCTGAATAAGCGTAAATTCCTCCCTTGGGAGCACAGTGAGATGATACTGTCCCACTTGGCCTCCCTCTGGGAGACTTATGATGTTCTTGATCATGTTGACATGGTTCCCGCGGGGCTATACTACGCTAATGTGCCTAGGATCGGGTACTGTGCCTTCTACGAGTACGCATTCCGAATTGGATACAGCCTTCTAATTTATCCTTTAGCGGAAGAGTTGTGTCGCTGGTTTGGAGCATGCCCGGCCCAGCTTACCTCGTATGCCTTGAATGTGTGCAGGGTAGTATCCGTTTACGCGGCGAAGTCCGGAAAAGAGGTGACCGTTCATCACCTTTTGCAAATGTTCAATGTGGTTTTCAGGAAAGGCTCGATTCTCCTGTTGAGGAGTAGGGGAAAGAAAAGCTTTATGGCACAGGTGGACGACAAGGCCAGCCGTAAATTTTGGACGAGGCTTTTCTAAGTGCGTATTGAGAACCCTGTGTCCAACCCCGATGGGTTTCCAGAAGTGTGGAATGACGCACGTACGTATTGCCGTGCGTGATCTTTACTATTTTGACCTTACTTTGCTGGTTCTCACTGTCGAAAGTTTTCCTTTTTTTTCATGCAGTGGCTGCTTGCCCTCCTCGTAGGGTTGATGATATTAGATCGTGGGTGCAAGCGCTGATATCGTTTGCATGGGAAAGCCGTTCTTGAACTGAATTCCTTAGGCTCTACGGCCCAGCTGGTAACGGCTTTACCTAATTTTTGTTTCAGTTCGGGGGCCCATATAATTTCCATACACGTCTCACATGTGTTTTGGTAGGTCAGGGCGCCTCTAAGAAGGCGAGGAAGAAGAAGCACCAGCAGAAGAAGAAGATTGCGGCCGGTCCTTCTAGAACGGTATCTGATCCTGAGGAGGATCTGGTCTTCGTCGGCACATCCAGGGCAGTGCTTCGCCCCTTTAAGACAGGAGAGTACGTTAGAAGCGGCCCCAGAGATAACATCTGGGGCCGTGATGGGGGTCGTACCTGAGACGACGCCCATGGAGGTGCCAGTGGCTGTTCCTGAGATTGCCCCCGTAAGGACGCCTTCTATCGAGCCGATCCCCTATGAGCCCGCTCTGCACCTCGCGGAGGGGGGCCGTGAAGAGGAGGAGACGTTGGAGAGGAGGCAGCATCGGATTCTCACTGGCAAGGCCGTGGCCACCCAGTCGGGAAAGGCTAGGCCATCTTGCCTTGTATCAAGGCCGGCCTATATGGCAGTGGATATTCGCTCAAGAAGAGCTGATATTAGAAGGGAGGCCGCGGCGAGGAGAAGCGAAGACATGGATGTGGTGGTCTCGGGTTCAGCCACGGAGGGCGCAAAGAGAGGAAGTAGGTCCTCGGACCGGGTGGAGATGATGGCCGGCCAATCTTCTCGTCGTATAGTGATCCCAAGTCACAATAATTTGTTGGAGAACTGTGAGGAGGCATCCTACAGCATGACGCTCTTGTGCGCCGGTGCCGAGTGTGCGACCTTGGCGGAGCTTAGTGATAAAGTCTTGGCCCAAAGGGTGGCAGGTGTGGCCCTACAAGTATGCCTCTTCCTTGCTTGATGACCTTTCTTTATGTAGGGTTATGATTTTCCCGTACTTACTTGGATTCTTTTCCAGAATCTTGTCTTGGAGGTGGAGAGGGATCAGCGCCAGAAAGCAAAGATGGCCAAATACAACAGGCTGGCGCAGAAGTACAATGAGGCGCGCGAGGCCCATCGAACCAAGGCTTATATGTACAAGCAGAAACCCAAATTTAGAGTGGTTCATGAGGCCTAGTGGAGTCCGAGGCGCAATTAAAGAAAAGAGTGGCCGAGCTGGAAAAGGCTGATGAATAGCTCATGGCCGCTGTTGCTCGGGCCGCGGAGATGGAGGTCCTTATCTAGGCCAAGGACGAGGAGCTGTAGCTCGATTGTGTTGTGGCGGAGGAGGCGAAACAATTGCGCAACCAGGTGGTAGCTCTAATGGAGGAACTCAAAGCCACGAAAGCCGAGGTCGATGGGCTTAAGCTAGCTCTCGCACAAGCCGATACGTCTCGTGAGGCGCACGAGATGTAGGTGTATGCAGAGGCCAGGCTGGTCGTGCTTGAGGAATTCCTGGCGGCTGGCCGAGCGTTTGAAGTGGAGGTTGAGAACCAGCGCCAACTAGTTAGAGTCATCCGTGAGGCGGCAGGCTATGGTCCTAAATCACCGGCCCGGGAGGGGGGCAACTCGCTTGACATCAATCGCTTGGAATCCAGCTCTTGGATTTCCAGGGCGTACCCTCCCAGAAATAAGGACGGGCCACCTTGAGGTTCTGGCCAGGCTAGATAAGTAGTGGTTTCTTAGGGTCTTTGTAAATATGCTTGTTCATACTGAATTTTGTATCAGGGGTGTTTGTTCCCCTTGGTGAAAACATTTAAGTTTTGTTGTAAGTAATCTTTTCTACCTTTTTGCATGTCGTCGTACTTTATTTTACCGTAGCTGCTTGGAATTTGTCGGCCATAGCCGTGTAAAGCTAGCATGATGTCTTTAGCCATATAGAATAGGTGGTCGTAGCCTTGTGAATACGATGGCTCTAGTCATGTACAAATAAAGGCCGTAGCCTGATGAAAATGATGGCCATATCCATGTAAAATAGAAGCCGCGGCCCGATGGCCTTAGCCATATAAAATGGTGGCCGTTGACGTGTGAAATAAAGGTCATGGCCTAATGGCTTAAGCCATATAAAATGATGGTCATAGCCATGTAAAATAAAGGATGTAGCCTAACGGCCTTAGCCATGCAAATCGATGGCCATAACCACGTAAAATAAAGGCCGTAGCCTAATGGCCTTAGCCATGTAAAATAAAGGCCGTAGCCTGATGGCCTTAGCCATACAAAATGATGGCCATAGTTATGTAAAGAAAAGGCCGTAGCCTGATGGCCTTAGCCATATAAAATGATGGCCATAGCCATGTGAAATAATGGCCGTAGCCTGATGGCCTCAGCCATATAAAATGATGGCCATAGCCATGTGAAATAAAGGTTGTAGCCTGATGGCCTTGGACATATAAAGTTATGGCCATAGCCATGTAAAGTAAAGGCCGTATCCTGATGGCCTTAGCCATGTAGAATGATGGCCATAGCCATGTAAAGTAAAGGCCGTAGCCTGATGGCCTTAGCCATATAGAATGATGGCCATAGCCATGTAAAGTAAAGGCCGTAGCCGGATGGCCTTAGCCATGTTGAATGATGGCTATAGCCATGTAAAATAAATGCCGTAGCCTAACGGCCTTAGCCATATAGAATGATGGCCATAGCCATGTAAAGTAAAGGTCGTAGCCTGATGGCCTTAGCCATGCAAATCGATGGCCATAGCCATGTGAAATAGAGGTCGTAGCCTGATGGCCTTAGCCATATAATATGATGGCCATAGCCATGTAAAGTAAAGGCCGTAGCCATATAGAATAATGGCCATAGCCATGTAAAGTAAAGGTCGTTGCCTGATGGCCTTAGCCATGCAAATCGATGGCCATAGCCATGTGAAATAGAGGCTGTAGCCTGATGGCCTTAGCCATATAATATGATGGCCATAGCCATGTAAAGAAAAGGCCGTAGCCTGATGGCCTTAGTCATATAGAATGATGGCCATAGCCCTGTAAAGTAAAGGTCGTAGCCTGATGGCCTTAGCCATATAGAATGATGGCCATAGCCATGTAAAGTAAAGGCCGTAGCCTTTTCATTCAGTTGGAGATAGCCTTTTCATTCATTTGGAGATGGCCGTAGCCTCCATAGCCTTTTCACTCATCTGGAGATGGTCGTAGCCTTTTCATTCATTTGGAGATGACCGTAGCCTTTTCATTCATTTGGAGATGGCCGTAGCCTTTTCATTCATTTCGAGATGGACGTAGCCTTTCTATACACTTGGAGGTGGCCGTAGCCTTTCTATACACTCGGAGGTGGCCGTAGCCTTTCTATTCACTTGGAGGTGGCCGTAGCCTTTCTATACACTTCGAGGTGGCCGTAGCCTCTCTATACACTTGGAGGTGGCCGTAGCCTTTCTATATATCTGGAGATGACACTAATCCAGTCCCTGTGTCGGGCTTGGAGTGTACATGGAGAGGTGGACATGATGCACTTGGGCTACAAACATCTCCAGGTGACCCCTTTGCAACCTCGTTGAAAACCTTCCCGAGAAAACCCAATTGGGACAAAACTCGGGTAAGAGAAAAAGAGTACGGCTCAGGTGTCACCTTTTTAGAAGTGGAAACGTTTGAGGTGAGAAACATTCCAGTTGTTTTGGAGTGTCTTTCCTTCTATTGTCTCCAGATGGAATGCTCCTTTCCCGGCCGCCGCCGTGATTTTGTAGGGCCCATCCCCTACTTTGAGCGGCCTTATCTTTTCCTTTTTGTTGTAGTATTTTTTGACTTGTTGTTTTTGGGCTACCATTTTGACGTGGGCCATTTCTCTTCTTTCTTCGGCTTCATCAAGATCTTGGAGCCTGCCGATGTCGTTTTCCGTTCAGCTGGTGTGTGAGTACCTTAAGCTGGGTTCGCCCACTTTGACGGGTATGGCCGCGTCGGTTCCATAAACCAGTGAGTATGGGGTTTCTCCAGTGCTGGATTTGGGCATGGTTTTGTGCGCCCACAAGACTTCGGGTAGTAGTTCGGGCCATAGTCCCTTGGCTTATTCGAGCTTCTTTTTGAGTATGTTCATGATTGTTTTGTTGGAGGACTCCGCTTGACCGTTGGTGGCGGGGTGGTATGGCATGGATAGTATCCTTTTGATGCGCAATTTTATGAAGAACTCGATCGTTTTCTGACCGATGAACTAGCGCCCATTATCGCAGCTGATTTCTTTGGGGATGCCAAAACGGCATATGATGTTATTCCAAATAAAGGTGATGACTTCTTGCTCGCGTATTTGTGCGTACGCACCTGCTTCCACCCACTTAGAGAAATAGTCTGTTAAAACAAGTAAAATTTGTACCATTCCATGTCCTGGAGGTAGCGGGCCGACTATGTCCATCCCCACTTGATGAATAGCCATGGGCATGTGACGGAATGGAGGGGTTCTCCTGATTGGTGTATCATTGGGGCGAACTTTTGGCACTGCTCGCATCGGCGAATGTACTCTGCTGCCTCTTTCTTCATGGTGGGCCAATAGTAGCCGGAGCGTATGATGCACCTAACGAGGGCGCGGTTGCCAGTGTGGTCGCCGCAATGGACTTCGTGTACTTTTTCGAGTACATGTCTTGCTTGTTGCGGTCCTAAGCACTTGGCTAGGGGGACACTGAACGTCCTTTTATAAAGGTTGTCGTTGATCATACAATATCAGGCGGCCTCTACGCGGAGCTTTTTTGCTTCTTTTTTATCAAGGGGGAGTATCACGTCCTGCAAGTAAGATATGAACTGGTTGCGCCAGCCCCAAGTTAGGTTTAAGGAAAGTACCTCAGTGTGATTGATAGCTGAGTGGAAGAGCGTGACCACACTCTCTTTGTTGACGCTTTTGGTGGCGACAGCCAACTTCGCCAGGCCGTCCGCTTCGATATTCTGTGCTCTGGGAATCTGTTCGAAGAGGCATTCGTTGAATGTAGTCATCAACCTATAGGTTTCTGACTGGTACTTTTGTAGCCTCTGTTCCTTGATTTTATAAGTCCCAGCGATCTTGTTTACCACAAGCTGGGAGTCGCATCGGAGGAGAATTCGGCGAGCTCCATACTTTGTGGCCAGCTTCATGCCTGCAGTTACGGCCTCGTACTCGGCCTCGTTGTTAGTCATTCCTGGGGATCATATTGACTGGAAAATTGTTTCGCCCGTGGGGACTTTGAGAAGGAGTCCCAGTACCGATCCCGATTTATTGGCGGCGCCATCCGTATAAAGGACCCATAGGTCATTTTCGGAGGATGCACATTTTGCCTCAAGTTTTGCCTTTGGCAGGGCTTCCGCGCTGATGTCGGCGATGAAGTCAGCTAAGACTTGTGACTTGATGGCAGTTCTTGGGAGGTATGTAATATCGTGCTCTCTGAGCTTGATGGCCCTTCTAGCGAGTCACCTTGAGAGTTTGGGTTTGTGCAGGACGCTCCTTAGAGGGAAGGTCATCACCACCCGTATGGGATGGCACTGGAAATACAGTCGTAGCTTTTGTAAAGCTACTACAAGTGCCAAGGCTAATCTCTCAAGGTGGGGATACCGGGTTTCAGCGTCCACTAAAGTTTTGATGATATAATAAATAGGAGATTGCGTACCTTTGTTTTCGCGCACTAGGACGACGCTGACTGCGGCCTCTGATACGGCTAAATATACCAGCAATGGTTCTCCGGGGTTGGCTTTTACCAGTAGGGGCGGTGATGATAAGTATGCTTTTAAGTTCCTCAGGGCTTCTACGCATTCTCCGTTCCACAACAGTCCTTGGTCTTTTTTCAGTACACCAAAGAACTTGTGGCATCTGTCGGAGGAGCGTGAGATGAACCAGGAGAGGGCGACTATTCGGCCCGTTAATTTCAGCACCTGCTTCTTACTGTTTAGCATTTTTGGGATAGCCTCTATGGCTTTGATGTTGGTAGGGTTGACTTCGATGCCCTTTTGTGATACCAGAAATCCCAGGAACTTTCCCGACGCTACTCCAAAATTGCACATGTCGTACTTCCTTAGTATTTCGAAGGCTTCCTTCAGGTGGGTGAGGTGATCCTCCTTTTTCGATGATTTGACCAACATGTCTTAGATGTAGACCTCCATTGTTTAGCCGAGTTTTTCTTTGAACATTGTCGTCACTAGCCTCTGGTAAGTGGCCCCTGCATTCTTGAGTCCGAAGGACTTACTTTATAGTAATACGTCCCCTGATGGGTGATAAAAGTTGTCTTCTCCTGATCTTCTTCGGCCATCATGATTTGATTGTAGCCGGAATACGCATCAAGGAAGCTTAGCAGCTCATGGCCTGCTAATGCGTCTATCAGCTGGTTGATGTGGGGTAGCGGGAAAGAGTCTTTCGGGCACACTTTATTTAGATTAGTGAAATCTACGCACATCCACCACTTACCGTTCTTCGTTTTGACCATCACGACGTTGGCGAACCATTCCGGGTACTTGGATTCCCTGATGGAGCCATTGGCTAGCAATTTGTCCACTTCTTTGCTCACTGCTTCGTTAATGACAGTGTTGAATTTTCTTCTTATTTGTCGCAAGGGCACGTGCAATGGGTCGACGTTGATTTTGTGAGAGGCAATTTCTCGTGGAATTCCTGGCATATCTGCACGAGAAAAAGCGATCAGATCTGCATGGTTATATAAAAATTCACGAAACTGACTTGGATTTGATAGGCCGTGGCCTATGTATGCTTTCTTTGCGGGGTCACTGCTGTTTATCGAAATGGGGTCGTGGTCTTCGACCGTAGACTTTCTAGCCTCGACCTCCTCACGATCTTCGATGGCGTTCTCTGTCGGATGGACCATAGTCCTTGACAAGGCTGATTGCTATGCTTCTGCACTTGCTCCTTGGAGCTATTTGGAATGTGTGTAATCCTGGGCTATCTTATAGCATTCTTGGGTGGTGTGGGGCTCTCCCCGTATGCAGTGCACTCCCCATGAGGTTGGGAATTTGATTACTTGGTAAGAAGCTGGAGGGGACGACTCTCATGGCGTGTATCCACGGGTGTCCGATAATGGAATTGTATGATGTTTCTTGGTTCATCACGTGGAAGGTGGTTTCCATTGTGACTCCACCTTCAGGGATGGGCAGCGTCACCTCGCCTAAGGTTCTTTCCACTACATTTTTAAAACCTGTTAGTGCTATGCAGCGTATTTTATCCTCGAGTCCAATGAGTGCAAGGACTCTTGAATGAATGATACATGCACCGCTTCCATCGTCGGCCATGATCCTTTTAACATCAATATGTAGTATGCGTAAAGTAATAACTAAGGAATCATAATGAGGAATACACAAACCGTTGGTATTAGACTTATCGAAGGTGATACTATCTTCGAAGTCATCATACCGTTCGTGGGCGATAGTTCGCTTCATCTTGTGGGTGGTTGTGAACTTGATGTGATTGATCATCGAGTCATTGCCGTCTCCAATGATCATGCTTATGGTGCACGTTGGTGATGGCAGCCTTGGTGGGCCATGGTGTGGTTCCCGCCCTCGTGCGAAGTTGAGCTTTCCTTTGTCCTCCATTCTGTGCCCTCGTTCTTGGTGGAACTCGTACAGGGCGTTTGACTTTCTGGTGGCGGGGTCGGACTTCATCTCTGATGGCCATTGTACTTTGTTGCCCAGCTTATCTAGTGCGTACACTACCTTTGAAGGAGACACATAAAAGTTATGTGCAGATAATGGAGGGGGCGTACCTCTGTCGCTCCTTAGTGGAGAAATATGTCGTTGCAAGGCGTCTGCATTCCTTGGCGGTGGCGGGTGTGAGGACCTGATGTATGGTTGATGTCTTTCCCTGTTGAGGCATGGGATTTGTTCCCGCCTTCCCTCGTTGCGCCGGTCTCTTCGGATTTCTGGGTGTATCGTTGTCAACCTTCGGGTCGGGCCGTTAAGGTCGTCATCATCCCCACGTACCTCGGCGCAACTGGCGTTGTGTATTTCTTCCCAGGTGGTGGGGGGATATTTCAAGAAACGCTTGAGTAGCTTCTTGGTCACCTTCGATCCATCTATGCTGAGCCCGTTCTGAAAGGCCGCAACTGCCATGCCTTCAGATACGTTCGGTAGGCTCATTCTGACTCTATTGAATCTGGCTAGGAACTCCCTGAGTTTTTCTCCTGGGGTTTGATGCACAACAAAAATGTCATTGACCCGTGCTTCCGCCTTTCTCTCCCCCGCATGGGCGGTAGTGAATTTATCAGGCATCTCCTCAAAGGTTGAGATGCTCTTAGCCGGTAGTTGTGAGTACCACGTTAGGGCCCCTCCTATCAGCGTCTCACCGAACTTCTTCAGAAGTAAGGATGGTACCTGTTTTTTCGATAAGTCGTTGCCTTTGACGGCTGTAACATAGTGTATCAGGTGATCCCCGGGATCGGTGGTCCCGTCATATACTTTCAAGTAGGGGCATTTTGAAGGTTTTTGGGATGGGGTATGGCGCGGCTCCTTCAGTGTAGGGTTGTTCGACGAACCTCCCCATGTCTTGTTTTGGCTGCAACTTAGGCGCGCCTGGGATCTTATCCACCCTTTCTTGGTGTTCCTTCTTCTGGTCGTGGAGCGATTTGTTCTCGTTCTCCATCTCTTCCATATTTTTGAGGATGGCTGCGAGTGTTCCGTCGTTAGCTTGGGCATCGATGAGTACGTTGTTTGTTCTTGTGACATCGAGCTTATCCTCGATTGCGATATGATCTGCTGCTGAGGTGCATCTCATTTTGAGGTGATTTCTTGGCTAGAATGCTCAGAGTGCTCGTCAACCACTCTTCCAGTAATTTCTTTATTTTTGGGGGTGCTTCCTTAGTGGTAGATGTTGAAGCTTCTCTTCTCGTGGCACCACCAGGTCTTCTGATGAGGAGGGTAAGGCTTCCACGCATATCAAAGTACTGGGGGTTATGTGTATGGCATCTCCTTCGGGAGCCGCGTTGAGTGTGCCCGTGAGGTCTGTTCGAACCTCTAAGATAGCCTTCATTCTAGCATTATTCCCAGCCATTCTAGGTTGTAGAAGGTGGCTTTTCGAAGGATCTCTATAAAGAAACTACAACTTTGATTCTCGAAATCCCCATAGACGGCGCCAAATTGTTTGGCTAAAAAGTTATTCGTACACTTAATTAGCTTTAAAACAATAGAAAAAGATATGTGTAAATCGGAATTAAGGGTAAAATCAGAGATCATAATATAAAAATCGAGATGTAAGAGCGGTAAGATATATACAGACTTTTTGCACAAGAGAGAGAGAGAGAGAGAGAGAGAGAGAGAGAGAGAGAGAGAGAGAGAGAGAGAGAGAGAGAGAGAGAGAGAGAAAGAGAGAGAGAGAGAGAGAGAGAGAGAGAGAGAGTGAGAGTGAGTTGTATATTTTCAGTAAGGGAATACACATGAGTCATTACAAAGGGAGAAGGTCCCCTTTATATACTAAGGGACTTTCCTCGAAATAATACAAAGAAAGTACAAGAGTTGGTGGTTCGGAAACAGACTCTCTTCCCTTTTGGGTAGGGGTAAGGCCTCTGTACGTATTACCCTCCCCAGACCCCACTTTGTGGGAATACACTGGGTAGTTTTTGTTGTTGTTGTTGTTTACAAGAGTTGATGGCCTCGATATACAAATGTTAGAGCTTGATGTGACGTTACAGCGAGTCACATCACTTGGTCCGTTTATTGACTGGGGACGACCTTACTTAAGTCGACCACGATAAGGCCGCTTTTTTAGTGATGCCGTATGTGAATAATATGTGGACGTAGGGAGCCAAATTTGCCCAATACAGTGATAAAGGACATCCTTTTCTATTCATATGATTCATAATATCATATGTAGTTATAAAGATGAAAAATAGGCATCCGTTTTCACGTTTAACTTAAAATATTCGTAGAAAAAGCAAGTATATCTTTGGGGTATTATTACTTTTAGTCAGCGTCAGAAATTATTTATATCTGATAACCAAAAAAATATTAAAACTTGTAGAATTTTTGCATATAACATACATAATTTACATATATACAAAAAAAAATTAAATTTTATATATTTTTTTATTATTATTTTTATCGCGGTTATACAATATATTTTTCCTATATCTTCTGCTATTCCAAGCTACTTTTTGGGCTAAGCAAACCCAACAGGTTAGCCTAACCATCGTTTTTCTATGGATCTTGCATTTTTGGGTTGGTTTACTGTATAGATTTTAACTTTATAAAAAAGTGCAAATATATCCTTTGAAAATTATTCCTTTAGGAGAATGTTAGATTCTTGTCTATGTTTGCTCATATAATTTTCAGTCTGCTTATAAAATAGTAGACTGTGGCCTAACGTTTTTCATAAGATTTCAGTTTGTTCAAAAAGAATATTTAAATCGCAGTCTAAAAGGTTTATCTAAAGAGAATTATTTATTAACCAAACTGGTAAAAAAAGAAACCCGATGAAAATAAGAGTGTAATTTGCTACCTATCAAAGATGTGGTGTAATGTATTAGACTGCTCTTCTCCTAATCAGAAGTTTTGGGTTCGAGTCCTGGGTAGGGAGCACTTCCCCATCGAATGGGACCTTACGCGACGCGAATCCGAATATAATCGGGCTCTAATATGTATATCGGACACTGGATGGGAACCAAAAAAGAGAGAGTGTAATTTATGTGAACCTGTTTGATTGAGTACGAATTTTAAGAAAAAAAGAAAACTTTTGGAATTTGTGGTTCTAAACAACTCAAAAAGGGGTCCAGAATATAAAAGCTTGTTATTAAGAATAGAATTGTAAGTTTAAGTTTAATTGTTACCAAATTTAGGAAAATGTCATTTTTTTAATAAAAAAGAAATAGATTTAGTCAAACTAGAACAGATGAAGTAATTACTTTTGTCTAAAATATAATTAAGTAAAAACTACGTTTTCTCACAAACTTAACCTTTAAGAAGAGATGATCACACACTCTTCTCAGAGCTCATTCCTAGCACTTTACGTTTGATCGTAGAAGATCTTAGACTATTTAAATTGGTTAGAAATCATCAAATTTTAAATTTGGCAGTTATAAATTATAAAAGTAATAATTATAAGAATTTTTTTTTAATTATACCATATATAAAACTTTATTATTCTAAATATGCATAATTTGTTAATTACCCACTCAATTCACACTTTAACTACAATTTATATACCATTCGACTATTATAGATTAAAAGGGCAGAATACTCCCTAAAAATGCGCTAAAATTAAGGACAAAATCTTGTGTCAATTGATTCTACATTAAATTTAATTTTTAAAAAGGGAAAGGAGATTTCTCATCTGCGTATTTTTCTCCAGAACTACAATTCAAATTGTCGAAAAAAAGAACGAACAATTCAAATTTTTGAGTTTCAACAATTCAAAGTGGAAAAAAATATGTCCTTCCATATATTTTTCACCATTGATAGCCATTAAAAAGCTTGAAAGCTTTGAATTCAAATCTGGGTTTTCAAAAATCATTATTTGTTTGGATTGTGTGTTATTGTAAATAATTCGGAATATGTTTAGGAGTTTATATCTCAATTTTGAGGGGTTTTGGTGAAGATTAGACTTGGTTTTGACTGAATTTCAAATTGAAACTCGAAGAAGAAAAAGAAGACATATTTCCAGAAATTGTAGATAAATTATAGAATTGTAGATAAATTGAAGATAAATTGTAGATAAATGGTAGATTGGGGAGAGAAAAACTTCTTCAAATCTTTTACAATTATGTCGAAAATGCCAATTATGCTACTACTGAAATGAGAATTGGGATATTAAAATTCAATGTATCCAGTTTCTAGATATCTTGTAGATAAAGTTTCTACAAATAAACTACAAATCAATTTAAGTATTATCTAAGTTGTATTGTTTTTAAGAATATCTACAAAATTACTACATTTATACTACAATTAATACAATCTTACGTGAAAAAAATATTGAATAAAATTTGCTCTTCATCTACTAAAATTGTCAATTTAGTTTGTACAAGTCCTTGTAAATCTCCACAAAGCAAGTCCTCTCTGAACTATGGCCACTGATTATTGTTAAAATAATATAAAATCATATAATATTTAGTTGACCTTTTATGCTTTTCCAAGTTCTGGAAAATAGTGACACTTCTTTTTTGATCAACATACATCTATCATTTCTTGAGGTCGGCAGCTTTCTACTTTAGTGAAAATGACACGTCAATTTTCAAGGAGCTTACATGGAAAATACTCCAGTATTTGAGAACATACATTCTGTTCTCACATTTTAGTTGGAGAATCGTGGGTCTGTACATGATGTAGTGAAGGTAAAACGTAAGGGGGGATAGGTAAATGAGAGAATATACGTTCCTAATTAACGCCTAATATAAATGAAGCATTGGTTATACCCCTAATTTGAATTATGATATATAAATAATAATTTAGTATGCTTAAATGTAATAAACTCAAACCTTAAACGTTGAGGGTAATAAGGTTTCATATATAGTATAGCAATATAAAAATCCTATATATATCACTTAGTCATGATTAATCAAATAAATAACCGAATGAGAGACACATATTTTTCATTCATTAGCTTAGTGCAAATATCACTAGACACTGGGGTGAGTTTTTTTTTATCGAATGAGTGACACTTCAGTTTGGAGATTTTTATACAAATAGCCGGTCAGATTCACTATTTATTTTTCTAAACTGTAATATATAGCAACAAGAACAACAACAACAACAACAACAACAACAACAACAACAACAACAACAACAACAACAACAATAAAATACGAGCCCAAGTGCAATCTCACAAGTGTGATCTGAGAAGGATAGTGTGTACGCAAACCTTACCCCTATCTTATGAAAATAAAAAGGTTGTTTCCGGTAATATACATATTATATTCCGATTATAAACAACTATGTACAATTGATACATGAATTATATATATTACACATCTGCCAGTTGGATGAGCGGCTATTTAAGTTAGTTATTCTTTCAAGGGAGGCAGTTATTACCATAATCCATGCATGGCTAAAGATTCTGTTTATTTTTACAAGGCAAAATGCATAAGTTACCACATAAACTATGGACCAAATTCTTGCTACATACTTTGTGCGAACGAAGATCACCTTACACACTCTTTTTTATAGTGTGTCTAAACCATAACGTGAACTTAAAGAATTTGTGAAGTTTTTATCCTGATTGTTTTGCATAATTTTCTCTTATTTTTATTTTCAAGTAGTTTTGTGAGATTTAAGTGGACCTTCAAATGAATTAGCAATAGGATATTAGGTGGGATTGAAGTAAATAAATCTGTTTGAATATTGTAAAATGAGCCATTTGATTAAAAAATTGGCTTGAGCTCCTAAATTTTTTGTTGAATCTGAAGATGCCGGTTTCTGATTTTTTTTCTCCCTCAGACGAGATGCCATGCAAAAGAGAAAGAAATAAGAATTGCAAAAGGGTATAATTGTAAATTTTAAATGTTATTTTAAGAAAAAATTTTAATAACACGTGTCATGATCCTATTGGTGCGTGATATTTCACATATTTTGAAAAATTGATCAAGAAAAAAGTGATGTGCTTTAGACACACTCTGAAAAGGTTGAGTGTGCAAGGCCATCTCCAATCCTAACACTTTTCTCACCAAAATGATGTAACACCAAATTTGCTCCGGGCCATTACACTATTTTTATACAAAATCTTCTCCCTCTTCTATATTGTATTATTATCTTCTATTTACTTTTCATTTTTTATTTCGTTCAAACTAATATTATCTTTTTCGTTTTTCCATATTCATTATATATAATTCACATTAACTATTTATATTTTTTATTTTTAAATAACGGTTATATTTCTTTTTATACAATTATAATAATAATAAAATTAACTTATAATTTTATATAAATATAATATATACAAAATTAATATATAAAAATAGGATATAAAATTAAAATTATAAAGATCTTCATATAAAAATTTATTATATACACAACATGTCATAAATTAAAAGTCAAAAAATAAAAAGATGGAATAAAATAATAATAAATCAAATTTGGAGTGATGAATAATGTTTTACCAAATTTCATTCTTTATAATTGTGCAAGATTTAGTGTTGTATTGGAGCAAAAAAAAATACTATTTCTTGCACGAAAGTTGGATTTGGTGATCAGATTACAACTTGTTGTTGATCAGAATATGATTTTTCCGTTAGAGAAGAGCTTTAAAAAGTTTAGATTCTTGTGATTGTAAAGTAAGACACAACATATATAAATAGCAATAGCTACCTCCTCCTACACTCATGTAAGAAAAAATTTTAGTAAAATATTCCACACCTTGAAAATGTCAAGACTAGATCCTTTAATAGTATCTGGTGTTATAGGGGATGTATTGGATCCATTTACAAAGTCTATAGACTTTAATGTTGTTTACAATAATAGGGTGCAGGTCCACAATGGCTGTAGTTTGAGGCCTTCACAAATTGTCGACCAACCTAGGGTTGACGTGGGAGGAGATGATTTTCGCACTTTTTACACTCTGGTAAAGTTCTTTTCTTTCTTCTTTCTGTTTCGCCGTAACTTGTATAGTTGATGTCATATAATCGGGACGTTACTAGTTTAAGCTGTGAAAATTGTCTCTTATAAAAATACAGGGTGAGGCTGCGTACAATAGCCGACCCTTTTCCGGACTCCACGCATAGCGGGAGCTTAGTGCTTCCCTTTAGTCTTAGAATAACGTGTTTCCTGTAACATATATGGATCACGAGTTGGAGCCACGAAATTAGTCACCGATCGTTTCACCAGAGTACGACCTCCTTGGGGTGTGAGCCTTCTCCGTACCCTGCGTAAACGAGGAATGCTTTGTACACCAGATTCTACTTTATTCCGTCCCCTCTTCCTCACTAGCTACTCCATAAGTGAATATAGTACTCCTTTTGTTTCAATTTATGTGTCGTAAAGTTCTTTTCTTTCTTCTTGACATTTGTCTCTTTTTTTTTCCGAGAGTCTTGGAATAAAGGTAAAGTTGTTTACTGTATAACCTAATTGATTTACGAATCAAGAGTTTAAAAGGGTAGCCCGGTGCACAAGACATCTCACGTTTATACAGGATCCGGGGAAGGACCACACCTAAGAGATGTGATATAGACAACCTAACATAAGGCATCTCACGTTAATGTATTTCTATTCTTTCTTCTCGTTTGTCCCTTCTTCTTTGTCGGATCGGGATCCTAAAATGACGATAAAGTTATTCACATATAACCTATATGGATCACAAGTTTGAAATTAGTCACCGATCCTTGTGCCAGGGTAGCTATTCCTTGGGGTGTGAGTTCGATCTCCAAACTCTGCGTAAGTGAAGAATGATTTGTGCACCATATTGTACGTTTTTGTCTCTTCTTCCTTACTAGTTACTCCATAAGTGAATATAGTACTCTTTCTGTTTCAATTTATGTGCCATACTTTCTTTTTTTAGTTTTTTCCCAAAAAAATGTCATACTTTTTATTTAGAAATAATTTAATTTTAAACTTTTGACTTTAACCTTAATAAAAGAATTTACAATCACATAAATATTTATATGATTTATATTTTAGACCATAAGTTTTAAAAGTCTTCATTTACTTTGTAAACTTCGTATCGAGTCAAGCAACACCGCAAAAATTAGAACAGAGGGAGAAAATTATTTTGAGAAACAGATAACGGTGTTTAGATTCCCCTTTTAATTATAAATTTGGATATATATATATATATATATATATATATATATATATATATATATATATATATATATGTATATATATATATATATATGTATGTATATATATATGTATATATATATATATATATATATGCAGAAAGTCGAAGTATTTTAACACCATCATTTCACGTAAAATATATTTATAGATAACCATCCGTACATGCATAAAAGAGAAATCGTTAATGTGTTTTTACACATTAATTCTTTTTTTTTGGTCAAACATTAAAATATTCAACCAAATAAGATATATACATCCACTAGTTCCTTTTGACTCTAGAACTAGTTCTAGATTTTCGCTAGTTACATTTACTCCTCCTTCAATATAACTTTTAACTGTTATTCTATACTAGACTTGGGTAAGAGTTCAAATTATCAAGTAATATACTCCAACTGCTTCTAAATTGGCCTTTCCTGTACAATTGGATGGTAATCTCTCTTAATTTTGGCAACCATTCCTGCTGCAGTTTTTGAAATCTTCTCGCATTGCGCTCAGTCCAAACATGGTACACAGTAGCAGCTAATAGCCAACCATGCTCCTCTGCATGTGCTCTGCTATTCCATTGCTTGGTTGTTAGTCGCTCGATTTCTTCTTCCCAGGTCCCTACTTGCCTGTTTTCTCCTATCCATCGTAAGACAGAATTCCACATTTTCCTAGAGTAATCACATTCAAAGAACAAGTGATTGTGAGTTTCTTCAACATTAGCATGGCAAAGTACATAGTTCATAGGGACTTGAATTCTCCATTTAGCCATTCTATCTACTGTATTGAGTCTCCTTTGAAGTGCAAGCCAAAGAATGAATTGGTATTTTGGTACAGAGCATGGGATCATGTTCAGCTTCCTCCAAATTACTTTAGGATACTGAGGGAGCAAGTGTTTATAGGCCTTCTTGATCATGAACTTGCTAGCTTGAGTGAGTTTTTGTAGCTCTTCACACAAATCATTTCCCCCATGCCACTTCCTTACATCATAGACTTTCCTAATAAGCCAACAAGGTGTCTCCATATTACTGATGTTCCTACCCTTGACATAAAAGCTGTGAATCCATTGCACCCAGAGGGTGTCTTTCTTTGCAGCTATATCCCAAAGCAATTTTGATATAGCAGCTTTATTCCATGTTTGGAACTCTATTATATTCAAACCCCCTGCTGATCTTGGCATACTGAGTCTTTCCCATGCAACAAGGGCTCTTCTTGACTCTGTGCTTTGTCGAGTCCATAAAAAATTTCTGCAAATACTTGTTATTAGCTGCAGGACCTTTTTTGGAATCAAAAAGATCTGCGACCAATAAGTTTGAATCTCAAAAAGAACACTCTTTATAAGCTGAACTCTGCCAATGTATAATAGGAATTTTGTAGTCCAAACACCTGATCCTTGCAAGTACTGTTATCTTTTTGAAAGATAAGGGGATACCAAGATACTTAAAAGGAATCTCTCCCATTAAAAAATGCATCTTCTCGTAGATTTGGCTCTGCACTTGTTGGTCCACCCCTATTATATACAAGAAGCTCTTCTCCAAGTTGGCTTTGAGGCCTGATACTGCAGAGAAATAAATTTACACCTTAATTCATAATTTGGCATCAGTTTCAAGATACTTGAAATCCTCTATGCTTTTTTTTGGAAGGTTATGGTGGATCCAGATGCTCCAACCCCGAGCAACCCAACCCAGAGGGAGTATCTCCACTGGTAAGATTATGATCCATCTTTTATTTTATTTTTTCATTTTGTTAAAGGAGAAAAAATTTACGTGATAATGTATAGCTTCGCATGGAGTCGGGCGGATGTAGAGCTTACTATATGGTTCCCGGGAACCCAATAACTTTTGCATAGACCCTATTTTTATATTAAAATATTTACTAAATAATTATAAATATCTAAATGTGAATCTAGTTATTATTGCATATTAATATAAAATTTCGACAGCAACCCATAAGCCTCAAATCTCGGATCCGCCTCTGCATGAAATTTGAGAAAAAAAATTAAATTTATAGTTGAAAATAAGTCATAGAATTTTTGTGGCTATATATCATCATAGAATAAAATAAAAGTTTAAAATTACATTACTATTAAATACAAAAATAATTTAAAATCTCCAGCTTATTTGGGATTAAGACATATTCATAGTAGTAGTTGCTGTTATCATATTAATAATAAAAATACTCTTCTTTTTTGGGTGGGCTAAAAAGGAATTATCAAGAGAATAATATTCTTAGCTTTGGAATGAATCACACTTTAGATTAAATGTACTTCGCGGAGAATAATATCCAAATTTCTATGCAAGGCTTTTGAACACAAAAGGCACGTGTAATCATAAAAGAAGGCTTTTTTTTTTTGAAATTAGTATTTGACCATGAAATATTTGGTTTTTAGTTTTACTTGAAAATGAATTTTGAAATTTTTCAAAAATTTGAAAAACTCTAAGAAACTATTTTTAAAATTTTTTCGCTTCAAATCACTCATAAAAATTCAAAAATAACCCAAAATTATATTCATGTTCAAATACAATTCCTATTTTAAAATATTAATTTCACTAATTCTTTTTTTCATTTTTCTCCAAAAATTTTCAATTCTTATGTCCAAATGGGCTCTAAGATCAAGCGTAGGTGTATTATTACATGCAAACCTTCACACAAATGTAATATAAAATTTTGTTTGAGTTTGGTAATTAGTTGTAAAAATTTTGAACTTTTTATATATGATCTAGTGCTTCATTTTAAAGATTAGAAAGAGAAAAAGAATATTAATCATGGCTTTCGTTTATTAATTTTGCTTAGGCTGGTCACAGATATCCCAGCAACCACAGGAGCAAACTTTGGTAAGTTTTCTTACACAAAAGATTAATCATGACTCATGTTCAGTCCTAAAATATGTGTGAAAAATTATCTATATTCAATATTTACGACCAATTAATAAATATATTAAAGACATTAAGCGGATTTTTCTTAGATAAAGTATAATTTATAATACCCGGTAATTATGAGATGGTGGAGGTAGGATTTTAACTAGGGGTGTTATTACTTTTAGTCTATGCCAAAAATTATTTACATTTTTAGTCGAAAAGTATATAAAATTTGTATAACTTTTATATATAACATACAGACTGTATAAATATACAATAAATATATTTTTTCGGCTATTAATTTGATAGCGACTATATAATATATATATATATATATATATATATATATATATATATATATATATATATATATATATATATATATATAATATCATTCAGTTTCTTTAATGTAAATAGTTTTATAAATTTACTCTTATAGTAGGAGTAGAAATTATTAGTGATTCTATTGTTATAATCGGTTACTTTAATATAACAAAAAAATAATTTTATGACTCTTGTTATAATTCTTAACCATAAGTGAATTTAACTGGCATTTTTGTTTTCGGACAAGAAATATATTACATATATATATGTTTATATCTAACCAAAAAATGGGGAGAGGCAGCAAAAAAGATTGATTTTGCATATATGTACATACGAAAAAAGCATTTCAAAACAAATAACTGTCGGATTTATTGTATACAAAAAGTTTCTGTGCCGACTTTTTTTAGTTTATGGTGTATACTGTATACTGCACTACAGGGAAAGAAATTATACAATACGAGAGTCCACGGCCTTCATTGGGAATTCATCGCTATATTTTCGTGCTGTTTCGACAATTCAATCGAGATGTTGTGAATGTTGTTGATATAATTAACTCTCGTGAGAATTTTAACACAAGAGACTTTGCAAGGTTTCACAATCTCAATTCGCCTGTTGCTGCTGTTTACTTCAATAGCAACAGAGAAAGTGGTACCGGTGGTCGTCACATATAAATAAGTTTAATTTATATATACCGTTAGTGTACAAAATTTTACACTATCGAGTCACGTTTATGGTTCAATTAAATCTCATATTTTAAAAAATGCGTTGAATGATCTGATAGTGTAAAAATACTGTATACTGACGGTATATATAATTTAAACTCAAAAAGAAATAATGTCTTAATAATATGTCCCCTCAGAAAGAAATAATGTCCAAGTAATATGTCTCCTCAATATTTTACTGGATGTCAACATGAGGAGTTTACGTGTTACAAATTTACATGTAATAGTATTGATGCTCATATTTAGTTTTAATTAAAGGTGTATCTTATTATAGAACTATACTTCAGTTATTCCATTTTATGTTTTTCGATGGTTTTGATTAAACTTTTGGAGGCTTAAATATAGTGCTTTATTTTTCTCTATTTCTTGATTTCTATCCTTTATTTAATTAAATAAATTGTAGGTATTTCTGTGCCATGAGAAACTCTATATGAACGTGTTACGATTCGAAATTTTCTTTCGTAGGATGTCGTGTTGGCGCCTAGTCTTAGGAACTAGGTAAGCCTAGCAAATACTAAATTAGTGGCAATTTGACATATTTTTTTTAAAATATGAAATAAAAGTTCTCTACAATCCCAAAATATGTAGTACAAATCATAATCTCTAGAAAGTTTATTATAAAATACAATTGTCCAGAGTAGAATCAACAGTGCAAAAAAATATCAGAGGTGACTCCGAAACCTATGAACGCGACAATAGGTATATCTTGAGTCTCCACAACAATGCTCGAACAACTAAGAAGAATATATCAATAACTCTGGGGGTACCTGGAGCTGCACAAAAAGATGTGTAGAAGCGCAGCATGAGTACACTACAGTGGTACCCAATAAGTATCAAGCCTAATCTTACCATACATATAAAATTGTACAATATCTTACATAAAGCTAACCATGAAAGAATATCAATGTAAGGCCAACAATAGAAGAATATCTAATACAAATCAACAATGAAAATAATGAGAACACGGACGACATCGAGCAAACAATCAAGCAATTGAGCAACAACACTGTAAGAGTAATAATATAATATAAAAATGACACGTCATCATCCTTTGTGCTTTTACATCCTTACCACGAAATGATGAATAATTTAAACACAATTAAGCACAATTCCAACTTGAACATAGCAAAATGTCAAATGAGTTATTAAGCCAATTTAGGATTTAAATAAGGCAAAATAGTGGGGAGGTTGTGCAAATAGAATATTAATTGAGTTTAGTTTAGAAATTTATGAGATCCAATATATTATATTGTAATTATACAAATTAAGATATTCAATCAAATTTTAACGAGATAAATATGGAATTTATTAAAGTAAAAAGTAATAATAAAATTTCACATAAATTACACGACAATAAAATAATGAGGAAGTTGAGGTATCAATTAGAGTAAAAATATGAGAGATTGACAAAGTTAGCCGCTCGGCTAAAACAATAAACAACCGCTAGCCCACAATTTCATATTACAACTTGTAGCTAAAAACAAATAAGTTATGTTAGCCAGCATTCCTTTTTTCCGTTCTTACTATTTACAATTTACAAAAGGTTAAATTCTCATAATACTTTCTTTTTTTGTCTATAAATTCTCATAGTACTCTATTATTTTTCTAGAATGGTAACTATTACCTATGTCTGGAAGAAAATGGAAATACGATAAATTTAACTACTTAAAATTAAATTTCTAGTCAACTATCATAGAAACAATCTTTACCATCTTTTTTTTTCCTTTTGAAAAGGATTCTAATCAGAATCAATTCCAGTATTTATTAATCTATGTCAATCTTATCTTGTTGAAAATGATTAATAAACAGCACATTAATAATATCATCTGTCATATTATGTCAATCTTGTCTTCTTTCTAGGAAACAAATCATTCCCCCCTCCCCGCCCCAAAAAAATAATAAAAATCAATAATTCAAACTTTTTCTAAGTATCAAAAGTATTTAGTCTTTGAAAATAATAAATTTTCATGTCATTTAAGGTACCTAACTTTTTTTGACTATCAAAGAATTATATAAATTATTTTTAATTTATTATTATTGTGGGCTCTTTATTGGCTAAATGAAAGTAGTGTTAGAATAATGATTCCAATTAAAATACAATATCCTTCATATCGAATAATTCGGAATTACAACTACATGAGCGGAAGCTTACTTGAATCCATTTGTGGAAATCTTTGAACCTCCTTTGATGATTATCCAAATGTCCTTATGAAGATTGCTCCTTGATCCTTCCTTCAAGATTGTCTTGAAGTTGATGTTTCCACAAGAATTCCTCACAAGACTAAAATATGTGAATGGTTTCACAACAACAATAATATGACAATAACCAAATTGGTGTATGGCTTTTCACAAGAATTTGCAAGACAACAATGGAGTTTTTTTTCTTGATTCAATGGGAGGAAGAAGAGATTATGTCTTGCAATAATGTGGGAACCATAACCCCCACTTTATAACAAATGAGTTACAAAACTCAAGAGTCACAAGCATGTAACCATGGTTACATATATGTAACCTTAGTTAGCCCATCATTAACTAAGGTTACCCTTTTGAGTATCTGCACATTAGTCCTACACTTTTTATGACAATACATTGGCCCCCTTAACATAATGTCCATAAGACCACAAAATTAGGCCAAACCAAAAGATAGCACATAACATATAATTTATCCATATATTGTTCATATGTATGTAGATATAAGTCCATATATCTTACAATCTCCCACTTGGACGAGATACACATACATATATACAAACCTTATCATTATATGTTACAATATAACCTTAGGAGCTCAAAATTGCTATCACAATAAAATTGTCATGAACAATACGGTCCATCAATCATACCAACATAGGAACTAAGAGCTCTTCGTTACTCATTCGTAACTAGAACCAACATAGATCACGTATATCAATATAACCAACGACATGGATCAAGTGTAGGTATGTAGCATGGAAATAACAAAAAGTGTGGTCAATAGAATATCTATTTCCAACTGGTTCTCTTTATTGAGATCAATCATAAACTGTAAGAGTACAAAAACTTTAAAACTGAATATCTGCAGATATAACTGAATTACTGAATTTCTGAATATAATGGACAATACATAATTGTATAATACAAACTCCCACTAAAATACATAATCCTTATCTGATTTGACACCCATACAAGCAATATGCTCATGAAATACTTTTGGTGTCAATCCCTTAGTGAGCGGATTCGCAAGCATGGAGTTTGTACTAATGTACTCAATGCACAACTGTCCATTTTGTACTCTTTCTTTAACAACCCGAAATTTGACGTCCATATGTTTTGCTTTCGTCAAACTACTGTTGTTATTAGCATAAAGGACTGCCGATCTGTTATCACATAATAGCCTAAGTGGCTTTTTAATGCTATCAACAACGCGCAGTCCACCAACAAAATTCCGCAGCCATAATGCCTCATTGGATGCTTCATAACATGCCATAAATTCCGCTTCCATGGTGGAAGTGGCCGTAAGAGTTTGCTTGATGCTTCTCCAAGAGATAACACATCCAGCAAGCACGAAAATATAGCCTGAAGTAGACTTCAAACTATCCTGACATCCAGCAAAATCGGAATCGGAATACCCAATGATCTCAAGCTGGTCCGATTTCCGATATGTAAGCATGTAATCCTTTGTTCTCTATAAGTACCTCATGACCCGTTTGGCTGCCTTCCTTCCCGGATTGCTTAGATATCTGCCTAACATCCCAACAATGCATGCTATATCAGGTCGTGTACATACCTGAGCATACATCAGACTACTTACAGCCGAAGCATAAGGCGTCTTCTGCATTTCTGAAATTTCATAATTATTATTTGGGCACTGTTTGAGACTAAACTTGTCTCCCTTAGCAACAGGGGTGTTGCCTGGTTTACAATCCTGCATGCCAAATCTTTTCAGAACCTTATCGATATAGCCCTTTTGTGACAGACCGAGAACACCTTTGGAGCGATCTCGTTGTATCTGAATTCCTAATACAAAAGAAGCTTCACCAAGATCTTTCATTTCAAATTTCTTTGAAAGAAATTTCTTAGTTTCATGCAATAATGCTATATCATTACAAGCAAGCAGTATGTCATCGACATATAAAACCATAAAAATATACTTACTCCCACTGAACTTATGGTATATACAGTCATCAGCAATATTCGGTTCAAAACCAAAAGATGTAATGACTGCATGAAACTTATAATACCATTGACGGGAAGCCTGCTTGAGCCCATAGATGGATTTCTTTAATTTGCAAACCTTTTTCTCTGATTCATCCGAAACAAAGTTTTCAGGTTGCACCATATAAATTGTTTCCTCAATGTCACCATTGAGAAACGTTGTCTTAACATCCATCTGATGAAGCTCAAGATCAAAATATGCTACTAATGCCATTATAGTCCTGAAAGAGTCTTTCGATGAAACTGGAGAGAAAGTCTCTTTATAATCAATGCCTTCCTTCTGAGTGTAGCCTTTTGCGACAAGACGAGCTTTATACTTAATAACATTGCCCCCTGAATCCCTTTTGGTTTTAAAAATCCATTTACAACCAATAGGTTTAATACCTTCGGGCAATGTAACAAGCTCCCAAACGTCATTATCGCTCATAGACTTCATCTCATCATTCATGGCATCAATCCACTTTTGAGAGTTAGAACCCTTAATGACTTGATGGAAGTTGATTGGATCATCTTCCTCAAGTCCAATATCACTTTCTTGTTCTTGGAGAAATACAACATAATCATCCGGAATTGCATTTCTCCTCTCTCTAGTGGATCTCCTTAATGGCATTTCAGTTTCTTGAGGTTGTTGAGTTTGATTTTCATTAGTAATTTCAGGATCCTGATTGGGGAGATTTTCGAGATTGTCTTGAACTGGAGTTGTATGATCCGTGTCAGGAATGATAACACCCTGACCAAGATCAACAACTTGAGGGAAAGACACATGTTCTTCCTCAAAGACAAAATCTCTAACAACTTTATCTCCCCACCCCCCAAACTCAATATCCTCAAAAAACTTAGTATTACCCGTCTCAAAAATAGTTCTAGAAGTGGGATCATAAAACTTAAAACCCCTGGACCTTTCAGAGTATCCAACAAAATAGCTACTAACCGTCTTAGCATCCAGTTTCCTTTCATTCGGCCTATAAGGCCTTGCCTCAGCTGGACAACCCCAAATGTGTAAGTGCTTAATACTGGGTTTATGCCCAGTCCAAAGTTCATATGGGGTTTTGATTGTAGCTTTAGTTGGAAATCTATTAAGAATATAAGCTGCGATTTTTAATGCTTCACCCAGAGTGAGTCTGGCAAAGTTGTACGTCAAATCATACTTCTTACCATATCCTTAAGGGTCCGATTTCGTCTCTCAGCTACACCATTTATCGTAGGACTTCCTGGCATAGTATACTGAGGGACGATCCCACACTCATCTAGGAATTTAGCAAATGGCCCTGGACGTTGTTCACCTGAACCATCATATCGACCATAGTATTCACCACCACGGTCAGATTTAACGGATTTAATTCTTTTGCTTAGTTGATTTTCAACTTCAGCCTTAAATGATTTGAACACATCTATGGATTGAGACTTTTCATGAATAAGATATAGGTACCTATAACGAGAGTAATCGTCTATGAATGTGATAAAGTATTGTTGACCATTCCTACAAGGAGTAGGAAATGGCCCACAAATATCCGTATGTATCAATTCTAAGACGTCCGAAGCTCTCTTAGCACCTAATCTCGTCTTGTTTGTTTGTTTATCCTTGATACACTCAACACAAATATCCGAATTTGAGGAATCAAGAGAATCAAGAATTCCATCTGACACGAGTTTCTGAATTCTTTGAATGGATATGTGACCCAAATGTTTATGCCAGAGTGATATAGAATTCTCATTAGTTAATTTTCTTTTGGTACCACTTAAACTTGTATGCAAGGTTTCATTATGTGAGGTTATTGTGTCAACCAAATATAGGCTATCAAATGTTGATAAAAGACCAGTACCAATAAGATTTGAATTCTGAAAGAGACTAACTTTATTATCACCAAAAGAACATGAATAACCGGATATGTCCAATTTGGGAACAGAAATTAAATTCCATCTAAAAGACGGTACAACAAAAGTCTCATCCAAATCTAAATGAAAACCGGTCTTAAACAACATCCTAAATTTGCCAATAGCCTCAACTGGCACCTTCTTGCCGTTACCCACATATATGTATCTTTCACCATCATTTGGTTTTCGGCAGTTCAGGCAACCCTGCATGGATATACTTATGTGAGTAGTAGCAGCAGAATCTAGCCACCAAGTATCCTTAGGTACCAAAATTAAATTAACTTCAGAACAAACAAGAGAAAGAAATGTACCTTTTTTCGCACGCCAGGCATGGTACTTGGTACAATATTTCTTCACATGATTAGTCCCCTTACAAAAAAAGCAACCTAATTCAGTAATTTCAACCTTAGGTTCCTTATGTTGCTTAATCTTGGGCCTTGCAACCGCAACTTCCTTACCTTTCCTCGTCTTAGTTTCCTTAGAAGAGGATGCCAAATGAGCACTTTCAGTCTTATCTTGCTTTATCCTTTCCTCTTCTTGCACACAATGTGAAATGAGCTCATTAAGAGTCCATTTGTCCTTCAGGCAGTTGTAACTGACCTTAAACTGATTAAAGTGTGTAGGAAGAGATATCAAAACAAAGTACACAAGCAGTTCCTCAGGTAATACTAGCTTGAGTGACTTAAGTTTCGAAGCAAGATGAGACATTTCCAAAATGTACTCCCTAATGTTTCCCTTGCCCTTATACCTCATGGAAACAAGTTTACTCAATAGTGTACTTGTTTTCGCCTTTTCGTTTTGCATAAAACGCTTTTCAAGGTTTTCAAGAAAAACTTTGGCATTAGCTTCATCATTCATAGTGCCCTGAATGATTCTGGAATTGCACGCTTCATGATCATTAGACTCATGCGATTCGAGCATTCCCACTTCTCCATCTCCCTCCTTTCATCAGGAGAGGATGTATCCTCAAGAGAAGCAGGTTGCTCATTCCGAAGTGCAAGGTCAAGATCCATGCAACCGAGAACGATCATGATGTTCTCTTTCCATTCCTTAAAGTTTGTACCGTTAAGCACAGGGATGCTATTGATGTTGCCAGATATCGAAGCAGCAGAAAAATTAACTGAAAATAGAATAAAAGGATTACTGAATACATGCTTACAATTACTTGAACTTTAACTTTACTTTATAGATTCAAAATAGGCAAATCCCATTACAAGATACCTAGCACAACATTGATTTTAGTCTTTGGACAGAAAATCAACTTGTAAGTCGTACTCTTGGTGTAGTGATCAAATATAGACAATAAACTCCTGTCAAACATCAAGCCTTCCTTTGGGCCGACTTAATATTCACATGGAAAACCAAATAATTGTCTCATATTTATCACCACAAGCATGTTCGAATTCCTGCCAAATAACAACCTTCCTTTGGGCCGGTGTTAAACGCATGGAAGACTAACATCCACAGTCATCTTATATTTCAAGATCAATCAATCTACACAATAGAAGTTACTTTGGCAACATAATGCTTCAATTGACTAATTTAAAATATTAGATGCTAAAAACTTTAGTTCCTTAAGCCATATTATGAATCTTAACTTAATATGTTACATGTTTTGACATGCAACAACTGAATATTAATTGTTATTCTTATTTGGACAATTCCAAAATCTGAAAATTGATGGACTAAAACAATTAATATTCAAAACTTAAATATTAATGTATAATACATTAATAATATTAAAAATTTAATGTTAATTGACATATTATTTAATATTCAATTAAAATCTGAAACTTAAAAGACTTGAAACGTTTTATTAATTAAAAAAACGTTTCAATCTTACTGGTCCAGGATAATCGATTATCTTAAACAGATAATCGATTATTCTGGCATTAAAAAAAAATTTCAACCTTACTGGTCTAGGATAATCGATTATCTTAAACAGATAATCGATTATTCTGGCAGTGAGAAAAAATTTCAACCTTACTGGTCCAGGATAATCTATTATCTTAAACAGATAATCGATTATTCTGTCAGTGAAAAAATTTCAACCTTACTGGTCCAGAATAATCGATTATCTTAAACAGATAATCGATTATTCTGGCAGTCTTTCAACAAGAATCTTTAAACAAGAAAACATGTTGTTCATCAACCAAAATCATGCTAAATTCAATGTTTTAAATCAGGTAAAGATAACATGATATTAAAACATCAAATTTCATCAAAAAACCATAACATTCATAAAATCATGCTACTTCATGGTACTAGAATTTCAAAAATAAAATTCTAACTTTACTTGAACATGAACCTAACATAACATGAATCTTATGAACATCCAAATTATCCAAATATGAAGGTGGATCTGATACCAATTGTTAGAATAATGATTCCAATTAAAATACAATACCCTTCTTATCGAATAATTCGGAATTACAACTACATGAGCGGAAGCTTACTTGAATCCATTTGTGGAAATCTTTGAACCTCCTTTGATGATTGTCCAAATGTCCTTATGAAGATTGCTCCTTGATCCTTCCTTCAAGATTGTCTTGAAGTTGATGTTTCCACAAGAATTCCTCACAAGACTAAAATATGTGAATGGTTTCACAACAATAATAATATGACAATAACCAAATTGGTGTATGGCTTTCCACAAGAATTTGCAAGACAACAATGGAGTTTTTTTTCTTAATTCAATTGGAGGAAGAAGAGATTATGTCTTGCAATAATGTGGGAACCATAACCCCCACTTTATAACAAATGAGTTACAAAACTCAAGAGTCACAAGCATGTAACCATGGTTACATATATGTAACCTTAGTTAGCCCATCATTAACTAAGGTTACCCTTTTGGGTATCTACACATTAGTCCTACACTTTTTATGACAATACATTGGCCCCCTTAACATAATGTCCATAAGATCACAAAATTAGGCCAAACCAAAAGATAGCACATAACATATAATTTATCCATATATTGTTCATATGTATGTAGATATAAGTCCATATATCTTACAAGTAGTCGGTCATCTTCAAAGTAATATATCTTTATTAATATGGTTTACATTTTATGGATTTATTTATTTATTTAATACGCAATAATATATTTTTACTCTTTAAATCAAATACCCCATACAAAGAACATAAATATACATTCAAATAAATAATATATAATAGGTATAAGTTGTCAATAACTATCATCCTCGTAATTTTTAACACAATATTAAATTCTAGAAAATCTTTTATATAGATAATTTATTACACCACTACATAGTAAAATGCACGATACATTTTATACATATATATATATATATATATATATATATATATATATATATATATATATATATATATATATATATATATATATATATATATATATATATATATATATATATATATATATATATATATATATATATATATATATATATATATATTCTTACTATATATTTAAGACAAGAGGGGTTGCTCTAATGGTAAGCAACCCTCCAACCGAGAGGTTGTTACTTATTAAGATGGTTGTACTCATACTACATCCTGCACTTCGTGTGCAGATCCAAGAGTTTCTGGATGCGGAGGTTGTTAATATTTCACGTAGCAGATAGTTGGAGATATCGAGGTAGTTGTCTGGCATCCGCAACCATTATTTTCTACTTCCTTACCTTTTCTTTCATTGTATCCGGATCCAAACTGTTATAGTCGTTTCACTTCTAGATTGGTTATGTATAGATGCTCATGGCTCAGTGACACCCCGATATTGGATGCTATTTCCGCACTTGTATTTTGGGTTTTACCCATGTTTATGAAAACTTTGCTATTTAAATTTTTTTTATTCATTTTCTGTTAAATATTGGAAGTATTTTGGAAATGTCGGTTTGCCTAGTACTACCGTAGGTGCTATCATGACATGTTAGGATTTGGGTCGTGAAAAACAAGATGGAGGTAAGATGGTTTAGTGAAATCCCATTCGTCATTAGACCGTACAATAGGGAAAAACGAGCATTTTAATTATATATAAATTGTTGAATTCTCTTGACAGAAGAGAAGATATTGTTATGAAATAATATAAAAGACAAGAACAATAACTCAAGAACAAGAGCAAATAGAGAGAAGATAGGGAGAGAGAGAAGTATTCTTATTAATACTTGGGGTTGTTAGGGGTGATTTACAATGGTAGAAGACCCCTTTATTTATAGGGAGGGGGATGATTTATCTACCAAGAATAGAACTCTAGAATCTCTCTAATTATAGACATTCACCTTAAATAGGAGATTTCATAACACTCCCCCTTGAATGTCTATTCAACAATGTGCCTCGTTAAAACCTTAAAACCAAAACCCAATGGGAAAAATTAAAGAAAGGAAAAAGAGTACACATGTTTGAATATGCGCCTATTGGTTGCCTCGTTAAAAACCTCGCAAGGAAAACCCAGTGGGACAAAACCTTGTAAGGGAAAAAGAGTGCAACGCGCATTAACTCCCCCTAATGAGTACATCAATTTATATCCTTGAGCATTTGCATTCCAATCTTTTGCATCATCTTCAAAACGATCTTTGATAGAGATTTGATAAATAAATCAACCATATTGACTTGAATAAATATTCCGCACCTTGAAATCATCATTCTTGATAGATATGAACATCTTCATATAATGTCGTGGAATAACTCTTCAATATCTCCATAGATGCATTCTTAATGCCATCATGCTTATAGTTATAGCAAGATACATATGTACACAAATTGTACTTAGGATATGGTACTTCAGGACCAAGAATTGCATATGCTTCAAGCAACTTAAATCTTTCAAGTTAAGTCATATAAGCCATATAATAGACTTTAGATGCATATCAAGTTTTCCATATCATGCTAGACAAATAAGATATCGAAAACTGACTATACATACCTTTGACTTTATACTTTCAAGCATTTGAACTATAGGTTCAAAACTACATGTCTTTCATATGGAATCAATTCTTCTTGAATTGTATCTCTTCCATTTAGTTACTTTCTTTGGGTCAGCAAATGCGTATAGCATGCTTTGCAATGTGTTGCAATTGAATTATCCCTTTTATGAGCTTCAGGTTCATATCATGATATTCGGGGATATACATATACAAATGATAATTCATCCCATGTAACCTTTTCTCAAGTGTTTATCATGTCTCCCCCTCATGTTAGTAAAGCTAACTTGTTTCCTCAACTTTGGGAAATCATCTTTGTGCATTATCATGTCAATATACACAGCACATTAATAATAAGATGAAATTATTTGGTTCCTGACCCTGAACCACTTGTGAGGGGAGAATATACTCTCGTATACAACGTATATCAAACTGATATATATAACTTTGTTCTCATAAGAAATAGTTTAGCTATTAAGTGGAAGCACTCAATAATTATCTTGCTAAACCAACTTTGATATAAACCAACTTATCAAGATGAACTGTCTTGAGTAGGAAATCTGGAAATTATGCTCGAAGTTAGATTACTGAGCAATTTACCTCGCAAGCACCGGCCAGGCTGCGGGTCAATAACAATTGCGCATGTAACCATATCATAGATGCATCATATGTGGTATACATGGCAGGTGAATGGGCCCATATTCACCTTTGATATTTCCAGAATTTATGGGCTTCAACCCGAACTCTTTAGTTGGTCAGTTCATTAATGAGAACAAGTGATACAAGAGAATTCGTAAAGAACTTTCTAGTTCTTTGATATTCACCTATGTGAATTTGCACATCATACATAAAATGAGATGGCTAACACGAATGTCAACTAAATAAATTATCAATATTGGTAAACTTCAAATTTACATCATGACATGTGCACTTATCAATAAACTTCAGGTTTATTATGACATGGGTTTTATACCAATAGATATCCACTTTATTGTGGCATTATTTCGTTTGTGTAGTACAAACTGGAGAACAATGCGGGTAGCTTTTCATATGCAAATTACCCCGCTACAAGTTGTAGTAATAGGAGATATCAAAGCCTTCCTTTATTTATAGTCTCAATATAATCAATCGCTTTCGCGTGTACTTTGGAAACCGAATAAGTTTCTTTGAGACTTACTACAGCACAATACTCAATTGTGTTTCTCCAACATAGTAATAATTGGCTCTTTTAGAGCTCTCAATTAATTTTGTACTACCACAGATTCATCAACATCCATGTGGTGAATATCTTTCTTAAAGAGAAAGTTATACCATTATGGTCATGTCAAACTTATATGCAAGATATGTTTCTTGCATTATCGTTGTCCTTTAATAGTCATATTTCCAAAATACTTTGGCGTACAATAGGTACGTGACCAACGATCATTCATGCCATATATCATCTCAAACCTCCTTCTAGGGGTGAGTGTGGTATCATCTCAAACCTCCTTCTAGGGGTGAGTGTGGTATATTTAATACCAATTTCATGTTCATATTCTTCCAATAATGAATATGTATTCGTGAATCAAATGTTGTCACATTCACTTCGAGGATATGTGATCTTGTTATCCTTTTCAAATCTATAAATGCGTCAGGCATTTGATTTGCTATTCTTTGCAAATGGATAATCTTTTGTGCCTCTTTCTCACAAATAGAGGTGTGTGGATCAAGATGAGATAATGATGCATTTTTCCACAAAATTTCCCGTTTGGTTTCACCAACTTCTCCCCCTAATTTTGGGAAAAGTGTCTCATCAAATTGACAGTCTGCAAATCGTGCAGTGAACAAATCTCCTGTCAATGTTTCGAGGTAGCGAATAATGGAGGGCGATTTAACCTCAACATATATTCCTAACCTTCTTTGTGGACCCATTTTGGTGCGGGATGGTGGTGCAATAGGCACATATACAGCGCATCCAAAAATTCTTAAATGGGATATATTGGGTCCATAACCCAAAACCAATTGCAACGGGGAATATTTGTGTCAATTCGTCAGTCAGAGACGAAGTAGCATTGCTGTATGCAAAATGGCGTGACCCCAAACCGAAGTTGGCAGCCGACGAACTAGTATTGCTGCATGCAAAATGGCGTGAACCCAAACCAAAGTGGGCAACCGACGAACTAGCATTGCTGCATGCAAAATGGCGTGAACCCAAACCGAAATGGGCAGCCTCGTTTTCATGAAGAATTCAAGATTATTCTCATCTATTGTCTCAATATGATATCCATTTTCAATGATATCTTTAAAACTCAACAAGTTCTTCTTAGACTTGGAGGAGAATATTGCATTCTCTAAGATAAACGTCGTGCCTTTGGGCAGAGTTACAATTGCTCTTCCGGAGCCTTCAATCAATTTAATTCCCATGGTTTGATATACAAAAGAAATACACGAACATAAGAATAAACAAGTTCAATTCGTTTGTGTCACATAATATTTTCAAAATCTGCTGCTAACAGTTGACTAACAAAACAGATATGTTATCCATTACTTTGCAGTTTGAAAATTTTCAGTTTAAACGTTTTCTTCAGATAATCGATTGTTACTTACAAACAATCGATTGTTGATGATTTTTGAAAAATTCCAGACCTCACTGTTTCAAGACAATCGATTGTTAGACAAAGACAATCGATTGTGGATGATTTTTGAAAAATTCCAGACCTCACTGTTTCAAGACAATCGATTGTTATGCATAGACAATCGATTGTGGATGATTTTTGAAAATTCCAGATTACACTGTCTTAAGACAATCGATTGTTAGACAAAGACAATCGATTGTGGATGATTTTTGAAAAATTCCAGAACATACTGTTTTAAAGACAATCGATTGTTAGTCATAGACAATCGATTGTTTTGCAGTTTTTATGCGAAATATGAGATAACCAACTAGTTTTTCAGGTTAGTCGATTACCTCTACTGGAAAATAAAAACTTTATTGATATTTGAGCATATTGAAGATATTCTAAAGAACTACTGCTAACATTGCATCATGAACTAACTAATACGAGCTAATACTAATGACTATTAGTTTATTCACTAACTAATACAAATAAGTAGAACAAAATCAAATAACTCTATCTTCTTTCATCACGGATCCATCGCCGATTAGGTGGTCTATTTTCCCATCGGGTTGCTCAAAGAAGTCTGCCACATCCAAGTGGGTGATGTCAAAGTTGTCGTCAGGGACAAAATTCGTTTCAGGGCGTTTACTCTTTCGAGATGCTTGATAAAGGTCAACCAAAAGTCATGGTATACGGCAAGCCTTTGACCAGTGCCCGTTTTCACCGCAACGATAATATATAGTTTATAAACTATTTGCTTTTGGGTTCTTATCGTATCGTGCTTGTGGCAGAGTGACCAATTTCAGGTTGTCATATCTCTTCTTTAAGCCATTCCACAAGATGAGTGGATCCTTGACGGTGAGATATTCAATCTTCAAACCTTCATCAAGGTGATGGCGCAAGAAAATCAAGGCCTTCGCATAGTTTTGGGTGGATGCATTATTTCTGTCTTTAATGGCGTCTCCAAGACCCATAGTATCTAAGTGGATTTCATCATCCAACACCCATGTCATATAGTTCTTGCCCGAAATTTCAAGGGCAACGAACTTTCTTTTCATAATGTCAGACATAAAACAAAATTACATCAAGAGCGTGTTCATACTTGCGGGCTCTATTACAATTATCACATTCACTTCTGGGAATGGATCATAATCATATGCTTTACACAATCTCATGTCAAATATTACTTTCATAAAGTGAAAGATTATTTTGAGAATCTTTATTATTCTCATTATCACAATAATGACGATTATAACTTCGTCTATTGCCATGTCCACATCCATTGATACCTTTACGGTAATTAGTCTTCTTTCAGACTTATCACATACTGCTACCACATTCTCTAAAGGGAATGGAGCAAATTCAATTGGACGGAATTCTTTGCCACGTCCACATTCATTGATACCTTCATGGTAATATTTTAGTCTTCTTTCAGACTTATCATATACTGCTTCCACATTCTCTAAAGGGAATGGAGCAAATTCAATGGGACGGAATTCTTTGTCACGTCCACAATCATACATGAATTTAATCATGGCAGGACATAGAGATTTTACCACTTCGTGTGGTTATAATTTCTCACAAACTCCATTAGAGTTATAATCAAACTTTGTATATAAAATTTATAGAATTCCAAG
This sequence comes from Nicotiana benthamiana, assembly GCA_034376525.1. NCBI lineage: Eukaryota > Viridiplantae > Streptophyta > Magnoliopsida > Solanales > Solanaceae > Nicotiana > Nicotiana benthamiana. Next base: position 66,778,815 of record CM067334.1, on the reverse strand, counting down.
AATTTGAAAAGGAAAAGTAAATTACTTACCTTTAAGGTATACCAAATATATTTTCAATATTTTCTTCCTTTCTTCCTTTCCTTTCTTTCTTTCCTTTTTCCACGTTTTTCTTTTCGTTCCCTTTCTGTTCTTTTCTTTGTTTTCTTTCTTTCTTTTTGTTTCTGCTTCCTTCTTTTTTTCTTTTTCTTTTTCTTTCTTCATTCTTCCTTTGAAGAAAAACCCTACACAAACAAAAGTTAAGACAATCGAAAATTAAATTAGGAAGAGGGAAATACCTTAGATTTCTCGAGAATGGTTCTTGAGACGGTAGAGTCTCGTGCTGATAACGTGTTATGAAATAATATAAAAGACAAGAATAATAACTCAAGAACAAGAGCAAATAGAGAGAAGATAGGGAGAGAGAGAAGTATTCTTATTAATACTTGGGGTTGTTAGGGGTGATTTACAATGGTAGAAGACCCCTTTATTTATAGGGAGGGGGATGATTTATCTACCAAGAATAGAACTCTAGAATCTCTCTAATTATAGACATTCACCTTAAATAGGTGATTTCATAACAGATATCATAATATTGGTAAAGAAGGTTTAGAATTTATATTGGGTCGCAAGTTCAAATCCCTGATAAGGTATTTAATTTTTAAATTTCTTTTATGTAAATTTTCAACGCCGTCGGAGAATAAAAATAACTCAAAACAATAAAAAATATCATACAATAAAATTGTATTTTATAGAAGAGAGAATTAAAAATGGCGTGGCAAGGGCAAGATGGAGATTGTATAGTAAGGTTCAAATTTGGGGGGTAAATTATATTTATTCATTTCCTAACCCTAGTAGTTTAACATCACCTTTTCGCCGCTTCTCTAGACTTGGACATTAACAGCACCTTTCCGCCGCTTCTCGAGTATTGGACATGGCAAGTAGAACTTTTCAGTAATATTATACAATTGGAAAACATATTCAATGTTATGTATATGAGGGAAGATGGGTGTACGGTGGCGTCGTCACCGATATTTCTAGTAGACACTTCCGCATCATGAAAGCGACGGTTAGCTACCTGAGAGATCTCCACCTGGCTAACGGAAGGTGTAGTCATTGTTTACAATTTGGTGGTGGATGAAAAAACCGGCGGCGACCTTGGTTTTACCAAGCCGCCCCGAAAATTCGACACCTGCTTAAGAACAAAAAGAAGAAGATGTGGTTGGAGGATGATGAAAGAAAGACTACTATGGGATTCAGACATGAAACGTTTTAGTTAAGAGTTTTTTTTTCAAATTTTGTTTACCAACATACTAAATGGATTGTTTCTATACATTTCTTTTGACTCTTTTTATTTTCGGATTTCAATCAGATAGGTCTTGGAATGGAGTCAATAAATTCCGCTGGGATCGTCCATGGTAATTTGGTCAAGTTGGTCAAGAGGGGAAAGAAAGAGAATAGGAGGATAAAACGTGACGACACCATTATGGATGTGGATGTGAAGGTGTATGCCGAAGACATTACTAGAGTTATGCTCGCCAGAGACGGTAGCCTTAGGGCGTGGAATTTCGGTATGACGATAAACCTATTGATGAAATTAGTGGCAGTGAGGCAAAACGACTCGAGGTCGATGAGGATAGTAGCAAGTAGCTTTAGTAATCGTTGTGGTTTTTAGTTTAATTTGACTATAACTATAGGTTATTGATGAAAATTGTTCTCAATAGTCAATGCAGAAAAACTAGCTAGGTTAATTGATTATGTTGAAGATTTCGGAAGGCTAGTTTCCCTAGCCTATAAGAATCATAGGCCGGATCGTCCTTTTGAACATGTCTCAATGAATGACTATACATTATTTCGTCAGATGTTTACCTTCAAGAATAATAAAATATATGCTAACCCTAGGTATTTCATTTTTTGAAATATTTATTGTTAGCTTTTTGTTAAGGATATAATTATTTATATTTGACTGGTCTTAGGAAATTTGTTGCTAATGTATCTAGCTGGATATACAACGCCAGTTGTTTGTGGAATCATGTAAAGTTGGCCTCTTTTTTAACACTTTTAATGATCCAAATAGTGAGAAGCTTAAGCGTTATTGCTTCCTTCAACGGCACTTTTTTTATTGGACCCGTATAACTGCCTGATCCATAAGAATCATAAGATTATAAAGGAACTATACAAGATGGCTTTTGGAATCATAAGATTTTTAAGGACCTATAAAGGAATATTATTGTTACACCCTGTAAGTTTAATAATATTGATACTGTTATAATTATATTTGATATGGTATTTTGAGTGAAATAATTTTGTAAAAAAAATGTTTGAAAAATATATTTTGTATAGTAATTAATATTACTATTTTCACATATGTTTTAAATTATACATATAATATGAGAAATATTTATGAGATTTTATTTAATGTATAGATATGAATTATTTTTCACAAGAAAAGAACGTTATCTTTTTTCTTTTTCTTTTTTACCATTTTAAGAATTAGGTGTGCGAAAAATTTTACTCTTCATATGAGACTAAGAAAATAATTAGAAGTTGATAAAATATATATTTTTATATGGATATTTTAATGAAATAATATCAATATATTTATTTTGTATGATACCACATGACCATGATAGTAAGTTACATAGTGTGTGCTAAAAGTGAGTAATATTTTAAATAATTTGAAATAATCCTTAATTATGCGGATAATTGGTGGATAAGTATAAAAATTGTCTTGTCCACGTGGCACCAAGACAAGTAAAGTAGTGTATGACTAATGTGTGAATTCTACTGTGGTGTCACATTTTCGAAAGGCTTGCTACGCATTAAATATCACGATCCAAAATTCATTAAGAGTCGTAATGGCGTCGGATATCATTGTCAGGCAAAACAACAATAAATAACTAGTAATTTCTTATTTTAAAACTTATTGAAATCGTTCCTTTTATACATATAAACAACAAGTAATGAAATTTATCGAAATAAGAAAAAGTCTTTAACCAATTAAATATTGGACAATCCTATTACCATCCCAGAACCCGGTATCGCAAATGCATGAGCAATTTCTAAGAAATAATATAATACAACAACCGTTTGAAATGTAATATTGGACAGAAAATAAATACAGAAACTAAAAGAGACTCTGCTGACTGCGGGCCCACAAGCATATGTAAAATCTCAACTCCGCTCGAAGGTTGAGGTGACTCTGGGACTGCGGGCCCAAACCTTCTACGCCCACAACCTTCTACGCCCGTAGGCAACTAGAAACGCATATGCCTGTACAACAAAAACACACAGAAATGTAGTATGAGTATGAAAATAATGTGTACCTAATGAGTATCCCGTCCAATCTCGAAGAAGTAGAGACAAGAGGTTGACTTCAATATTTACTAGTGGTCCATGAATTCAATGAGTTGAAGCAAATAAACAATTCTTTCTTTTATAGGAAATTTCCAAATTTCCTTTCATCATTTATACATATATTCTTAAGCCAGGAAGAGGCATCAACAACTTCAATAAGTTTCAAGTCAAGCAATACAATCATTCGCAAATCATGTCGAGTTCGTACGGCCCGATCCAACAGAAATGTAAACAGTGCACTGCCGAGGGTCGAATGGCTCGAACCATAGATGCATCTATTTAATCTGCCAAGGCGTTCGGCTCGCTCCAAAACTAAACACACACAAAAAGTCAATCAAGAAATCCACACTGAGCAATTATCCAAAGAAAGTCAATCCTCTTTTAACCATTTAAGAAAAATAAAGTTTAAATCTGTTTAGAAATTTATTTACTAATTCGATGCAATTTAAGTAAGTCAAGCCGTCAATAAGTCCACAAATAATCCAAGTATAGCATGCTTTGGGTCCTAAACTACCCAGACAATAGTATAATTGTAGCTATGCACAGACTCTCGTCACCTCATGCGTATGTAGCCCCGAAAAATAGGAGCATATAAAAAATTAACTCACCTATGGGGAAACTTTTCTCTTGAAAGATTAGAAACGAAAATCACCTCGCTCCGAAGATCTATGACTGGCATTCCACGCCCTTACGAAGACCCGAATCGATGCTAAATGCTCCAAAACTCGCCAAATAACGGGAAAACCAATGAAATTACACCCTAATACATATAACAGTTCAATTTATGTAAAATCTCAACTCCCTCGAAAGGTTGAAAAAAATTTCCCTCGAGCCCAAATGCCTGGAGTCCGAAATTTTTCGAAGATAAACTTTACACACAACCTCACAAACTCAAATATATAGTTGGCTCTCAATTTCATGTCCAAAATCCAAAAATATAAATTTTTTAGGTTTTCTTTAAAATCCCAAAATTTCTACTAATTTACATGATTTTACATGTTAAAAATCTAGATATAATACAAGAAATTAACTTGTAATAGGTGGGAATCACTTACCATGAGATGGATGATAAAGTTGGAGCTCCAAAATCGCTCCTAGGTCGGCTCCCATGGAGGAACTGAGATGAAATGAGCCAAACCCATTTTACACATATATACTGCCCAGACGAGTCTTCTTCGCGTTCGCGGCGAAAAAAATTCCAAGAAATAATTTTCCAAATTCTTCTCAGACAACATATAGTATGATAGCCATATCCTTTTTGTACAAGACGTCAAATAACAAATGGTTTAATGTTTTAAAAAATTGAAAACAAGATCTGCAACTTCTATGTTTTGGTTATATCCCAATTCCTTATAGTTTTTGAGATATTACTTTTCTGCAAGACTAGACACAAAGTTCTACAACTTTTATTTTTGGATCACCTCCAAATTCTTTATAGATTGCGAGATATGAGCTTCTGAAGTCAGACCTGTGCAGTAGAGATTTCCTTTTTTGCGAATGCGAGAACCTCTTTGCGAACATGAAGAACAAAGTTTCTGAGGACAAATCCTTCTTCACGAATGCCAGAGGATCCTCGCGAATGCAAAGAACAACACCAGATACCAGTATAAGTTATTTCAAAACATCCCAAAATTATCTGATACCACCCCGAAACACACCCGAGGCCCCCGGGGTCCCGTCTAATCACACAAACCATTCCCATAACATATTACGGACTTGTTTGAGGCCTCAAATCACATCAAATAAAATTGAAATTATGAATCGCACCCCAATTCAAGCTTAATGAACTTTAGAACTTCAAACTTCTACATTCGATATCGAAACCTATCAAATCACGTTCGATTGATCTCAAATTTTGCACACAAGTTATAATTGACATTATGGACCTACTCCATCTTTCAGAATCGGATTTCGACTCCGATATCAAAAAGTCATCTTCCTGTCAAACTCCTCAAAAACCTTCAAATTTCTATCTTTAGCCAAATGATTCCAAAATGACCGACGGGCATCTTAATTCACTTCCGATCGCGCTCCCAACTCCAGAATCACCATACGGAGCTATTTCGAGACTCAGAATCCCAAACGTACATCGATAACAATAAAATTCACTTCAAGACAAATTTATGAAATTCTTCCAAAATTCTAACTTCCACAATAGGTGCCAAAATGGTCATCCAAAACCTGATCTGGGAATACGCCCGAGTCCATAAACATCATACAAACCTGGTGGAACCTTCACATCCTGATTCTGAGGTCGTTCACTCAAAAATCCAATCCTAGTTAATTCTTGCAATTTTATGCTTTAGAAATGAGAATTCTCTTTCCAAATAAACTCCGGACTTCCCAAAATTCAATTCCAACCATGCGTACAAGTCATAATGCCTGAAATGAAGTTGATCGTGGCCTCAAGCTGCTAAACGGCGCGCTAGAGCTCAAAACGACTGGTCGGGTCATTACGTTGTCTCCCACTTAAACAGACGTTCATCCTCGAATGTGCTGAGAACTACAGTGAAGTAGTCTAAAATCACATTTTAACACCTCATGCACCTTCCTGAGCTACCACAACCCAGTTGAGCATATTAGCTCTATCAATTCTGAAGATATCCCCTCTTATTCAAGAAAATAAGCTTAGAGCCCGAGTCCAATATATGAAATTGTGTGCCAGACATGTTTCCATCATATGCTCACCATAACAATAACTACACGCAGCACCAAAACATGACTGCGTACCTTAGCTGAATTCACACCCTTCACCATTTTACTCATAGGACCAAAATAACATTCTCTAATCGATAAATCAAAATTCCACGAATTTGATGCTCCTATTGCACCTCATGACCTACATAGTCCTTACTCTAAACAATACCGACACGACAGATGAGATGTGCAGAAATTTATAACCACTGCCGAATCAACAAGTCATTGGGTCTAAACTCCTGACAGGAACCCTCACCTCATTCTGAACCAAATAATGATCTTAACTTCTTAATGTACTTCACATAATCAGATTGCATTGGTCCAAAATTCAATGATCTCATCTCACCCAATATGAACTGCTCCGGCTATAAGCCATCCCAGACATGATCAAAAGTCTCATATGATGCCACAATTTGCCAATAGGCTACCAATTAGAATGCAATACAAAAGGAAAACGAACTCTAAAAGGAAATTCAATTACCCCGTTCGTGAATCATACATGCGACGCGGGCACACAGCTATTATACGTTTGCCTTATAAAATAGGAAACAAAACACGTAAAAAAATATATGGGGAACTGTACTGAACATCACACTATTTCAGCGTGCAACCTGATCCAAATAACATACCCATGGCGGCGTGCCATCCGATCTAAATAACATACCCATAGGGGCGTGCCACCCGATCCGCACATAGAAGTCACATAAGGAGATATACATCGAGCTAACTTGCTCATTACAACAAAATTTTGAATATCGGTCACAAGCATGCTAAATGCATAATACAATCCCTGGGGGAGCATATAGTGCCCCAGGCTACAAAATTCAAGCACAATTGAGGTGCGATATACGATCTGAATCTCGAGAGCCTTCCTGCTCATATGACATCATCTCTACGGAACCTCAGCATATCCAAAAATCCTCAAGGCATTCAAAACTCATACGTCGAAGTAAAGCATTACATGAAATAGCCGATGACGAAATAATATCCACATCTGAATACTCCTACATAAGGAGCGCTATGCTGAAATGAACGCATCCAACCTGATATAAAGCCCATATACATACTTAAATTCATTCACAAACCTCAAGCCGATTCTGATCGTATCGAACTAGGTCGACAATCTTTCTTGGGTCCATAATAACCTCCTTTATCCCATAACACGGCAGAATAACCATCATAACTGGAGTAATCCTCCATCGTCCACGACCCAATAACTGAGTGCCCTCCAGGAATATATTCTCAAATTAACAATGTCATCACAATCTTCATACTTGGTTTGAATATTTAATCGGTCAAATGACTAGATGCCAAACTTATGCAATCTTTCTGTGGGACACGCTCCCACGATCTTTCGTAACAGATAATAGGTCTGTACATCCAAACCACCGGCCGCACTAACATTGAAAAGCGACCAAGAATCCTTAATCAGGATGCAAAGCCTTTTTCACAAAACATCGATCTCATGTGACGCTGAAGACGATACCCACTTACTTAGACATGTAAATTCCTTTCATGCTCATCCAAACTTGTGACATCCTTTTCAACACCAAACTGCAACTTTGATCCTCACTTCAAATTCCATACCACTCACTGCACCCCTCACGCCAGTATGCAATTGAACCCGATTTTCATCATTACTCCGGAACCACCAATAGGTTAACACTTCATCACCAAAAAGCTTTTTACTTAACTCACTTTAGGAAAATCATAGTATCACATGTGAATTCTCATATCTGTAGAATATGCAAATCTCTAAGTATTATTCTAAGCCACCATAGCCCTTTCAGGGTCCGCATACATATAACAAGCCATAACAGAAGAATATTTTGAAACATAATCGATTACGGCGGCCGTCAAGCCTCGCACGTACCGCCACAAATCACATGTATAGCTTTGTCATGCTGGAAGAACATATCTCTACCACCACTATGGCTAACCACGCGATCGCTAACCTACTCATAAGGAATAACCCACCTGTGGAAATTACTTTCCAACATCTTCAAATGATGTTGCATGGGGTACAATCACTACGACACCAATAACCCATCCTAAGTCCGAGCTCACTCTCCAGCTGCACAAGTCCTCCAAGAATATATTCTCAAATTAATGATATCATCATAATCTTCATACTTTGTTTGAATCTTTAATCGGTCAAGTGACTAGATGCCAAACTTATGCAGTCTTTCTGTAGGACACGCTCCCACGACCATTCGTAACAGATAATAGGTCTATACATCAAAACCACCGGCCACACTAACGCTAAAAAGCGATCAAGAATCCTTAATCAGGATGCAAAGCCTTTTTCACAAAACATTGATCTCAGGTGACACTGAAGATGATACCCACTTACTTTAGAAATTGAAACTCTTTTCATGCTCATCCGAACTTGTGACATCCTTGTCAACACCGAACTGCAACTTTGATCCTCACTTCAAATTCCATACCACTCGCTGCATCCCTCAGGCCAGCATGCAATAGAACACGATTTTCGTCATAACTCTGTAACCACTAATAGGTTAACACTTCATCACCAAAAAACTTTTTACTTAACTCACTTTAGAAAAATCATAGTATCACAGGTGAATTCTCATAACTTTAAAATATTGCAAATCTCTAAGTAGTGGTCTAAGCCACCATAGCTCTTCCGGGGTCCGCCTACATATAAAAAGCCATAATAGAAGAATACTTCCAAACCGAATCGATTACAGCGGTCGTCAAGCCTCGCACGTACCGCCACAAATCACATGTATAGCTTGATCATGCTGAAAGTACTGATCTCTACCACGACTATGTCAACTCAGCTATGGCTAACCATGCGATCACTAACCTGCTTACAGGGAATAACCCACCTGTGGAAATCACTTCCCAACATATTCCAATGATACTGCATGGGGTACAATCACAACGACACCAATAACCCATCCTAAGTCTGAGCTGATTCTATAGCTGCACAAGTCCATTCACCCCTCGTGGACATCAATTAAATATGCGGCAACATCCTTCCAGTTTAAAGTTATGTTGTATCGTCCTCCATTTTAAGAAGCTCCTCTCCGTTATATATTATATCAAATCTCCTGCCGCATAATAGCCCATTCTCCAAAGTAAACCCGTAGGACCCAATCACTAATCTCTAAAATTGCCAAATCATTCCAAACTCTTCTTAAGGTTCGTAGTCATCCTACCACAATTCCAATATGCACCTCCTCCACTCTCTCACTTTGGCGTAACTCATCCCTTTAATAGACTACTCGATCTTTGCTTTTTATACTTGGCCTTCTAGAAATCTTAGCCACAGTTTGACACTTCTCACATGTCTTTCCTCATCCTTTGCTGCTCCGTTGTTGCCTTAGACAAAATCTATATTCGTAGCACCTGAACCCATAATTGCTACTAAATTTTAACCTTTCTGAAGATCATCTTTCTCGAGACGTCAACATTAGGGACACCGATTAAATCCTGCACCTCTGAACCACGCGACATCTAACAGTCGCTTCTTCAATACTGACATGCATTAACCTACTCCAAAGCCGAATTGCCGAACACCATCACACCGACGAGCTTAACACATACAATTGATGATGACAACACTACATCACAGATGAAAATTCTACCACCCTCAAAGACACCAAGTCTCGTTACCCCATCAACCCAAACCTGAACACTCTCAGCTCGATTGACTTTCCCTTGAGGGGAATATAATACCAAATCTCTAAATTATGCACTCAAGAAACCTCCCTTCAAGTCATTTACTACCCCAACACGTAGGTAAACATCCTACCATCATAACCATACAGCGAAACAATCGTTCGTAAGCACCATGGCAACTTATGCCTAGCCTCAGAGCCCTCAGTAATACCGCTACTGTGCTGAAACAATAGAGTATCCTTCCACGAGGTGACGATAATAATCCCATCAATTATAATGGGAGAAACATCCCGCACCACATCTGTAGTACCATTGCGATTCTTTAACTCTTGATTTATAACAAGCGCCTTGCGTCACATAAGATTGAGTAGGAAAGAAACAAAGGCATAAGCCTTAGAGGAATCAAATCGCACGATGAGAAATCAAGAAGGGAAGTACTCGTAGTAGCCTTGTAACCTTCCGAAGATAAGTACACACGTGTTCATACCGATCTGCCAGACTCTACTAGACTTGCTCATGACTCGTGAGACCTAAGAGAACCTAGTGCTCGAATACCATGTTGTCACGACCCAAAGTTCACTAAGGGTCGTGATGGCGCCGGATACCATTGTGAGGCAAGCCAAAAACAAATAATTGGAAGCATTTTGTTCTAAAACTTATTGAAATCATTCCTTTTATACATTTAAACAACAAGTAATGAAATTCATTGAAATAAGAAAATGTCTTTAACCAATTAAATATTGCACAATCCTATAACCATCCCAGAACCCGGTGTCACAGGTGTATAAGAAATTTCTAGGAAATAATATAATGCAACAACCGTCCGGAACACTGTATTGGAATGAAAATAAATATAGAAACTGAAAGAGACTCTGCTGACTGCGGGTCGCCTCGAGAAGTGCAACTCACCTAAGTCTCCGTATCAACCATGCTTCTACGCCCAGTAAGCCACTAGAGATGCATATACCTGTGCAACAAAAATGCACAGAAGTGTAGTATGAGTACGAAAATAATGTGTACTCAATGAGTGTCCCATCTAATCTTGAAGAAGTAGAAACGATAGTTCTACTTCGACATTTACTAGTGGTCCAATAATGTTATATCCATAATATATTAAATCGTGGATTTTTATAAACATGATTATAATTCAATGGGTTGAAGAAAATAAACAATTCTTTCTTTTATAAGATATTTTCAAATTTCTTTTCATCATTTATACATATATTCATAAGCCAGCAAGAGGCAGTAAAAACTTCAATAAGTTTTAAGGCAAGGAATACAAGCATGCACAAATCATGCCGAGGTCGTACGAACCGATCCAACAAAAATGTAAACAGTGCACTGCGAAGGTCGAACGCTCGAACCCTAGATGCATCTATTTAATCTGCCGAAGCGTTCGGCCAGCTCCTAAAATAAACACACACAAACAATAAATCAAGATGTCCACACGGAGCAGTTAACCAAAGAAAGCCAATCCTATTTTAACCATTGAAGAAAAATAAAGTTTAAATCAGTTTAGAAATTCATTACTAATTCGATGTGATTTAAGCAATTCAAGCCATCAGTATGTCCACATATAATCCGAGTATAGCATGCTTTCGTTCTTAAACTACCCGGACAATAGCATAATAGTAGCT